>CM028364.1:18287558-18887558 GCA_016624345.1 Platycodon grandiflorus | reverse complement strand
AGACAACCTACAATGGTCAAATTTCGCTACTAACCTTATCAAGCGACTCACACTTAGTCGTCAACATTCTAGCGAGGCCTTCAAGCGCACTCACCAATTCTCCAAGAGAAACAACCGACTACAAATCGTTAGTCTCCGCTCTCATGAACGTAAGAACTTAACAACTCCAGTCCTACATGGACCATCTCTATAAATTACCAACATCCAAGGTAAACTTAACACAAAAATCGACGTTAAACGCTCAACCCAATACCCAAATCACCTAAGCCGAGGATCCTATCCTGGCGGACAGCTAACTTAAGCTCTGATACCAACTGTGACGACCCGAGTCCGAGATTCAATGTTGAACCCCAACTCGGAGCGCCAAACCGAGGAAAGACGAAATAAAGCGAGCCACAAAAGCTCGAACCCAAAACCAAAGCAGCGGAATACAAATAAACTAGAGCTTCAAGGCTCGATTAATAAAATTCCAACAACATAAAAATAACCTCCACGGCTAAACAAGCGCCGGAGAACAACAAAGACTACAACACCGCGAGTCAACGCTCAGGAAAACCAATAGTAAAATGCCAACGGGCACACAACCACAACAACTAAGAAAGCTGGAATTATAAAAATTATACAACCGGCACGACTCCACAAGTCGGTACCAAGACAAGTCTATAAAATACAAGAATCTCTACCCGACATACTAAGTTTATATAACTCAGTTTAACCCACGATCTCACAAGTACAGAAAGTAAATATAAAATACTAACTAGATACAACTAGAAGATCTTCGAACTAGAGCCTCACTGCGCCGAAACGTATCCTGCAACTAAGGAAAACAAATATGGAAGGGATGAGTCGAATGACCCAGTAAGCTACTAATGAAACAATATGGCATGGCATTATGCACATAAGAATAGCAGGAAAATAAACAGGTTGTAGCACATAAGACAACCAACCCTATATTCACAAGAGGCTCAGTAGCCGCCAACCGTCATGCACTGGTTGGAGACCACGACCAACATTCGTTCATATAGGAAGCACATAAAGCTCAAAGTAAACACATAAAGGTGGATACGGTGGATTCGAGGTACACCTCCGAAATCCCTTGAAAACACTTCCGACCTTATCGCTCCATGAAGTCGTAGTAAACAATCTTGCCGCTCCACGTAAGCGTAAAGAACGCCTCTGTGCTATCCGACAAGATAATAATGATAATAGATTACTGCTCTACTGCTCCAGAGAACCATACTAACAATTATGCCGCTGATGCTAGACACGTTTCCCAATATCAACCGCGAACATAGATAGATGATTGTGCTGCTGCTGCTGTACACAAATCACAAAGGGACCGGTGCTCGTACCCCAAGAAAATATATGTACCCGATCGCGTCAAGCACGATCTACAAGTACCCAACAATAAATGTACCCGACCGCGTCAAGCACGGTCTACAAGTACCCGTTGTGGACCATTTCTGTATCCACGTCGACGTATCGCTCGATCCCCACGACCCGAGACAATACGGCTCTAGCCACTTATAGGTATCACAAGGGACCGGTGTCCGTATCCCAATGCATACAAAACAATGTCGACAATGCACGATCGCCGTTTATTCCGTTCAACTGTGGGACTAGAGAAAACCCCTACCGTGGCCAACGGTAGGGCGAGGCCCAGTGTATTGGCCTTCGGCTATTACGAAGCCCCTGCTCCCGCAATAACCGAGCGTCAATACACCTCCAATGCACATATGCCAGCTGGACTCGATGCAATGCACAAGTAGATGTTTACTTATGCCAAACTAATCTAAGTGTGTTCTATTGAATCACAACTTAATAAACCAAATCATGATGTGTTCTATTGAATCACAACCCAAAGAAATCAAACCATAATGTGTTCTACTGAATCACATACCAAATCAACATAATGTTCTTGTAAATACTAAACACACAATCAATCATCAAAGTAGGATGATTGTCCTATTGCTTACTAGAACAACCACACATACTCCAAACCATTCTAGTCCGCACTTGCTAGACTTCACAATCATAATACATGTAAGCCTACTCGTACTTACAATCATAATTTGATACGCTACTAACACGTACAACTTAAGACCTCTACGGTATTCCACGGTCACAATACACTCCATCTCATGTATGTATATATATACCATCTTATTTCCGTCGTGTGTTGTACATATCACCACTCCCAACAAGCCACATAGTCCGTATTGGAACGATAACCAAGGTGCGTCATTAACTACCTAGGATATAACCAACTCATCATAAACACGTCGCTCAATGTGTAGCATCTAAGTCGTTCCCAACGTACGTCACACGTGGCCGTACACAACTCATTAGTAACCTATATGAAGTCACAAATACCTTTAATGATTAATCAAGGCTTGGGCGTAGGGTGTATATATATATAAAATCCTCCAACCCAAACCAAGTAGTCGCGTGTTCAACAACGTTGACTAAGTCAACCTAACTTAAGTTACTCGACCAAGTCTTATCGATGCGTCGTCCCACCTTGTAGGAGACTAAAATATTACTCGTCAACTCATTACACAACGTATAACCTTAACGTCCTATTCGACTCCACTGAAGTCAGTCACAACTAAAGTCTAGCCCATTCAGTGTAATATTCGATTCACTATATCCCAACGACCACACTCGGGTCTTTCAAATATTCAAAACATCGGGACAAGCCGTAGCGTCATCCCTACAATCACGAGACTCACTATACCAAAAATCTATTACTCATAAAAATCGCATGAGTGTACTAACGATAAAAATCTCAATAAGTTATAAATACTTGATATAACTAAAATAAGTCATCGGCGACTATACGGCCGAAACCCAACTATAAAACAAACCCACGAGTCTATAACTCGGGAAAAACAACAACAACAACGACAATAATAATCACGACACAACCTCGAGGAGTCTCTACTACTCGGGGACAACAATCATCGCAATAACAACAACAACGTGTACACAATGAACTCCAAAAGTCTCTAATATTCGGAGACCACCAAATTAACAACGATTCATCAATACCCATCATTTAACATGCTAGAGTATCACATTGAACAAGTATAACATGTAGGGAGTTCATATGCACATGGATAGTACGTAAACATCGCGATACTACTCTACGATGCTCAAAATCTAAGAAGGAGATTAGTAACTTACCATACAACGCAAATCCTCCACGAAATCGAAAGGGCTTCGGGTGAAAATGTACTCCTCCACGACTCTACGCCGCTACGGAGTCAATTCAACGATCCCAAACTCGAATCAAACTTCCTCTCTCTCTAACACTACTTTCTCTCTCTAAGATGTGGGAGAAGAGATGGGTTTGTGATATACTAACAGATCGGACGATCCCTTTGGGTAGAAATGTGCTCCTCGTCGTCCTCTACGCTACGGCGAAGACGGCTCATCGATCCGACAAGCAGAGCTCAAGATATTGCGAAATCTTTCTCTTCTCTCTCTCCTCTCTCTCTTCTTGCTCTCTCTCTAAAATCTGAGTTGGGAGGAAGAAATGAGGGAGGAAAATAGAGTGTGATCTTTTATTAATACCATGGGTAAGTGTTTGGTCCAATCTCGGGCTTGTTTGAGCATTTTAAACCACTTAAAAACACGAAAAACCGAGAAAATATCAAAACCGGACGAACAGGGCTCGGGGCTGGACGGCCGCCCAGGCGCCCGCGCTGCCCAAACCACTAAGATTCTGCCATTTGAGCGGCCGCCTAGGCGGCCGCGCTCTGCCCAGAAATTCCGACTTTTCCGAATTCGATCCGGAACGCTCCCGAAATGTCCCAGAATGATCCTAGGTTGATCCTAACGTCAAATCACGGTCAAACATACTCGAAACACACCCGAACCATCCCGCGTTGGGGCACGAATAATAGCGAACACTAGTCACAAATGCACATCGAGTTAAACAACTCTCAAACTAACCCAACTTACGGGTTAACGACAAAGCGAACATGCTTGCCGTTAGCGAACGAATCTAAGCCAAGGTTAAGTCAACCAATCAAAGGGGAAATGGGATGTACACGAACGCTGAACGAAGTCGAGGATAGTCTCGAACGGATATAGGAATAAAGTGCAACTCGCCATGAGTTAAACACGCGCCGAATATGGCCCTCGATCTAACACGTCACGCTTAACAAGCATGACGCCCCACTCTCCGAGGGTTTTAAGGTCAATATCAAGAGACTACGAGTGAACTCGGAATGAAGTTGGGTCGGGGTGTTACAAATAGGACCTGGGAGAGAAGGTAGAGTAATAGAAGGAACATAACCAGAACAAGAAGTAGGACCAGTGTGAGAATGAGAAGAGATAATAGGCACTGCAGGTTGACTTGAAGAATTAGAATTGGCAGGAGTGGGAAGAGATGAAGCAGAGACTGGAGATTGAGAAGGATGGGATGGCTGCTCAACTTGATTCCTTTATAAAGGTGTACTAATTGAGATAGGTAAGGGTAAAGATAGATGAGAAAAAAGAATATTATATATTGGTTGATCTTCAACAGACATATTATGAAATTCTAGAAAAAAAAGGGGATGAAGATGTAGGTGGAGAATGATTAGCAAAGAGAAAATATTCTTTATGAAAGGTCATCTCTACTATAGAATACTTGTTTGGTGTCAAGATCATACAACTTGTAAGCCTTCTTCCCATAAAGATAGCCAAGGAATAAGCATTTTCTAGCTCTTGGGCTGAATTTATCTCTGTTATGAATTAAGGTGGAGGGAAAGCATAGGTAGCTAAAGGTTTTGATGTGAGCATAATTTTTGTTTTAAAAGAACTTCATAAGGAGTTCTGAATTGAAGGATAGAGCTAGGAATTCTGTTAATCAAATATATAGCAGTCAAGATGCATTCTCCCCAAAAAGAAACAGGAAGACTGGCCTGAAACCTTAAGGATCTGGATTATTCAAGAAGATGCCTATGTTTCCTCTTAACCCTACCATTTTGTTGAGGAGTGTCATTGCAAGTGCTTTGGTGTAGAATGCCTAGGGAATCAAGGAGAGCAGTAATGAAGGAGTTAAAAAAATTAATACCATTGTCTGACCTAATTTCTTTTACATTAACATTGTACTGGTTTTTGATTAGGATAAGAAAGTTCTGCAAATTGGTTACTACTTGAGATTTAGATTTAAGAATGAATGTCCAAGTGGTCCTGGAATGATACTTCAACTACATGCAGTTAAGAAAGAAGTATAACCATTGTAAGTTGGGGATTCTATAGGGTCCCCAAACATCACAGTGAAGTAGAGTGAATGAAGTTTGTGTGTGTGAAAAGCTTAAGGGAAAAGATTTTCTGGTATGTCTGAAAAAATGGCATATATCACAGGGAATAATAATGTTAACATTGTCAATTCTACAGACATTTAAGTGTTTAAGAATAGATAGTGGAATGTGACCAAGTCTTAAGTGCCAAAGATGATCAGTTTTATTCAAATTTCTGGAATGAGCACAACTAAATGAAGTGAATTACAAGAATTTGAGCATATAGAACAAGTACATGCTACATAAGTGGCCTTGAGATTGTTTGATCCTTCCTTTGAAACATGGAGTTTATACAGATCACCATCCATTTTACCAATCCCCTTGATCTTTTTGTGTACTTGATCCTTAAAAAGACATTGATTAGAATCAAACAGAAGGGTGAGTGCATTGTCTTTTGTCAATTTACTTCCAGAGAGTAAATTGAATTTAAAGGAGGGAACATATAATGTAAAGAACAGTGTCTTGGCTAAGGATGACAGTGTCTTTATGTGTGATTTTAACAGTGAGACCACAGGG
The DNA here is from genome assembly GCA_016624345.1 of Platycodon grandiflorus. NCBI lineage: Eukaryota > Viridiplantae > Streptophyta > Magnoliopsida > Asterales > Campanulaceae > Platycodon > Platycodon grandiflorus. Next base: position 18,881,748 of record CM028364.1, on the reverse strand, counting down.
CATGTGTATGAATGTCAATGAGAAAATTGAAATATGAAGTAATATGATTTGTTGCTCATGTGTCAATAATCCACTCAGTGATGTCTTTGTTATGACTAGGTGAAACCTTAAGGATAATAAAACTAGAGTGACTTACAACATTACCTGTCAGGTGTGCCTCAGGACTTTTAAGTTCTGCATTGTTGCATGAGAGTAAATTTAGAAGTTGTTGATATTGACTGACAGATAAACTTGGCATTGCTACTCCCTGAGACTTGTTGTCATTTACATTGATCGCACTGGAATTCTCACCACTTGACACATTAGTTGCTACAGTCACATTCTTCACCTTGTTCTTTAGTACCATATATTTTTTGCTAGTTTGGATATCCATGTAGGTAAAAGCACTTATCCTTTGTGTGAGAATCTCCATGACAATACTTACACCAGAACTTCCCTCTTTGTGCAGATCCACCACCATTTCTGTTCTTAAGATTCTTGTTTCCATTCTTATTAACCAATGCAGTTGTGAATTCTGGAGTTTTACTCAACAAAGCAGCTGACAGATCATTCATATTAACTTTTCCAAAATAATTGCATTTCCATTGGCTCTCTTCCTGAATTAGTAGGTTTTCTGCTTTACTTAGACTTGGTAATGTATTCATCATAATGATTTGTCCTCTTATATGTGTAAAGGTCTCATTCAATCCCATTAAAAATTGAAACAGTTGTTGTTCATGTTCATAATCTTCTTATTTTTGACTAGCTCCACAAGCGCAATTGCACACACATTTAGGAATGCTATCAAAACTAGACAATTCATCCCAAAGACTTCAAAATTTTGTAAAATAAGAGGACACACTCATATTTCCTTGGTTGCATTCAGTGAGATTTTTCTTAATTTGAAACACTTTAGGGGCATTATTTTGAGAAAACCTAGCATTCAAATCATCCCAAACAGCTTTTGCAGTACGAAATACACAATGCTTGACTTTATTTCAAAAGAGACCACATTGAATAACCAGGAAATGACCATGTGATTACACTTTTCCCACTGGTTTAAGTACTTAGAAGTAAGTGAGGGTTTGTTGTTTCTTCTATTGATCATACCTAGCTTGTTTTTAGCTGAGAGAGCTATGATAGACATTTTCCAGTGGCTAAAGTTGATAGTATCATTCAAGACTTGAGTAACAAGAATCATACCCGGATGATCATTCGGATGCAAGTACAATGGATGTGATAGATAAAGTCGCAGAATTGCATCTTCCAAATTGTACTCATCAATGAATTCTTCCTCAATCTCGATCTCATGATCTTCATGAACAATGTGTACTTTTCGCCATTGATTCTCTGGAAGTCGATCTACAAAGAGATCAAGTGTTTTGCACAGATTTCAATTGAGATTGAAATACAGAGTATGAATTTGTAGAATAGAGATGTGAGATCGAATTCTGCTCTGATACCATAAAGAAAAATTGAATGCTAAGTTTGATATTTTGGAGAGATGAAATTGTGAATTATCTCATTGATCAAAAACAATATGGGTTACAAGCTTATATACAAACTAAGGCCGAGAGAGAAACTTCTAACAAATTCTCTACAATTGGCCAAGTTCAGAATAATAGAAAATAACAAACAAAACAAACTAACCACTTTACAATTGAATAAATACAACTAACACCCCCTAGATTGAATAAATGACACTCGATACCCCTGCAGACACAATCTTTGGAGTATTATCACTTTACACCCTTGTGACTTCCACTATTTTGCCATGCCACCACTGAACAAAAAGAAATCTTGTGACCATTTGTACAACTCATTCAAGACATTCGATTTCAAGAAGCATCCAACCCAAAAGCAAGGTGTGATGACCTCCAGGTAGATGGAAATGCTCTCTAAGTCACGTAGACATGTTAGGCGTCCCAAACAAAGCCTCAACTTCTGGCTTGACTCTTACAACAACTGTATCCACATCAACGACCACCAGATCCACCCTAATTTATAGATGGTTGGTGGTATGAATGTCGGTGCTGATGATCACGTGAGGGCGAATGGTGAGAACAGGAAGTACTCCACCAGTCTGGTATTAGACCCTAGTGTGTTTAATACCCCAGAAAAAATCAAAGCCTTGCATGTTCAAGCATCGAGTTCATATGGTTGTCATTCGATGATGGGAATACTAATCATGAGCATAAGCTATGTCAGAAGTTCCCCCTTTTCACAGTTTGGAGAAACGCTAACAAGTGTGCTCAAAGCAACTATATATATATATATATATATATATATATATATAAATCGTGACCATATAATTTTAGTAGATGAAAAAAAATATATATATATATATATTTTTTTCATCTACTAAAATTATATGGTCACGATTTAATCACAAAGTCCATATGTGTGAAGGTATATTGTTACACAACGACCCCTCAAGTCTTTCAATTCAGCCCCGAATTGCCTCCATTTTGCACAATTGTCTTCTTAATCCCGAGAGTCTCAACAACCCTAAAAACCCATATTGGCTAAAAAAAAAAACCTTCTTAATACTAATTTTGTAGGGGTCGAATTCAATTAATATTCAGAGCAATCATTCCTTACAATACCTCACACATACATTAATCTGGTCTCATACTAACATTGTGCCATAAGCACGGTGTCCATACTGACAACGTGTCATAGACACGAACCTAAATCGCTAGTATTATTATTAGTACAAAAGCTAGGGGTGGGATGATCTAAAGAGCTAATGAGTTTCACTTTCAGACATTTCAGTTATTACTAAGTGTGGTATATGAAAGCAGAGGATTGCTATTTATACCCCAAAAATTACTTAGTACACCCCACCCTAATATTTTCAACCTCTCAAAATACTAGGTACACCCCCCACTAATTTTGTATTCTACCCTTATCAATATTTTCTCCAAAATACTAAGTACACCCCACCCCAAACACACCTCACCCCATCCTCCTCCTTCCTGGTACACTCCACCCCCTTCCTCCTCCCTTCCCCTGCCTCCTTCCTTCCCACCCCCCAACACGCCTCCTTCCTTCCCACCCCCAACACGCGCCTCCTTCCTTGCCCCCAACACAGCGCCTTCCCTTCCCCCAACACAGCCGCCTCCTTCCTCCTCCCTTCCCCCGCCTCCACCTTTTTTTTTTTTAAGCAGTTTGTTTGGCATTGGGTTATCGAACACCCATAGAGGTGTTCGGCACCCTTACCGAACATCACTATGAGTGTTCGGCACCCCTGCAGAACATTACTATGAGTGTTCGGTAGGGGTGCCGAATAGCCTAAAAAAATGAAAAGAAAAAAAAAAGGTATTTAGGTCTAAATTTATAATGACATTTTTGTAATTTTTGTTGAGGGGTGTACTCAGCAATTCTATGGGTGTAAATAGCAATTCTCATGAAAGCATGTTATGGCATAACCCAGTGTAAGTTTATGTGTTAAGGGATTGAAACTTAGGTCTGATAAATTGTAGTAACTGTAGAGCTTCCTCTTTTGGATGTTAACCACCGGTGGCAGATCCAGAAGATGAAAGCTCAACTTCTATACTTTAAATTATCAAAAATTCAGATTTAATAATAAATAGAAAATAAAAGCTCAATTTCTTGCTCCAATTCATCAAACTCATCAATCAAATCAACCAATTTAACCCCAAATTAAATACCCTAATTTCAGATTAAATAAATAGATATTTCCTACCACGTGTAGAACACAAAACCACGTACACTAAACAAATTTAGGAAATAAACCAATATATATATATATATATATATATATATATATTAGTTTTATTAGTATTTTTTAAAGTCAAGTGGGTCACGTGAGCCAACTTTGATGGACATGCATCCGCCGGTGTTAACCACGACAATCTGGTAAGGATCTCCGTTCATTTTGTCCTATGTTCTTTCTTAAATACATATGTGGCTGTAGCTGTAGTTTAGTGGTGAGAATTCCACGTTGTGGCCGTGGAGACCTGGGCTCGAATTGTCCTGATGTTGTTAAAGCAGTGTGTAATACTTCATGATTAGGATTTATGCTGTTGCAATGCCGAGCAAGTTTCTGCAGAAATGCATTAGCAGATACCATGAATTGATGGCTTACGCCTCTCTTTTTAAAAAAAAAAAACCTTCCATAATTGCTTTTTGAGTTTTTTCACATCCAACCTTGAAACCTAACCTAAATCACTCGTTTAACATGTACTGCATAAAGAACACATTTAGAGAAATCTGCTGGTCATTCTTTTGTCATCAATCATTTGCTCTTGTAAACAATCTCGTCGTCACCATCGTCTACATCGTACGCTGGATTACAGAGACATCTGAAGAGTCTACCAATTCCCTGTTAAAGCAGAAATTTATTTATTTATTTAATGCTTGACATAGATGCAAATTGAAAGCCATTCAGTAAGGCTTACAATTCATACTTTGTGCAAAATGTAATGGAGTTCAGATACAAAAAAACGTAAAAAAGAAATACTCCTAAAGGAGCATTTTGTTAAGAAAAACATGTAAATTCAGTTGCAGAGAAACTCAAACTAGCATAATAGACGATTGAGCAATAGACTCCAGATAAAGGACATTTGTGGCTAATCCAAGTGAATTGATAGTATTAATATAGAGAAACTAATGTGAAACGCCAAAGGTGGATCGTCGTCAATGTGTTGAAAAGTTCATGCAAACGATGTATTATATTAAATCATTAAAGATTGTACCTGAGTCAGTAGAGGAGTACGATAATTAAGTATTCTTGGTGAATCCTCTTCATCACTGCTGTCAGAACTGCTTGAATCTGCTGCATTCATATCAGAAGTAATTTTCTTCTTTGAAGTTCCGCCACTTTGTTTATACTTTTCCCCCTAAAACAAAGTAATAGAGCATCACACTGTTACGTAGTTAAGCCATAATGAAAATTACGTTGCAGTTCATTTGTTAAGTACATTATTTGTTCCTACAGAATGACAAAACTAGATCGAGGTGAAGAAAGACTAAAACCAAACAAGATTGAGGTGAAGGAAGACCAAAACTAATGGGGACAACTATAAGTAAGAAGGACAATGATTGTGGTGGTTAAGCAGGAAATCTTTTGTAGACAATACTGAATTGTGAAAAAGGATTCTGGTAATTTGGAACAGAGGCTGACTTGAGTTAAGTTGCATTTCTATAAATGACAGTTTTTCAAGCCACTGCTAGACAAAAAAAAAAAAAAATCTCTAATTCCTATTCATCTGTCTGATTAACACATATTCCACTGAGAAAGAAGAAATAAGTGTACCCTTGTGGTGAATTCACAACGTGGGACTAATTTTTATTGCCTCGTCGTGAGACCAACTCAGAGCAGTAAATGAATGAAGGATAGCTGAAAACCTCAAAACTTCTCATCAATCATATTTATGTTCGGATTATATTGATGCATAATGTGCACCTGAAATGCTTTGCCAAGAAGTTTGAGAGCCACCGCACGTGCTTTAAGTTCTTCCTTCCTAACATTGTTTTCTTGCAGCACCTGCAAACAAAGGTTGTAAGTTTGATACTAGATTCAGGTGTGCCTTTGTCAAAGCTACTTGGCATTGGTGACGAGATAATGTATTTGATGATATAATAAATTATATGGACATTCTGCGTTTTACTGTTCTCTTATTGTCTTCTGCAGCTTGTATCGGAGTTTCACTAGGAGAAATTTCAGTTCCAAACCCATGAAAGAACATACAACCAAAAATATGGAACTTAAAAGGCCAGAAAGAAAATATTACCATTTGGCAAACATGTAAAAGGGTTACTTCAATGTCCACTACATTCAGCTTCCATAACGAGTTCATTAGCGCATCTTTGTTCAACCTCAAATGTGACTCAACATCATTTTCAGGGCCACTCCCATCCATTTTGAACTGGCGACGCACATCTTCTTGAAGTTGCAGCAACTGAAAAGCACCTGCAATCATTCTCCACCAAATAAATAGATAGCGTATCACATCTCAAAACAGACAAGGGTAAGAGATGTCTTCTTGTATTTGCATTATACCTTTTGCTGCAGTTATCTGCGACTTCCAGAAATGTCCTTTGGTTCGAACCCACTCAGCCATGAATGGCACCCCAAGATAGATTGCCTTCTTTCCAAGTTCTTGTGCAGCCTGTCTTTCGTATATGTAGCCGATAGTGTGTAAAATATTCACTCCAAAGGCTGCAACAGTAACAACTTAGGATTTCTTCCAGAAATATAGTTTCTGAACTTGACTAAATTATCTAATATTTTCCAATATCAGAACAAGATAGAAACTTGATAATATAACAAAATAATCATTGTAACAAAACAAATAAATATAATCAACATATACATATCAAATAGGTCAACCAAAATTGTTACCTGCACTTATCTATTGAGAAATAAAGATAAAAGCTAGTAAAAGAGACCCGACAGATGGACTATATTGAGGTTATGAATCGGCACATCAAGTAAATAAACACTGTGCAACCAATACATAGGATCTAAGTAAAGACATCTAATGTTCAAAATTTAAGCATTAGAATATATGAGCAACTGGAGACAAATGTGAAGGGTCCAGGTTTCTAAGGGTTGATCTGAGGGGAGAGTTAGAATAAGATAGTACTCCGAATATTTATTTCTATTGATGACGAAATGAAGATGGTAAGTAGACCTATATTTTCATTACAATCATCCTGCAGCTTCCGTTTTATTACGCATAATCCAGCAAAAATATTAGCATTGTTCAAATTTGCAGAAGTATAACAACAGGAAATGTGGATGAAGATTTAAAGTAATATTCTTATATCTAAGAAACAAGTGAAAACATAAAAGTCTAGAGCATGGCTGACCTGTGTGTGTGAGCCTTTCTGCTTCAAGTACAGCATGATGTAAAAATCCTTCCCTGTCACCTCGAACATATTGGTGAAGAATATTTTTCAATGTTCTAGCCAGCTTTTCTTCTCTTTCTTTTTGGACAGCCTTCATCACGGAGTTTAAAAAGTATTGAAGAGATCAGATACAATAAACTACATGCGAAATGTAAGAGCATTATTAGATCAACAGTTTTCATGAGAAATGTTTTCAAGTTATGATAGGCCATACGTTAAAGTCAAATACGAGGGGTTTGCTAAAACATATGTGCTATATGATTTTTCATATTTTAGCAATCATGAGAATAATGACATAATTAATTAGGAAATATTTTTGTAGTCGATCAAATAAGAGACGCTACATATTTAAGATTCTGAAGCACCTAGTAGTTTTGACATATGTAATATGTTCACACAGAAAAGTCCTGAAAAGTTTATGTTTATGCTGGTAGAATCAATCGTGGCTTCTCAATAGTTGGTAAAAAGGAGCTACAAACTATTGAGGGCGTCCTGTGATATAATTGATAAATTTCATATTAAGAATCTGGGATCCCAACGCTGTAATACGCTGAGCTCCTTAAAGATCAGTAGAACCAAAAATGTTTGTTATATACTCCCTCCGTTCCAAGCAAAGAGTCCACTTTTGACTTTTTTGGGTCAACTTAACTAAAGTTTGACCAATAATTTACATAAATTTAGTTGTTTTTACAAAGTTATGAAAGTTATAATCCATAGTATTCTTAAGGTAGTTTTTAATTAATGAAATTTTAATTCCTAAAACATAAGTAAAGTATGTAAAATTTTGATTTGATTTAGTCACATGTTGACCTCTAAAAGAGGAAAGTGGACTCTTTGCTTGGAATGGAGGGATTAAATACTTATGTCCTTCTGTAAACCAAGAAAGTTATTTTATAATTTTAGGAAAGCATGTGGGACAACTATAGGGAAACATAAACAGTGCGAGTGACAGGAGAAACAGGAAAGAAAGAAACTTTGTTTACGTAGATGAAACATCTGGAGGAAGCCTTAAGCTTCAATAAAACAGAACAGACTCAACATGTTAGACATAATCTTATGCCTCTTTATTAAGACTGCAGCACTCAAGCACATGGTTTCCTTGATTACCTGTTTGACACTAAACTATGAAGCATATAAGTTGAACTTTTAATAAAGAAGGTGAAGTGAATGGTGGGGAAAACATGTAGAAGAGAACAAATTGCAAAGGTTGTGCCGAGAATGTGTTCCAGATAAATCTCTCATTCACACTATTTTCTCATGCTAGACCAGCTTGTAGGTCATAGGGCCATTGGTACTTCATCATGATTGCATTTTCCATCAATTGAAGAACCATCGGTATTAAACTAGAAGGAGCTATCTACTGTAAACCTTTTATATTTTTTATTTCACAACTTCCACATTTTTCAAAAAATCTTGAAAGAAAAGCCTCGACTGGGCTATGAAGAGTGCATTTGATGTGCACTCTAAGCTGTTATTTCCCTCATTAGAATTAGAAAAGATGAATAGTAAGACTCGGGGATATACAGTCTGAACACCCACAATGGGGACCAGAGAACTGAAGTTCTTAGATAGGGTACAAACTTCAACCAACCAACTGATCCAAGTTTGAATAGGTACTCTAAGAACGTGCCCAAAAGATTTCATATATACAATGAAACAAACTTATAGAAACTATAGACTTTTGAGACATACTTGCCTTCAACCTTTCATGCAGTATTTCTGGATCGCCACTTTCACCAACTAACTCAGAGGAAGCCATTGATGCCACGGCTAGATGTCCAATGTAGTCTTCAAAAAGTTCACTACCAAATAAAAGGGCAAATACAGCAGTGGGATCAACCATGGTTTCCCTGCGAAATACCACATTAGATGTGAGAACGCCAAAGGAAAGTTAAACTTGAATGAGAATGAATTCTCAAAAATGTAGTCACTACTACTTTTATATCCCAACTTACTTGCAAGACGTGATAGGCTGACCAATGGCCCCACAGGTTAAGTGATATGATGTCTAATTAATCACATGCTTGACACATAGATTGGGATGGAAAGTTGGGATCCCTATAGATTCTATACATCTTTAGCCAAACGCCAGTTCAAAGAATATTTGCATCTAATTGCAAAGACAGGTCACTTATCTTCCTTTAAGTTATATATATTCCGTCTTCTTGATCAGTAAAGATATACAGTCCTATGTAAAGGTTGTTAGCTTAATGACATCATTTCATAAACATGAGTGTCAATCTTTCATCGTTTGGTTGCTTCAATTTTATAGTACGTTACGACACAAGTCTATAAGGGAAAAAATGATTCATGTAGCCGACTCTAATTAGTTTGGATAATAGCTAAATGAATATATAGTAGCATTTAAGAAACTGTGAAAAGTTTACCTAGATACGGAGTGCTTCCCATTTTGATCATATGCATCTCTCTGCATTGGATCACTCAAAACCTGATAAGCCTCCCCTAATACCTGCTTACAATGAGATTACATATTCATATTAGCAAATGTCATAACGGATATGCCAATGTTCAGATCCTTTATCTATAAGAAGCAATACAACACTTGTTTTTTTAAATGTATTGGTGTTACGACTAACTAGTGAACATGATTTCACTCGTTCGAGAACAAAATATTTTCTCATGTAATTGGTATAGGAAGTGAACAGATGTCTGTCCAAACACAATAAGAAGCAGTGGACTTGCCTGAAATCTCTCGGCTGCCTGAGGGTCATTTGGATTTTTATCAGGATGAACTTGCCTTGCCTGTAGAAGAAATAACAAATGATTTTTATACTACTACTGTCCACGAAAATCACGAAGAGCATTAATGTTGTGTATGTACTTGTAACCAAAGACCTAAAGTCCCGATATCTAGTAAAACATTGAGAAGATATTATCTCGCATGAGTGAAGCATAAAACCTTCTTTCTTCTGCATCCAATCGGAGAAGAAAAGTGTGTGTGTGAACAATTAATGAGCTCTCCTAGTTACAGAGGAATTTTATCAAACACACAGTTGACAGTACACTGTCAAACCAAATCATTCAAGATGAACCAACCTGACCAATATCAAATTTGACCAAAATAAAAATTCCTCAAGACTCTTTACCATACAAATACAATACTCCGATCGACTACCCTTATCAGGCATACAAATCTGTCACTAACCATAAAAAACAAAGACATAACATATAATATCACAATTTCAAATTTGTCAACATTCTTATATTAGATATAATTGGATAAAGCGAAAATATAGAATCTAAATAAGGAAAGTTAAGTTAAAAGACCTTAAGATAGTAAGCCTTCCGAATTTCCTCCACAGAAGCAGATGGAATAACACCCAAAATATCATAATACTCTGTCTCCTTCACCATTGTTTTTTTTTTCTGGTAAAGCTTCCTCCGATCAGGTAACAATCCCAGGTTTTTGGGACGAGTAGCTCATTATTTCAAAAGAATAATCCAGAGAGAGAGAGAAGAAAAAGCTGGGGACCGGGTTGATAGATAGTGGAGGGATGGGGGGAAGTGGGTAGTGTTGAGAGGAATCCAACCCCACGAGACAGACATTGGCTTTACAGTGCCGAAAGAGTGATAAACAAATGGTCTCTGGAGAGCTTTTTCGCGGGAGATAAACAGTAGTTTAACCGTTGTTTTGTGGTGCTGATGATCATGTTATGTTGTGCTTTGTGGAAAAAAAATAAATAAATAAAAACTCTTAACAACTTTTTGAATGATGAATTGCCTTTTTCTCCTTTAGACTGACTAGAGACTTAGAGGTGTTGGCGGGCCGGGCCATTAGGAGTGTGGATTACCATACTGTACCACTTAGTTGCTTTCATGTAGAGCCCACTTTCTGATCCAAACATTACTATAGAACCCACTTCTTTCCTTCCTTTGTAGGCTTTGGCCCACTTCATTAGTGTTGTTAATGTTGATTGCTTCCTTGAATGAATGACTTTTTATAGTCTAGTAGAAGTTGTTTCTTTCTTCTTTAACTAATGAGTAATGTTATGTGTATTTAAAGAGTATTAAATTTTTTGCACCCAATGATGTGTCAATTATTGTGACAGCTGATATGATACAAAAAATAATACTTTCAATATTTCAGTAAGTCGATGTGTTACTATATTCGAATAAGTCCCCTCTGTTTCAATTAACCACTGTAGAATTATGACCGGTTCTCCTTGTGAAATTTTTTTACTTGTGAGAAGAGATATAAGAAGGAAAATAATACAGATACAAATATTTTTATACAATTTTTTTATTCAAATTTAGGTTTTAACTATGTGATAGTTGAAAGGTGACATCACATGCTAAGTCATGTGACATCTAACCAAATACATGCTTACCAACTAAATTTGTATGAAAAAGGCGTAGAAAAAATTTATATCCCTATCAATATTCTTGTAAGAAACTGTTGTGTTACTTTTTGCTTGTTTTCTTGATATATAACAGAAGAGCAAGTTAATTTTTTGAGTGTTATTTTCTGGTGCAGGTTGTTTGACAAATAGGCGTCGTAGTCGGTTAGCCGAGATCTGAAATGAAACATTTTTTCTATTTTTGTCTTTAGCCAGACTCAAGATTCTTCAATTATTTTGTGATGTAATTTGACTTTCTATCTGATGTTATATTATTTTCTTCTTCTAATCTTCATATTGGTGACGTGATAGTTAACTACTCTAAGTTGTCTTTGATTATCGACCTCGAGGAGCGATTTGATTGCACGTCTCGAGTGACTACTGATGACCTCAAATGGCGATTTGATTGCACGTCTCGAGTGACTACTGATGACCTCAAATGGCGATTTGATTGCACCTCTCGAGTGGTGACTGCCGACCTCAAATGGCGACTTGATTACCGACCTCAAGTGGCCATAGCTGACCTCGAGGAGTGATTTGGTTATTGACCTCGAGTGGCCATAGCCGACCTCAAGGAGCGATTCAATTATCGACCTCGAATGACCATAGCCGACCTCGAGGGGCGATTCAATTATCGACCTTAAATGACCATAGCCGACCTCGAGGGGTGATTTGATTGCATGCCTCGAGTGGCTACTGCTGACCTCGAATGGTGATTTGATTGCACCTCTCGAGTGGCGACTGCCGACCTCAAATGGCGACTTGATTACCAACTTCAAGTGGTCGTAGCCGACCTCAAAGAGCGATTTGGTTATCGACCTCGAGTGGCCATAGCCGACCTCAAGGAGCGATTCAATTATCAACCTCGAGTGGCCATAGCCGACCTTGAGGGGCGATTTGATTGCATGCCTCGAGTGGCGGCTGCCGACCTCGAAGAACGATTTGACTAAACGCCATTGCCGACCTCGAATGACGATTTGAATAAAGGTCTACTGCCCACCTCGAATAACGATTTGATTAAACACCTCGAGTGGCTACTGCTGACCTCGAATGGCAATTTGATTAAACACCTCGAGTGGCGAATGCCGGCCTCAAATGTCTATTTGATTATCGACCTCGAGTGACCATAGCCGACCTTGAGGAGCAATTTAATTATCGACCTCGAGTGGTAATAGTCGACCTTGAAGGGCGATTTAATTATCGACCTCGAGTGGTCATAGCCGACCTCGAGGAGCGATTTAAATATCGACCTCGAGTGACCATAGTCAGCCTCGAGGATCGATTTGATTATCGACCTCGAGTAGTCATGGCCGACCTTGAGGGGCGATTCAATTATCGACCTTGAGTGGCCATAGCCGACCTTGAGGAACGATTTAATTATCGACCTCGAGTGGTCATAGCCGACCTCGAGGAGCAATTTAAATATCGACCTCGAGTGACCATAGTCAGCCTTGAGGATCGATTTGATTATCGACCTCGAGTAGTCATAGCCGACCTTGAGGGGCGATTTAATTATCGACCTCGAGTGACCATAGCTGACCTTGAGAAGCGATTTAAATATCGACCTTGAGTGGCCATAGCCGACCTCGATGAGTGATTTGACTATCGATCTTGAGTGGATCGACCTCGAGTGGTCATAGCTGACCTCAAGGAGCGATTTGATTATTGACCTCGAGTGGCCATAGCCGACCTTGAGGAGCGATTTAATTATCGACCTCGAGTGGCCATAGCCGACCTCCAGGAGTGATTTGAATATCAACCTCGAGTGGCGATAGCCGACCTCGAGGGGCGATTTGATTATCGACCTCGAGTGACCATAGCCGACCTCGAGGAGCAATTTAATTATTGACCTCGAGTGGCCATAGCCGACCTCAGGAGGCGATTGAATTATCGACCTCGAGTGGCCATAGCCGACCTCGAGGAGTGATTTAATTATCAACCTCAAGTGAACATAGCCGACCTCGAGGAGCGATTGGATTATCGACCTCAAGGGGCGATTGAATTATTGACCTCGATTTGTCATAGCCGACCTCGAGGAGCGTTTTAATTATCAACCTCGAGTGACCATAGCCGACCTCGAGGAGCGATTTGATTATCGACCTCGAGTGACCATAACCGACCTCGAGGAGCTATTTGATTATCGACCTCGAGGGGCGATTGGATTATCGACCTCGAGTGGCCATAGCCGACCTCGAGAAGCGATGTAATTATCAATCTCGATTGGCCATAGTCGACCTCGAGGGGCGATTGGATTATCGACAGTGGCCATAGCCAATCTTGAGGGGCGATTTAATTATCGACCTCAAATGGCCATAGCTGACCTCGAGGCGCGATTTAATTATCGACCTCGAGTGACCATAGCCAACCTCGAGGGGCGAATGGATTATCGACCTCGAGTGGCCATAGCCAACCTCGAGGGGCGATTTAATTATTGACCTCGAGTGGCCATAGCCGACCTCGAGGGGCAATTGGATTATCGACCTCGAGTGGCCATAGCTGACCTCGAGGGGCGATTGGATTATCGACCTCGAGTGGCCATAGCCGACCTCGAGGAGCGATTTAATTATCGACCTCGAGTGACCATAGCCGACCTCGAGGAGCAATTTGATTACCGATATCATGTCATGTAATTCATGAATTGTCGAATTGACTGAATTTAAAGCGTAACATAATGTGTACATCCTATACGCTAATATATTTTCACGGGACTAAGTGCGGTAATCCGAGTTAATGACAAAACACGAACCATTTACATGTTTTATACGATCAAAACTAGAGTTACACGGTAAGTTCATTCGTAGTTGAAGCATAGCGACAAATAGAGTTTAACTCGTTTTTATTCGCAAAGTCGGCGCGTGCCACCTCTATTGGCGGAGATTTTGGTGGCCTTGGACTCGCCTTTTCAAGACGAAGCTCCCAGTACCATTTTGTTCCTGTTTGGATACCGGAATGGTGCGGATCTGCTTGGCCAGAGCTCTACCGGCATTTTGTTCAAAAGTACCGCTTCCGGCAGCCTTTTAGTGACGCTTGAGGGCGCATGTGGGCTTCAATGGCTGTGACTTTTTCATCGTTGGCTTCGTCTGGTCAGCCCACATCGACTGGTGGTGTTTGTTTGTTGATCTGTGCTCTCTAGCTTTGACCCAGCTAGCAAATCATCCGTGGTTGAACGTCATAGCGTCGTGTCCTGGCAACAGAACCAAACTGATCACGTCAAAATGAATATCAGTGACCATGTCGGATCCACGTATGTAGCTGGTATACAGTCAGGGTGCCTCAGCTCTCAAAAGGCTCTTTTCGTTGGGACTAAGCTATCACAGGGTGACTGGGTCTACAACTATTTAGCAAAGAAAACCACTGTTAGGGGTGTCGGGGGTTTGACCCGACTATTACCCTCCGGCGTAAGAGTCAGTTTAAGTGCTTAAATATGAGGAAGTTAGTTGGCAAACTAACTTTTATTAAACACAAAAAGGGTAATTAATGAGTGTGTTGAAGACTAGTGAGTAAATGTAACTATGACAGCACTTGTATGTGTTCTTGAGAGTAAATGTAGCCTAGCCATAAATGAAGGTAATACCTTATATTTATAGCTGAAGGTGGTGTAGAATGGTATAAATGTAGCCACTTGATTATTGGGAAGTACATGCTCATTAATGAGGCCATACCTGTTATCAGGATAAAGTAGATAAATAGAAGCTTCCTTCTTGGGAAGATGAGAAACTCATAAATGTCGCCGTAGCTTCATGGTGAAGGAATGTCTTCCTTTAATGAGAATGTCTTGATTCTCCCAGGTTAGATACTCACAAGCAGTAGACATTTAATATTTGATGTTGACCTGTGCCGAGGATAAATAATGCTCGCTTCAAAGGCTAGCTCGTCGTTGACGAGGTTATTAATGGATCATGCTGAGGTCTGACTAAATCGAAGACCTCGGCTCAGTGTCCTCGACTGGAGACTTCATCCGGGGATCTTGACGAGGACCTTGACCGGTGACCTCGTCCATCCTGAGGACCGGGCTTCCCTCGTCAACGTGGATCTCAGGGCCCACCTGAAATTAACATGGAGGACACGTGCGGCGAGTATTTGGGAGGATCACATCAACTCTTATACATGAATTCATTCATTCATTCCTACGATTTTATAAAGGGATTTAGCTAACTAATCATTCAAAAATAATCGATCTATACATTATAGTGATGATTAATTAATATTTAACATAAGTCCATTAAAATTTATTAAATTAAAGCATTTATTTAAGAATTAGTAAATCTTGAAGAAATTAACTTTGTAAACTTATCTTAAAAGTACCAAGAACATTCAAAATGGAGCTCGAAGTAAACACGCGGAACTTTGTTTCTCCACCAATACTACAGTTTTCTCCTCATTAAGTAGAAAAATAGATTTAAATGATGGCTGGTGTTGCACCGAACAAGGAGCACTGGAAGAAAATCAATGTTGTCTTGTCTCTCATCAAATGCAATAAATAGTAGCCTTGTTAAATGTACTTCTAGGAAACAAAAAAAAAAAAAAAGTAGGAGAAAGCAAGAATCAAGCACCAATCAATCATAGACTACATACCACAATTATCTTGAAGATTAAGTTGGTCAGACTAGTTTAATAGTACAAGCCAAAGAAAGGGCGAAGATGAAAAAAAAAAAAAAATTCCTTTCTGTATAGTTGCTTGGATCCTCCTTTAATTTGACGGACCTCTAAAAGGCAGTTGTAGTAATGTATAGGTCATTAGATTTACAACAACGATCACTAATTGAGTGATGTGTTGAAATACAACTGTAATCTGTATATTCTAAGGGCTCTCAAACCGAACAACCACACATGTTATATTGTCAGAGCTCCCCCTTGCGTAGGCTTCTTGTACAAGTTTTCTAGATGCAGCTTCTGCATCTGTTATATCCTGCACAATTGCCACTGCATCCTGAATTGTAAAAGTAAGGTAAGTTAGATGGTTGATTCCATAACAATATAAATTGCTAGGATTAATCTAGACAGTGAAGTCTCAAAATTTCAAACTTCTCTTTTCCTACATCACTTGGAAATTTATTATGCCTGGAGGCAGCTAAAACATACCTTGTTTGACAGGACATTCCAAAGTCCATCACTTGCAATGATTATAAAATCTACGCCAGCAAGATCTTCTTCCTAAGCATCAGAATTGCCATACAAACAACCAATCAATAATAAAAACATTATGGTGAACCTCTATACAAGATCCTCCTCATTGCGAAGCCAACTTTTGGCCACTTCTTTCTTACTTGAGGAATTCAAATTATAAAAGGATTTCTAAATGTTAATTTTATGAATAAAAAAAGAAAATATCCAAGTTGTAATCAAAGTGACACCATCTGCATCGTTCCTAATACGTTCTGCAATGAAGGAAGTACAATTTCTAGTCTCACATGCTGATCTTTCTCAGCATTCAGAAAAGAAAATTTGAAGCAGACTACCTGAATTTCTGGTTCAGCAACAACATAGGGCTTGAGTAGTTTGTCTCCAAATGCACGAGAAACAGCAAGAACCCCACCAACCCGCCATGTTCCTGAAAGTGCAGCAGCAGTTAGCATAATTCATTCATTCTGTTTAGCATTATTAGTAGAGTTCACTTCGCAGGCTTGGACATCAGTAGTACCTATTAAGCTAAAGGAGCGTATTCTCAACCAAGAGTCATATGCTTCAATTTTCTAAGATCAACCAGATTTGATAAAAGATATTGACAATTGATAAACTGTCCTTCAGTTTTTCACTGGAAGGTCAATTTCTCTCTCTCTCTCTCTCTCTCTCTCTCTCTCTCTCTATATATATATATATATATATATATATATATGTATATGGGGGAGTATTCAATGGTTACTATTATATCAACCATTGGATTGAAAATCAGTGACTAAGATTTAATGGTTAGTTGGAAAATGTAATTAATGTAAGATTCAATGGTTACTATTATATTAACCATTGGATTGAAAATTAATGGTTAAGATTAATTGCATTAAATGACTCACCTACTTGCATTAATTGACTCACTTACTTGCATTAATTACATTTTCCAACTACCCATTAAATCTTAGCCATTGATTTTCAATCCAATGGTTGATATAATAGTAACCATTGATGGTTATATTTTTTAAGTAACCATTGAATACTCCCCCATATATATATACACACACACACACACACACACACACATTCACATTCCACTACAATAAGATACACCTCCACTAGCTTATTCCACAGCCCTGGCCAATTTTTCACCTCCCCAACGACGATATGACTCCTCTAGCCTAATTGGTACATACCTAGGCAAGAGGAATGCACACCCTGGATAATTTCTCTCCACACCAAGTGTAGGTGTAATACCCCTTGCCATATTAACTACAATCCAAAATACATAGAATACATTAATATGAGTAATGATTTCTGGTGCAACTTTTCGAACGAAAAAAAAATGTCAGCATTTTAATGCATAAAGATGTTTTACTCCATTTCCAACATCTCCAACTTCCCCAATATTTGTGTTTGGTATAGCTTTTTGGAAGCTGACTTATTTGAGGTGGAGCCTTTGTGGAGCGGATGTGGCACCACTCAAAAGCCAACTTGTGAGAAGTTGGAAAAGTTAAAAAGTGTAACTACTCAAAAGATGAGCTTTTCCACTGCTCCATCATACAAGTCCTAAATCTATCCTAATTGCTCCTCCATCTTGAAAGTTCAACTGGGAACTTTTACGGTTAAAGTTGCTGGTGTGTACTACATTCTCTCCAACCTATGAGAAACTTGACACGAGTATCCTAGAAGAGAGGCCAACTGAACAAGCGAGCAATAGGAGAGTCGTGAAGAGCTGATAAGTGATTAAGCTAGACAACAGGAACTTCCCATGTCTTTCCAAAGCAAAATGCAGGAGCCACCCCCACAAGGCAATCTCACCTGGGACAGAAAATTAGGTACCCTGAAAACTGAGCTTCCAACGCTCGCATGACTGAGGCACCAAAAGTAGCATAAACTGTTCCAGGTCATACCTAAATTGCTCCTTATAGTTGATGGCAAATGGAGTGCAATTCGAATGGAAACCTGATGCAGCATGAAAATGATCAGTACTTAAGAAAAGGCACCAGCAATTAACTTGAATTAAGTTTGCAGTTTTTAAGTCATTTAAGTTACGTTTTTTTTAGTTTTTAGGGCTTTTTTTGACAGCTAATTATGTAGGGGTTGATTTGGAAATATTTTGCACTAGTTATGAGGGTATTTTAGGAAGTTAAGATTAGATTTATGTAGGGTTTATAGGGAGAGAGGGGATTAGGGTTTAGGTTTAGTTTTTGGAGTTTATTTGGAGAATTATCTCATAAGAGAACATCCTGTGACGGCATCTCATTTTCCTTTGCTTTTGCTGCTTGCTTATTGAGTAATCAGTCCAGTTTTGCATTGTTTTCTTGCTTTGCTGTGCTTTTACTGCTTTCTATTGGCTCCACCATTTTTGGCATCAGGGCGTGTTTCGTGTTCCTGGAAGCACTCTCCTTCATGAAACGGATGAAGAAAGAGAGACAATTTATACAGAAGCAAAGGGATAAGCCGTTGCTGAAACTTTTAAGTCAAGTGGCTGCCCTAAAGCAAGAGATGCAGTTCTTGCGAAAGGAGCAACCTGGCAATGGTCAGGAAAAAAAGACCGCTGCATACTAAAGACTTATCGGAAGGATACCTTGATGGAGAAGGCTCGAATAGGTTTATATGCATGAAGAATGAAAGCCCTAACCCTAGGGTACGGCAGGAAGATCAATATTGGGGAGGAATATCGTGCCTTCTACGAAGCTTTAATGTTAGAAGCAACTGATTCTTCAACAGTTGCTGAAGTTGTCAAGTTAGAATCTGTTGATTATTTTCTGAACGAATTTGGCTGTTTGGAGTTCTATACCTATCTACGATGAATGCCTGGATGAAGATGATATAGATGAGGTAGAACCCTTTCAACTTTTGGGTGAACGCGTTGAACACTGTGGTGCCCATCAATTGTTTGATTAAATTCTGCAGAGCACGTCCATTTCAACTGAAGGTCAGGAGCAAGGCATAAATTGGGAAGCCCCACAAGTGTTGGATAAATGTTCAAAGAGAGCATATTCGATCACTCTCGATCTACGTGATTTTTCTAATATACGTGGTCAATTATGTGAAATCTCTATTGAGAATTTTGGCTTGTGTTGTAATGAGGAGAATCAAGATCTGGTTTGGAAGATTTTATGGAGCACAAATATCTTGAGTGTCAGGAAGGAGGCATTGGGCATATTATCTCGATAAAATTATGATACATGCTCAGTGATGTGTTGTTTCTTTGTCCTTTCTATAGGATACAAGCCTCCAGTCCAGGTTCAAAGTGCACACCTAATCAGGGATTTAAGGTTGCTGTGTGCTACCTTGATTCTGCAAAGAAGACGAAAGAAGGGTTGGAAAGGATTATCTGGATTGCCGATTGATCGTGGAAAATTAGCTAAAGTAAAACTCGTCGGAGTGAGTTCTTCCCATGAGGTGGGAATTGATGCAGCGTGAAAAATACTTCTCCAGCAATCAACTTGAGTATAGTTTGCAGTTTTCAAGTCATTTAAGTTAGGTTTTTTGAGATTTTGGGGTTTTTTGTTAGAGCTAATTGTTTAGGGGTTGATTTGGAAACATTTTGCACTAGTTATGAGGGTATTTTAGGAAGTTAGACTAGGTTTATGTAGGGTTTATAAGATTGACGGGAATAGGGTTTAGGTTTAGTTTTTGCCTTTTTGGAGTTTATGTGGAGAATTATCTCACAAGAGAACAGTCTGACGGCTTCTCTTTTCCTTTGCTTTTGCCGCTTGGTTATTGAATAATCAGTCCAGTTTTGCTTTGTTTTCTTGCTTTTACTGCTTTCTATTGGCTCCCCCAGAATCAGAGTAGCCACTTCCATTAAATGAGATGTTCTCAATGACCAAGATGCAATCCCTCTTCATCTCTGAGCTTACACAGTATCCAACCCAATAATGACCCCATTTCTCCTCAATAGTACCCTCTCAATGAAAATCGCTCATAATCTCCTTGAGCCCTTTGCAACAAATGGGAAACTGAGGAACACTGACTTTTTACATCTAGCAAGTTAAACATAATTGTAAAGGCTCTCTCCACTATATGAACCCCTGCAAACAAACTTCTTGAAAGATTATTCCCAAGGCCAGAAATGCTCAAATATCTGCAATATAGTCGTCATATTTTGAACCCCCACAGACACTCAGAGACGAAAAGAGTGGAACCATGTTATTATCCATAAATTGAAGAGACTCGTCTCTTCAATTGCCAGCACCCGAAGAGACTCGTCCCTCTTCCCCTCGAGATCATTCTACCCAAGACATAACATAAATAAATATATAAATAAATAAATAAGGAGATAAAAAGGTTCCCCTCCTCCGAGGAAGCATGGAACCAAGAACCGGCCCCCCTTTAAATAGTGAATGAATGAGAAGAGAACATAAAACAAGTAAAATCAAATTTCTCACCTTCGCTCGAAATACATACTTTGCTCCAGTAAGTTTAGTGAAGCCATTAAGTTAATAAGTGTGCCAAAGTACTTGAGGAAAAATCTATTTACATCAGACGCAAAGAACTTCAAATATCATGTAACAAGTCCTTATTGGTACCATAACTAAATATAAATCTATAATCTCCTGTTGGATAACTTCAAATAAGGAAGAGTGAAATAGAACATGCATGTATAATCAGAATGACGAGAGAAAATACCAGCCCAAATAATGAAACCCCCAGCCTGTTCAATCCGCTCACGTTCATCAGATCTATCAGGTTTGTGATCAATAGACAATGGGAAAGCTGCAAAAGGACAGGAAATTAAGATGCAAGTCAAAAGCAGTAATAAAGAAAAGTCACATCCAATGGCAGTTCTAATACTTTTGACAAAAGGGAGCAATATATAGTGTGCACCACAGGTTATTTTTATTTTTTGGATAAGAGGAATTCAGATTTTTAATATTTACTTCTTATTTTTTGGTTATAGATGGAAAGGAAAAGGTTAGGTATTTTCTCAAAGAACTATTCAAAAAATGCAACTTGTCGAAGCTAAAGCGCACAATTGGCCCCTTGTGTGCACTTAAATCTGCCCAAAGGTAGCATAATATACTAGTGCCACTGAACATCATGCAAAATTCTTCATCTTGATAGGAACGGGTTATGTAAGTTAGATACATGTCTTCAACTGAGGAATTTTTTCATTTATAACGAAGATGCCTCAAGTATAAGACTGGTGTGCACCTGGTACAAGATTTCAATTATACACCAAAATGTGAGAATATTCTGAGCTTAGAAAAATATAGCAGGTCATTTTGATCTCTAACATTGATATTTATGATACAAATTTATTGAATTTTATGTCTACTTCGATAATTTTTGCATCCTCAAATATTAGTAATGTATCATTCATAAATGTACCCTTTATTCGGGCAAGAAACATATCTAATCCTTACTGTAGAGGGGCCAAAATATGAAAACCCCCCCAAAGTATCCACCCAATCCCATAATGGTATCCAGAATGAAATATTTCCCACCTGGGTATACAATGTTACTAATTATCCCAGTTTGGCCCCTTGCCGTGATGGACATTACAAACTTTAACGGATGTCCATGCAGAACTTTTTAGTCATTTCCAATGTGGGACCCACCAAGGCATTAACTGTGAATACTTTGGTCTAAATCTCTCTCCCCCATCTGTCTCTCTCCCTTCCAGTTAGACAACGCCTCCGACCACCATCATCATCCTTGATTTCAGTCCTCAAGATCTTGACACGAACTTCCCCCCTCTTACGTCGACTAATCTCAAAACCCAAATCAATGAGTTAAATCATCGTGTCTTCCTCTCTCTCTTCCATGTTCTCTACTTTCTCTGTCGCCGAAGAGTTGCTCGCCGCCAGAGATACCGACGAGAGCAAGTGGGTTTGTTACTGTCATAGCTGGATGAAATAGTTCCTGTTGGATGCTGTTCCGAGGAGTTGGCAATCGGTGATTGTCCTCACTAAGCTGAAAATTTTACCCAAGATCTATCCCAATTCGAATCTGTCAGATGTTCGCCGGGAATCTCATTGGAAGAACTGAGAAGGATATTTGAGAAGCTAGCTCGTCTTCCCTTCTCAACACTTGCCATTGCAATTCAATAATCTATTTACCGAAAATGCTTATAACAATCCTTTACCCAGCATCGCCCCGATCAGTCCCATGGGGCTCACCCCAAAAAGGGCTTTTCCCAATCTTTTCCATTTTCATGACATGTCTGCCGCGCTGATGAATGCCTTGGGTCCTTTCTATCAGCATTTTTGGACTTACCGTTCTCAGGCATATTTGGAAGACAAAGATAGGGCGATGCAAGGCCAGGTCGATCCCTTGAATCCTAGTTTGAGATTAACCAGTACTTACTATCAGTCTGCTGTGCTATCTCTTTCAAGATGGAGCTTGCTACTAAGCTAGCCCGGACGACCAAGTTGATCAATGGATTCGCCCCTCTCCGAGAAGATCATCTCCACGAGCTAAATCCCCTTCTTGGTGACCGTGGTGGTGAGCTAGGTCTAGAGAGAGAAAGAGGAAGAAGAAAATAATGGAAATTTTTTATCTAATTTACTGAAATACCCTCACAGTTTAAATTTTAAATTAAATACAGGTATAATTAGTCAGGGTGACCAAAGGGAAATGACGAAAATGTCCGGCACGTGAAAGACCACGTGCACTTTAACGTTAGTTTGTAACGGATGTCGAGGCTAGGGGTCAAATTGGAATAATTAGTAACATTGTATACCCAGATGGAAAATATTTCATTTTGGGTACGATTATGGGATTGGGTGGATACTTTGGGGGAATTTTCATATTTTGGCCCTGTAGAGGTTATATAGATCTCAAGAGGCCATTAGTTGAATCAGTTCCATTACGAATAATGACGCCGCAAAAGTCCTAAGGAAGTCTAGTTTAAAAATCCAGAGAAACAAAACTGAAGAACTAAGAGCAAGAGAGGAAGAGAGGGATTCAGAAATTTGATACCAGCAGGACGCCAAGAATAAGTTTACAAACATTAAAGAGAAGAGAAAAAGAAAAGGAATGAGAGAGAGAGAGAGACTATGAACTTAATTCATGGTTGAGCACAGTCTTTAAGCTTCTTTATTGTATTTTAGTCTCTCCTTCACACTTGCTGACAGTAAATCACTCTGGTGTGGTTCCAACTGCAGCCAACCGGAAAATGAAAGATGTTAATAGCATTTGTCAAATGAGCCATGTGGGCATAGGGTCCAAACATGAAAAGAAAAGGTCCCTACTCCCGAGGTCAGAAATTAATATTATCATCATGGCTGGCACGGAGGAAAAGAATCAATATGCTCTTTTACTTATTCTTTTACTTCATGATATTTCTAGATCTGCTATTTTCTCCACCTCCATTATTGTCATTCTCCCTCTAATTTTCTCCTCCTCCGAGTCCCTCATTACCTCATCAATTCTCTACCTAGTTATTTGTAGAATGTCCCACCTATTCTCTCTTTTAATCGAACTCTTTTCTACTTACTACACCAAATGAACAATCCACAAGCAGTTCAAAGGAAAAAGAAGTGAGAAATTTCAGACACGGGTCGTGTTCAAAGAAAATTTTTCTCTCTTCAACAAAGATTTAATCCTACAATCCAAATCATCCAGAGATATGTTCCCTCTTCCTTATCCCTCGAGTTCCAATTTATCCAGCCTTCCCCACAACACAAGGGTTTTCCTTATAAACCAACGTTCAGTAAACTAAATAGTCTATATTACAAATCCCAGCTGCATTCTTCCTGGATTTCTTCAACCAAACACCTTCCAGTCACACACAAATCAACTCTTTCACATATATACTCCATCAGGTCTTTGTCCATATATTTAAAGCCTTGAATCCACAAGTTTACCTTAACCTATCATGATGTTAGTTCTGAATTCAGCTCTTCCTTCAATTTTCAAGCACACCATTCTCAGTTGCAAGATCAATTCTGTACAATGTTTCGTCTCCCTAGTCCTAAATTTCCATTATCTAGCCAAGGTTAAATTTTCTTTTAGAATCTCAGATCTTTATTTTATGACCATGGAGTATAAGGAAGAAAGGCCACTTGCCGCAGCCGTGTATTTCCCCATATATTTCTACACAAGATTCTAGTGCTTCCGATTTTGAAAGAAAACAATTCATTCATTTCCATTTAGAGACATATTCTTGCTGTCCCTACTGTTTCAGAAGGAGATCAAAACATTAACAGGTCTAGCAGGGTCAGTACGATGAGGAAGGCAACATATACCTGATATTTGAATCTGCCATTTTAAATGGTCAGATGAAGTCAGCCAGGAAAGCACAACGAAGTAGCATCCAGTAACGATCTTCGTTCCTTCTATCTTGGCCTACAACAACTAAATTGAATCGATGTATATTCTATGACCCACATCTAGCTGGGTTTCCTTGATTTTATTACCAAGATTTGTATTAGAGTGAAGAGCCTACTAAGACTTGTGGTACATTCGACATCTGAAGATTTTGTTGCAGACCATGACGAAGTCTCAAAAGGTGAAGCAAAAATATCTTGCCAAAAATCTGCTCATGCACTAAATAACATCTATCTCCTTCCATTTTTCTTTATTTTTCTGTTAAGTTTCAGGACAAGGAAATTTATGGCTGCCATCAAAATCTATGTACATTATGAAGGCAAGAAAGCAGAGAAGTGATCTCACAACAGCAAATAAAGACAAGTACAAAGAAGGATTACAAGATGCTTCAATTGAATAACTATATGGAAGGATAGACACAAACATTCGCCATATTTTGCTCAAAATAACTGCTTTTAGGCTGAATAAGTGTCCTTTCATTGTGACGACCTAGAAACTTCACAAATGCATTAGACCAATGACCAAATGACGTCCTAAAGGCTGACCACCAAAGCACTAACATTTCAACAAACTTCAGAGATTTCATCTTAAAAGGTTAAAATGCCAAAGCTTAAAATTCTGTTTCATAAGTTCGGAGAAAAGTGCTATATTATCACACTTCGAAAGGTTTTTGCTTAAATGGAATTTAGTAACAATTAAAAGAATTCCACAAAAAGTTAAGACGGTAAAGAATATTGGCCTTCTGAGCTCTTGGTCAAACATAAATTTAGAGACTTGAAGGGCATAATAAGAAGGATCAAATTATTTTAAACTTGAATATATTTTCCTAATTTAACATTAGACCTTTTACTATTCCATATTTCTAGGATACTCTTTTCACAGTGATTTTTAAATTTATGAATTCTTAAGTTTTCTTAGGATGGGAAATGTGACAATAAGAGATAGCTTGTTACAGTAGTGAGAGAAATAATTCTATCAGATTCTTAATTTCCCATGATTTCAAAATGTCAGTTGAAGGGTCGCAAGTTCCAAACACTAGGATGGAAAATATAATTCTGGAAACAGTCAAGACGTAGCCAACCTGAGCCAGCTCTGCAGGCAACTACTCTGGAGTCTCCCACATTTGCTACAACCAGCCGGTCGCCTAGCAGTACAGCAGTCGTTGCAGTAGAACCAGCATCCTTTTGCTGGGCCTTTTCTCCATTAAGGTAATCGGCATCTGTCTGCATAAATGCTTCAACTGCAGTGAAGATCATCTACCAATCAAATGACATACAAGGCAAAAGATAACGTAAACTAATGCCTTAATGCAAAAGTTCAGCAAATTTCATAAGATAGCTGACTTTGTGTCTTTTATAAATTCTGAAATGGCTACTTAGGTTCTTGCAAAGGACGTTTTTAAGATATTAAAGATAATGTAAACAAATGGATCAATCCATGATTCAGTAAATTTCGTACTGATAGCTGACTTCGTGTCTTTCATAAATTCTGGATGGCTACTTAGGTTCTTGAAAAGGTTGTTTTTAAGATATTCTGCTGTTCTGGCGCCACCATGACCTGAAATACAGCATGAGAACAACGATCATCTCAAAGAAAGGTCACAGCATCATCCGTCAAAAGTATGCACCAAAGGAAACAAAAACAAAAACAGAAGGAACTTGCAACGCAATACCCTTGAAGGATTATGTGAGAATTGAGAGGTCAACATACATACCATCAAAAACCCCAAAAAAGGCAACCATTTGACCATCAACTTCAGATATTCTTGTCTCAAAGAAATCCTCCATCGAAGACCTTTTACCCTTGAAACTGGCATAACCGTAGTTAAACCTTGCATTCTGGCTTCCAGTGAGAAAGCTACCAAACAAATAGAAAGCATTAGTTACCCATGCCACTTCTGTATCTTACAAATATTAAAGTAGCGACCAAACTGCAAAGAAACCAACAACTTCATCATTGGAATATGACTATCTAATTAACAACAGCTGGAAAGAACTCCCTCACTTTTCTGGATTTCACATTTTCTACCTTTCCTTCGGTCTTCTTAAAGTCTTTTTAGTATATTATAGTGCCTCAACAAATACAGACAATAAATCATCATCACTAATATTAACATGGATGCACAACGATTCAGCAACATGACCTCTCTTGATTGTTCGACCACATTTCAGGTTATCTTTGTACATGTATAGTCATATACATATACCTATCAATTTCGAATTCCGTAAAGAAGCCATTTCACCAGAGTCGCTATCTGATGCCACAATGTTTGACAAAGCTTTTCAAGTCTGTTACATTGACAGATTGACGAGATCACTCTCGAAATTTTCAACCATCTTTAAAGTACATATTACATACATATACATATCTATTTCGAATTCCCCAGAGAAGCCATCACACCAGATATGGCATCTGACGTGACAACGCTGATCAGTTAATGCTTTTTTCCAAATAAACATAAGCCTGATTTTCGGCATAGTTCTCATTGGGTCAAAATTGAACAACAATGGGGAATTAATAGAAAGATTTTGAGGATGATAGAAAAAGAGAATGCGATGGGATACAAAAAAATTCCAACTATGGATCAAACAAACGATTAAATTAAATTGAACTACAAGAACACCAGATAATAAAATTTTATAAAGGCAAAAAGGAATTAGTTAATTGGGAAATGGAATTGAGAAATGGAGGGGGGGGGGGAATCGAATGTACCTGATACCTCCACCGCTAAAAAGGGCGTCGGGATCCTTAGAAGGAATCATGACGTTTAGTTGTCGTTGTTGAGACGGTTGAGGTGGCTCGGCCGCAGGAGGTGTTGGTTCGGCCGCAGGAGGTCGTGGTTCGGCCGTAGGAGGTGCTGGTGGGAACACCTCGGCATCCCGGGGACGGGAAAGGGGAAGGGGAAGTTGTGGTGATGGGGCGACGGAGGCGGAGGAGAGAGAAGCTGGACGGTCGTCGTTGGTGTTGTTCATGATTGCCACATTATTGTTGTTAAGTTTTAGTTACGATTCTGTTATGTTCTATTGCGCGTGTAATAATTATTACGCGTCCCCATTTTGTTGGTGACAAGGATGGGTCTGTCGTCTTTCTTTCTGGGGTAATCCTTTCCTTGCTGCCGGGAGTTTTTCTTCTTCACCCCTTCCTTAATTAAAGGATTAATACTAGTATATAATTTAGTTTCTGAACTCGTCAACATTTTTTTACGTAAGTTACTGTATTTAAATATTTTTTAAATTGGTACTTAAATTTTGGTGTTAATCCCTTCAGTTGAGGCCTTAGTTTCTTATTTTGTACATATTTTGATTTGTTGGATTTTTTATTTTCTTTCTCTCCTCTTTTATTTTTTTATTTTTTGTTTTATTTTGGGGATTTATTATTTTTTTAACTAGCTGTGTCTAATATTTTTGTAGGATTCCCAAAAAACTTGCGGGTTTTTTGAATGAGTTGACGAGTTTCCTAAAAGAGCAATTGAAGTGACAAACGAAACTAAAGATGAAGTGAACGAATTACAAGTGAAAATCACAAATATGGAAGTGAAGTTGACCAAAGAGAAATAGAGAAATTCAATTTTAAACAAATGAAACCTACCAATGGTTGGGGAAAATATACTTTGGATTGGTTGTTATTTTAGGGATTTTAAATGGTTTCTTTAATTTGTGTATCTGTTCACAAATAATGGGAAAAAACACTTAATGTTGCCATTGAAATAGCTTGATTATGTTTGTAATGTTCTTTGTATTTTAATATCCCTTTTATGAAAGCAAGTGTATTACAAATGTCATCTGTCCCCTAGAAATGGCTTGTTCATGTATGTCATAACATTTGACAATGAATTGACAATTTGCTACAATATCCAATAGACAAGTTACTACATTTATACAATGAACAATATCCAAAAAAAAAAATTTACATAACCATCGACAATGTATTACAAAAGTCTTTGGATCAAAAGTAAAGTCTTTATCAAGTAAAGTCTTTGGATCAAAAGTCATACCATCAAGACAATGTAGACTAGGAATTTCAGAAGGGAATACAGCTTTATCTACATCATGTTCTACATAGATATTAATTTCATCCAAATCAAATCATCTCAACAACCTAGTAATTTGGAATACAATTTCCTAATCCCTAAATTGTTGCAGATGAGATTTTGGGACCACATAGACCCTAAATTGTTTAACCAGATTTTGCCAAAGTACGCACACAACCCCATTGAACAATAGTGACAAAATAACATAACCCTTAACCATTTCTTAAGTGAAAACTAGTTCAATGAACAACAATGTTCAACAACAAACTGACAACATCACAAAACCCTAATTTTACATGAAATTTGTAAAAGAAAACAAATATACCTCGGTCGTAGTTCAATTCAAGGACCCTATTGTCTTCGATTTGATGTTAAACATGCGCACTTGATCGATTTCGTAGAAAGGAACCCTAATTTTTGAAAACCCTAAATCTCCCTCTCTATTGCATTTTTTCTCTCCTATGCGATTTGTGATTTGGTGTTAGCAAATTAATCCTTCTTTTAATTTCTTTTCCTTTCCAATTTATATTTTCCCTACATTGCCAAAATAATCCATCTCAGTTGGTATATTGTCCACGTCAGATCATTGCACTTACTGACTAAGAGCATTTTTGTCATAAAAATAAGAAACTAACACCTCAACTTCCGTCAGTTGAGGGGACTAACTGAGAGCCAAAAACCTCAGTTTAAGTACCAATTTAGGAAATGTTCAAGTGCAATAACCTAGGTAGGAAATAAAGTTCAGGGACCAAATTATATATTAATCCTTAATTAAATTACATGTCAACCTTTTTACTTTTTTTCTTTTTTTTTCCTTTTCTGATTCTAACTTCACAAAAAATGCATAATACTACATTCAATTCCATGTAAAAAAAATTCACAATTTTATTTTAAAATTTTAAAAAATTATGCATATAATCTTTATAACTTATCAACTTTACCCTCCACATATATCATAGGTAGGTTATGCTTATATATTTTTATAATTATAATCAACTCAAATGATACTAATATAACTCTTAAATATTAGACTTTTCAAATATAAAACTTTTGTACGGAGGAAGTATTCTTTTAAGAAAAACATTGTATATCGAATATTAGATTTGACTTATTAACGTTTTTTTTTAACTTTTAGAAAAAGATGAAATATCATTAAACCAAAGAGTTTACATCATAAGTCAGCAAGTTCTCACAAAAGTGAGGAGGCTTCTGCCATATACTAAGGCCACAATGAGAACGAGCCACTCATGCAAGGAAATGAGCAAGTGATTTGGCTTGCCTATTATATATAGCATAAATGATAGTAATATTTTGAAACTCCCTAGCTGGTGTTTGACAAGCTAGCACGTATAATACATTCAAAATTAAACACATCAGAGGCATATTGAAGGAGACTATATACCACAACTTTGGCATCACTTGTTAATATTTTCCTTGCGTGAATTTCACATACATAATAAATACTTTAATGAAATTCATAATATATTCTTTTATGCCCAGAACTTTGGACGCATAATATTTCACAGTTGCAAATGAAATTATTTACATGAACTAAATACTCACCTTGGTCCATGTCCAAACTTTATGTAAGAAATAGAATTTTCTTTCTCTTGCCTTTCCTTAATTTCCCCTTGATGGTGAGAGGAATTTCCGTATCCTTTATTTCCTCTTCTTTTTTTCTACTAGTGTGCTTCTCTCAAATTTCTTCCTTGTATTTAAACTCACGGATATACAAAAGAAAGAGAAATTTGATGGACTTGATGTGTACTCTTGGTGAAGGTAAATGGGTCACCTTTTATACCCATTTAACCGCCATATATAACCGATTAGAGAGGAAGATAAATTCAACATTAATACTTCCTTCCTAATTTCCATTTCAACCTAATTCCATTTCAAGTCCACCAATTAAGAAGAAGAAGTTTATAACTTTGATTCTTCTTCTTACCTTTTCTTGAGGAGGAAGATATCCATACACATATATATTACATATATGTACAATCATTTTATTTAGGTAGAGAAAGAGGGAGTCCTTTTCAACACATATCATTTAATTAGTTCGACATGATCCCTTCCATGTACCACAAATCAATTTAACTTAATATTAACTATAATGAGGTGAACCATAAGCCTCATCCGTACAGTCTTTCAAGAAGACTAACCATACTAGTACATTTAAAACCTTACAATGTACATAAGCAGAAACATATCCATAGATGAGCTCAGAGTGTCCTAACATAATGAGCAAAATAACTGTTATATATACATGTATATATACATACCTGTATATTAAGTTAAGAAGGACTTATCTATAATACCCATCCTTTCGACATGATTACGAAATGTCTTAGGTGGTAATCCCTTTACATTACGTAATATGTCATCAACATATAAGACTAATATTATAAACTTGCTCCCACTGACCTTCATATAGATACACCGATCAACGGTGTTCTCTATAAAACCATAAGATGTAATGGTATTATTGAATTTAAGATACCATTGTCGGGAAGCTTGTTTTAGTCCATATATTGACTTCTTTAATTTACACACCAGATTTTCTTTTCTTGTGATCACGAAACCTTCAGGTTGGTCCATGTAAACTTCCTCTTCCAATTCACCATTCAGAAAAGCAGTTTTGACATCCATTTGGTAAAGCTCTAAGTCATAATGAGCTATCAAAGCCATAACAATTCTTAAAGAGCCCTTCTTAGATACTGGAAAAAGGGTCTCTTTATAGTCAATGCCATCTTTTTGTGTATAACCTTTAGCAACGAGTCTGGCCTTATACGTACCTTTCGATATTGCCTTTCGAGTCATGTTTGGTCTTAAAGACCCATTTACAATCGACTCTTTTGGAATCTTTTGGCAACTCTACTAAGTCCCAAACTTCATTGTCATACATCGATTTAATCTCTTCTTTCATTGCATTGAACCACTTTTCTGAATTGTTATCATTCATCGCTTGACTGAATGAGACTGGATCCTTATAAATTCTCAAGTCACATTCATGCTCAAGAGTATACACCACATAGTCATCAGGAATAGAAGATCTTTTCTGTCTTACGAACCGCTTTAAGGCTATTTCCTGTTGTGGTTTATTAATCTTTTGCTCAGTTGTAACTAGTTCATCTATACTATTTTCATTCAGTGGGTTTTGGACATTGACATGTTGTTCCGATATGTTTTTTGACTGTGATACAACAATAGGAACAACCACTTCATTAGGAATATTAGGTATATGCATTTTTACCAGAATTTCCCGAATGTCTACTTTTCGTGGTTCCCCACTCCCACCGATTAAGCTGATTCACCCCCCTCTAGCCTATATTCTGAGCACATCACCATGGACCTAACAATTGGTATCAGAGCTAGTACTTTGTGAATTTCATACCAGGCTTAACAACCTGAGAGTTTAGATCCAGTTGCTCAGATTAGATGCATAGTCGAAAAATTTATTTTCAAAATTCTCTTTTCTAAAAGATCTTGTGACTGAGAGACCTGGAAGCTACTTTGAAAATGCTGTTACAAATCAAAATCAATTTTGTTTTCAAAATGTGTGAGAAAAGATTATTGTGATGACTGTGTGATTACTATAGGAAAAATCTTACATGTATCAGAAATATATTCTTCAATTGATATTATGATGAGAAGTACTATAGTCAAATAGAGTTTGACCTACTAAGGATAATTTTCACTTTAAAACAATCTATTATTCTTTATCCTCTAGCAAATGTGTCATCTTCATATTTGATGGATTTACCTTAACATAACTCTGAAAAATTGCCATCTTGATATAAGGCTAACGATTGTCTCAATCTAACACCTTTTCGAGAAAGTTTTTTTTTTTTAAGTTTAAAGCAATAGGAAGAGCTTCAAAGGTAATTCAAGGGAAATCAGATTTATGTCATCTCTAAAATCACTGTGATTATTAGCTCTTGGTCCAAGGACATCGATGATGAAATTGTTCTTCTTCAACGAAAAAGCTTCGGCCTAAAAGATACACTCAAAGAACTTATGCTCAACATCATAACAATTTCTTCAACTACTATGAGCAGATATGTTCAAAGGGTATAGTGAGAAAGTAACCCCAATTACAAACTTCATGATGTCGTGGGTTGCACTTATAAGCTATATTTTGAGTAATTATTCAATTATTGTGCTTATTAAGTCTCACTTATATTGTTGAATTTCTGGAGCTATCTTTAGCTCGCAAATGTTGCTGAACGAATCATTCAAGTCATAATCATCAATCTCATCACCAGGTTGATTTCGAATCATTGTCTTGATGATCATTATCCGCCATGGCTGATCGATTGAAGCTTCGTGAATGTAATCGCCAAATTTGAATAACAGAAATGAAATGATCGTAGCAGATCAATTGAAAAATGTTTGCGAAATATTAAATGAAAGATTCAAATTGAATCTTGCTCTGATACCATGTTACAATGAGCAATGATAAAGAGAGGGAGAGAGATATGAAAGATGAAATAAACTTTCATTGAAGTACACAGATTCAGAATACATAACTGTTATGCATAAAATATATACAATCAACTAACCACTAAAAATAACCAACCATGACATAAGCAATGTAACTAACTGCTAACTGCTTGCATATTAACTGTTATAATTGCTTGCATATCTTCTATATGAGTAACATTTAGTGAAGTCTTGAATGTTGGTCTCTCTGAACATTTTGAAACAAGGAGCATGCAACTTAAGTAATCAATGTGGGAGTATCCTTTAACTGATGACTTGGGAAAGTATTTAACGGTGCCTCAGCTTCATAACAGAGTAAGTCGGAGTACCTACCAATCTGTGCTTGATAAAGTGCGGGCAAGGAATACGAATCATCTTTCATGACTACCTGGCCTGTTGTTTTAGTGCAGTCCCTAATGGAGGCATTGTTCGTGTTATGTCATGCAATCTACCAGACTCCCTAAATATCTACGTGATGAGCTTGACCAAATAAATCGGAGGCTTCTTTGGAGGCAAGGAATTCCATTCAGTTTCTTGGGATGTAGTTTGTCGACCAAAACTGATGGGTGATCTTGGGTTAAACTATGTGAGCGGGTACTTCAACGATGCGGTTATGGATCATAATTTAACTGGGATGGCAAGTCTTGACAGACAAGGGCACGAAAGTATGGGTTCAAGTCTTAAGAAATAAATATCCGTGCTATACTGACTTAGTAGCCGGTTTTATCTTGTAAAGCTGTTAGAATGGATGGTTCGATTCTAGGCAATGGCCAATTCCTGAACCCGAAGCATGTTTTTGCAATGATAATGTGCAGTGCTTAGGAATTTAAAAACATCTGAAATTGTTTTTTTTTTTTTTTAAAAGTTGGTAGAGTTCACGGCGGCTCAAATCGTTTCATCGCATTAATAAAAAAACTAGTGCTACACCCGTGCGTTAAACGCACGGGCCAAATACTATCCTATTTCACGAAAAAATAATATTTTATGCAAAGTTAGACATTTAAAAAATATAGATGAAGATAAATCCAATAATTAAGTCAATATTTTTCGACAAAAAAAGCTTACACATGTTAATAAAATAATATTACAAATTTTGGAAAATTTCCTTGTAAACAACATTAGTTGTTTGACTTGTTGGCTTCCCATCTTCATCACATATTAAATATATCCTTATGGTAAAGAAATTGATCAAATAAAAGTCCATTGATGCAAAAGATACTTAATGTTCTTAAGATCAAGTCTTAGTCCACAAAATACTAATAGAATTCTTAGCAAAAGAAATAATAGCAAAAGTTAAATTAGAATTTTCACTCTTTCTCAATCTTGATCATTTTTCCTTGCTTGACAAATATTTTTGTTGCAGATCCAAAATCTTCAATGTTACTTGTAGCCGTATCTTCCGTTGAGTGGATCCGTCTCTTTACTCCATTACTTGTCGGTGACTTTTCTTCATTATCACTAACGGAATCATCTATCCGAATTTTGTGTCACATTAGTAATTCATACTTCTTCAACTGATTAAATATATAGTTGCAAGATTATATATTTTCAAAATGTACCTCAATGACTTCTTCACCCGCTTCCTTAAGTGCAGTCAATATATCATTCCTCTAAAATTCAGAAAATATAACATTGTTAGTTTAATAACAATATAAAAATATAGGAATAATATATACATACCTTCTTAATAATGAGACTTGTTTTCTTGTACTTTTCCACCAAAATTTGGTCATCACATGCTTTCCCAATTGAGTAAAGTTTGTCATCACCACTGATATTTGCTTCCTTCACATGAACCTTAAATATTGCTGTCCTACCAACCAAGTTGAATAACTCCTCAGGGAAATTAAATATATCATATTTAGTTGTTCCATTTGTTGCAACCTAAAATAAAGAAAAATATTGAAAATGTTTTTATTGATATTTAACAATCAAAAAAATATAAAATTGATTCTTGATTAAAAAATACCTTCATCTCCTTCTCCTTAAGTTGAATGGTTGTTTTCCCAATTAATGCTTCACAAGCGTTATCCCACAACATAAACATTGCACTTTCGTTTCCTGAAATTATGTTCACCTTCACCTTGTACCTCGGTGTTCCATAAGAGTAATCTTTCTTGCAATAGTCACAGTAGTACCCAATTGGTTTATGAACTAATTTTTTAACACACCTTTGCAACCGGTAATTAAAACTCAAGTTCCGTCTGAGATAACCTCAGAAATCTGTCCAACTATCCAAGAAAATCCCTCCTTTGGAAAATGAAACTAATGTTAGAAGGAACTATCACTTGATTAAATAAATAAAGAAATTACATGTTTATAAATATATTGATCATATATACCTGTTCAGACGTAATAATATCAGCAACTTAACTTCAATTGAACCACTCTCTAGCTCCTCAATTGGCAACATATAAGTGGATGATGATATGTCACTAATCACATTCAAAGAGCTGAAATCTCCACTAAAAGACCTAAAAGCATTTATTTTTTAAAAATGTGCCAATATTGACAGTAACTAAATTTAATTTAAGATTGTATAATATTTCTCACCTCTTGAACTCTGCAATTTCAGGGATAATATCTCCCACATGAATTTCAGTTGCAAAGAATGCATTTGACAAAGAAACTTTGCTGCACAAGAATTGAAAAGACATTCAAGCACATATAATAGGTAAAATTTACACGAATCTAAATTATGTATTAATACCTTGGAAGAATTTAGGCTTGCACATTTGTAGTAAAACAATCAATGGCTCGCCAACACTTGTTTCTATGTAGGAGAGTATTTTATCAGCATAGTCTCCCCATAATGTGCAATTTATCTTGTTGTTGCTGCACTTTGATTATTAGTAGTGTTAAGTAGCTAGAAATAAATCATTTTGCAAATTAATCATATGAAAATAATGAAAGGAAAAGATTCTGATGAACCTGGTATCTTCCAACTCTATTTCAACAAGCTTTGATTCGCACTGCATCGCAAAGAACCTTTTCCAACTACTCTACCAATCACATCTGCAATTTTAATAGTTACTAAGCCTTTGAATGTATTAAGTATTTATAAATTGAATTAAAATATAATTTTTATATAATTCAATGAAATGAAATTTTGTTAGGTTTATTACCTATTAATCCTGCATTACCAACATTTTCAAGTGCAGCAATTTCTTGAAACGACATTAGTTTGAACAAATTCTTTAGAAAATTTTTGTTTCCAACTGAGATGACATCTGTTGATTGCATAAACAGGATCTTATATGCATGTGTTGTTATCTTGTAATTGCTACGATTGTCAATAACTGAGAAATTGGATAGAACATATAAAGCCCCATCCCTCAGCTTTTCATCATACTTCTTGATGAAGCTCTTTGAAACCGATGCCTGAATCCCGTCACAAAAAAAAAAGTTAAGAATAGCTTTTCATAATACTTCTTGATGAAGTCTCATCCCTCAACTTTTCATTATACCAACTAATGTAGACATTTTTGAACATGTGCAGGTTGGTTGATCTTGACTTTTGTACCTATGCAATATACGGGATACTAAGGTTATGATCTGAGTTCAAACTTATTTACATTGACTCCATCATAGGAAACATATATACTCATTGGTCCAAAATAAGTATCTCCTTTTCCTTTTCAGGATGTCCCAACAAAATAGAAAAATCATGTGGTCACTAACCTGCCCCAGATAAAAGAAGGGCCCAAAGTATGGAGACCTTTCAAAAGGATCAAATCCAGCAAACTGCATGTCCAAATATAAACGTTCATGAAACCACCAAGCAAAAAGATAACGAACAGTAGGTACTGAGAGTGGAGAGTACCTTGTACATTACTTCAATCCCATAATCTTGACGGGGTTGGTCATTGAACATCAACGCATCAAGCCGGTACGAATGCATTCTTACGCACTAAACTATAGGAAGATGTTAAAGTAAATATAGGTACGAACGAAAACAACAAGTAAGGTCACGGGATCAATCTTATAGAGAAAGTTACACTTAATCTGGGACCAATACACTTAATCTGCGAGATTCAAGTCTGCAGTATTAAATCATAACTAGTTTTACACCCGTGC
The DNA here is from genome assembly GCA_016624345.1 of Platycodon grandiflorus. Taxonomy (NCBI): domain Eukaryota; kingdom Viridiplantae; phylum Streptophyta; class Magnoliopsida; order Asterales; family Campanulaceae; genus Platycodon; species Platycodon grandiflorus. The sequence continues at coordinate 18,844,551 of CM028364.1, read as the reverse complement.
GTTAAACGCACAGGCCAAATACTATTCTATTTCACGGAAAGATAATATTTTATGTAAATACTATCCTAGTTCAAGCTTATTTTTATTGACTCCATCATAGGAAACATATATACTCATTGGTCCAAAATAAGTATCCCCTTTTCCTTTTTAGGATGTCCCAACAAAATAGAAACAAAATAGAAAAAACAGAAGTAGGAGGAAGAAGAAATGCTAACCTCAATATCCACCAGAAGCAACTCAAAAGATGGAGGAATCTTCATATCATTCCCGGTTTTACTTCCACTTTCGTGCTAATCTTACCTTAATCAACCAATCGATCTTCCTTTTAAATGTCTTTCAATAGAGTAAAAGTCATTTTATGTTCTTTGCTGGGAATAATGCAAAGTATATGAAAAAATTGGAATAGGATGAAAAGAAACAGATTTTGAAGAAAAACCGTATTATAAACTGGATAAATAAACCTGTTGATATTCTCATTTACTAAATTGGGGAATCCGAAAATAATCTTAAGAGGCAATCACTTAAATAAATATATATCATTGTATCGGTATAAATTCTAAAAAAAATTTATACACATTATTTGTTGGCTTTTCATCTTTATTGCATATCAATATCTTGAAACCAGAATGCTATGTTCTAGAAACAGAATCGCCCATAGCTAAACATTGGTTTCATCAATGTTTATATGTTTTTGTATATATACAAATAAAAATAAAAAATAAAATTACTTTAATGAACCAAAATATAATTTGATTAAAAATAAATTATCCAATTTCAACCATTAAAATTAAATCATTTGATTAAAATAAAATTATAAAGTAAATAAAATATAAGAAAGTTGACACTATTTTTATGGAACAGTCTGTTGACTCTTTTTTAAGAATGGAGAATACAAGAGAACAATTTACAAACTGGATAAAATATTTAAGATTACCACATCAGTTTAGTACCAATAGCACGTTTTCATTTACTTTTTATATATAAATTAACATATTTGAGTCATCTTCAAAGTCTTGTGATTTTTGTGGATGGTAGCAATGGGATTAACTTGAATGGTGGATTTTGCAAGTTGGAGCAGGAATGAGCAATATTTTCGAAGGTTATTTAAGTAATAAAATTTTGATATAAAATAATTACTAAATTAACCACAAAGTTAGTTTAAAAAATAAATTAAGTAGGAATATTTTGGTCTGTTTAAATAAATTAAGTAGGAATATGTCATGTGATGGCCACTTGGTAGAGATAAGAATTATTAAGTGAAAAAGAAAATAAATACTAAAGAAAGTAAATGGAATGACGTCCAAAACGCAATAGGGACGAAAAAAATGTTATAGCAAAGCAAGAGGACAAATTTCAATTAATGCATCATAGTATAAGGACGTTTGGTACAACTTTTACTTTTCAAATGGAGTAGTAGTAGTATAATATTAGAGGGAGAAACTAAAAATAGAAGTCAGTAACGTCCATGTGGTTATGAAGGAATCAAATGCCTTGGATAATGTAGCTTAAATGCCTTGGATAATGTTGTAGTCATTAATACAATATTTAATTTTCAAGCTGGGAAATGTTTAAAAATATTTGCTATTTATTAAGTTTAGATGACTGTTCATTTTTGGAAAGTTCTTTTGGCGGAAATTTCCTATTTTAGTAAGTGTCAAAATCACTTGTCATTATATATATATAGATATAGATTAATCAGCACATAAGAGGGGTTTGGTTGTATCCTCGAATTCCAAGGGTCATTGTTACATGTTCAATGCAAATTATATTCTAGATGGAGTCAACATTTGCGTCATTAATCTAACTGTTTGTATTCCAAGGCTAGACTACTGTTTGTATGCTCTATTTTTAGAAAGTGAGTTTTGGCGGGATTTTTCTATTTTTAGAGAGTGCTAAAATCACTTCATTATATATATATATATATATATATATATATATATATAAACATCTGAAATTGTTTTTTTTTTTTTTTAAAAGTTGGTAGAGTTCACGGCGGCTCAGATCGTTTCATCGCATTAATAAAAAAATATTGAGCAACTATAAGATTGAACAGTAGTTTTTTTTCTTAATAGTAAATTTCGTAAAATAACATATCCACTAATAAAAAAGTTTTAATCTTTTACCAACTTCACTATAAGGAATAACCAATTACACTGTAATTACTTCAGAAACTCCATAATATGAAAACGATGATAAAAGAGGCTTTCTCATTTCCGTTGTATCTGTTTTTCTTTTTCTTGGATTTTAAACGACTTACATTTTACACTTAGTCCTAAAAAGTTGTGTCCCTTGTACTTGGAGTGAAAAGATGAGAAGCCACTGGCCAGAGGGCATAGTGTCACACAATTAATACAGTTCCGCAAGGCTGGTAATTTTTTTTTTGGGTATTTCTTTTTAGAGAGAGAGAGAGAACCTCAAGTCCCAAAGCATTCTTTAAGTAATCAAGAGGAAGAATGTTTTTATCTTGAGAATCACTAGAAAAGCATTGCCAAATCTGAATTATAAATATTCTAAGAACACTTATTAGATGTCTTATGGTTGACTTCAGACTGCTTAGCTATGCCCTTCCTTTGAATAAATGTAACATCAACTTACAAATTACTACCAAATTGGTACCAATGATTCCAACTCAAACTGCAATTGGAAAGACCCAAATAAGGATAACATACCAAAGATAGTACTCAACTGCAACTGGAAAGACGTATTAAGAGCATGTAATTCGAGATGTTGCATGATATGTCACGGAGGCCTCCATTGATTGCCTGCACAGTGGTTACAAAAAACATCTCCAGCAGCCAGAAAGCTAATCCTGGGATCCCCTTTATTAATCTTCTATGTTGTATCCCAAAGATTTGAGTTAAGCACCTCACAGTTTTACTGGTCGGTTAATCTACCAGTTGTGGATTCAACTAAGAAGCCTTTGGATCCATAAGGTCAATACATCTAAATTCTAATCTTGAGAAACCTCTTTTCATCTTCTGTGCGAAAAGCCTTGGATCCATAAAGTGCAATACAAATGTTTTCGAAATACATATTATTGTTCTGGAAATACTTGTGTTTGTTTAAAAAATACATATATAGTGAACAACAGTACATATTCTTCGAAAAAAGAAAAGGCCAAGCTGTTTGATTGGTCTCAAGCCATGCGTCTGCATACTCTGCACTGGGCCAAAATCCCAAAACTGGTTGAAGAACTGGTTCCAGTAACCAGCCCAGTGCCAGGCTCCAAAATTTGTATAAATTCGATTGATCTAGTCAATGGGTGAACTTGACCAATCAACACCATTCTTCCAAGATTGAAAATGGGATATCCCGACCTTTTTTAGAGGAAAATAAATAATTCTCATATGTGACTAAAACATGGAAAGAAAGCAAACAAATTTCACTCCACCATACAAAACCAAATATACAGATTTTGCCAAAACAATGTGTGTGCGCACCTTTTTCTAATTCAAACCAAAGAGAGCAACTACGACAATACAGAGGTAAAAGGGATTACAGAAACCAAAGAGCATGTGTCCCTTCAGCAGCACCCACTTGAAGCATCTGGCTCTGGTGGTTTTTGCTTAAAGATATTCCTTTTGACAGTGGTTGAGCCCTCGGCCAAGAGACTTGGAGTATCCAAAATCTGCACATTAATATGAATGCTACTTAACAACTGTACCGGCTAGGACGTTTATCTCCATGCATAGCACAGATCACAGCAAAATGGATTAAATAGGCTATCAGTTCGGTGGGTATGGGGGCATGTTTACTGTGTGTGTGAGTGTGTGTTGGGGGGTTTGGCTCTCTACTGATGCAAAGTTTCAGCTTATCTTCTGGTGAAGACAAAAGAAGGTTTAATTTCACACAAAAATTCAGTTATCCAGACATGACCTTGAAGGCAATACAGCTTGGAACCAAAAGAAAAACTATAACCCACTATTCTTTTTTTCTTTTGCCTTCTTTTTCGTGGGAACTTTAACCTCATTAAGAACTTCTAGGCCCATTACGTGAGCAGACTAGGTGGTATTGGACTAATAGTCCAGTTATACTGCATTTGCTTGGGAACTAATCGAGGGGAGGAACTATAGCCAACACAGGGAAAGGCACAATTGGATTAAAAGCCAGCTTACCTGAGCACCTAAGTAAGAGCATCAAATCCCTAGCATGTAAGTTCCACTACTGAACAGATATGCTCGTAGGAAATCACATTAGACTCCAATGTTGTTATGTTGAAAAGTGCTTCAAGTCAGACAGTTTTGTCTCCACTTCTACTTAATGTAGAAATATTGACTTGGTTATTCCAAAACTGGCCTTTTGGACCCCTCCACCTTCTTCCATATTCTGCTTCAGTGGTGATTTCAACTCTAAGAATGACCTTTCTCCTCTTCCACCTTACATTTTCTGCACAGGCAGTTACCCAAGCTGCACATTATGCAAGCGTATGTCATGGATAACTTGGTATTATTAGAGTGAAAGATGCTGAGCCCCCATTGTGGGTTTTGAAACCATTGCTTGAACAATATCTGACCTTCCACGATAAACTAATTACTAACTGAAATTCCATGTCAAATGTGTACAAACATGATATCACTGGTAAGTTAAGGCTTCAAGAGGTTTGCGGGAAGTGGATTCCATCTTCCCCTTTACATTAACCACTCCCTCTATCCCTAATTGAGTGTCCCATTTTAGTTTTCTACAAAAATTAAGGAAGTTAAGTTTTAGACCATTTTAGGTTAGTAATATACATGAATGCCCTTAATGTTCACACTATAGTTTGGTAAGTGCACTGGCCATGATAGATAGCAAAGGTGAATTTAGAAACTTTATGCAAAAACGGACACTCATTTAGGGACCAATATTTTTCAAAAAAAGGAACACTCAAATAGGGATAGAGGAACTTGTAAAGCTTGATGTGTAGAGGAGAATATTTTGGCAGCTAGGAGGTTGGGTTATTTGCAAGATGCTCGGCTGACAGCAAGGAGGTGATGATCTCTCAATTCCAGGCTGCAAACAATATCATCATTTTCCTTCGTAAGTGAATGACGGACACAAGAATTTCCTTACCCTACTACAGATTTTCTAGATCATTTAATCATACCTCCCTAAGTCTGGGCCTACTGTTGGTAACTTAGTCTGCAGAATCTTTCCTTAGTTGCAACTTGCAAGTGGCATTTTCATCGAGAAGCAGGCTCCGTTGGCATAAATTGATCAAAAATAAGTTTTGCACTCAGCACCAAGGGGAGGGATGCTAGCACTGCAGCTTCAGTTCTCATATCCCTTTGACAGCTTAAGGCCGGGGATGGTTCTCGTATTCAATTTGCCTGCAGCCTTAACGATAAAGAAGTTAAGAAGCTAGCAAGCCTCCTTGCTAATCTTCCCCTTGTTAGGATTTCAGAATCTTCTGTTTACTTTTTTGCTGCTTTATTTAATGTCAACAAAGTTCGTTCCTCTAACCCTCATCTTCCCTCTTGCTCCATTTTTCAGAAATCCAAGACGCATTACTAAAGATGTTTGTCTGATCACTTACTCTCTGGCGCTTAATAAGATCGAAAATCCCAGGAGCAAAGACCTTATAAGAATACATCTCTCAGTTGTATCTTGTGTAGCAGTAGTGAGTCCCGTGACCATCTTTTTTTCCATTGAGCCCGCACTTCAATTTTCTTGAAATATTTGCTAGGATTTTCAGTTAGCCCAAGTCAGCCCTACATAAGTTCTCTTTTCTCCTCATTAGTTCCAAGACTTTTGGAGGTGGTTGCGATGACAGGAAGTTATAGCATTGTGGTTTATTAGCAATTCTCTGGATGCCTTAATGAAAGGAGCTTGCAGATATTTCATCATCACTAATATTCACTGGCCTTCCTTGTTTGTGGGCTTCGGTATTGGGTCATTCCATGCTCTAGTAGTACTGATTTAGTTATCTCTTTTCTTTTTGGTGTTTCCCCCTTCTTTGCTTTGTTTCTACTTTTTAATTAAGTGGACTTCTAATTCCTCTTTGCTCATACACTCTTATCAATAAAGCTTTTCCTAAAGTACCCAAAAGGTGACATGACTGATGGGTCTCATCTCAAAATGTTGTCCTCGTTAGTTAGCAGCCAATCAAACAAAAACTGTGTTTTGTTGGGGGAGAGTGAGATAAGGGAAGAGAGGGCGGGGGAGGCGGGGCTAGCCTCAATCCACCTCAGACATTGGAACGAAGAGAAATTTTAGTTGATAAGAGATCTCAAAGACTACACCCATTCTCATTACTTCTGCTGAACGAAGTTATTATGAAAAGTCAACAGGCCGTGGCTCACCAGATTTTTCTCCACCGTGATAAAATTGGACCACGTGGGAAGATTCTTCCTCAACTTATTTTATTACATAAGTGTTAAAAGCAAGAGGAAATCTAAAACTCAAACATATAACAAATTGTACATATTTCATGACCTGGAAATATAAATATATGACAATAGGCAAAATTTATAAAGTGCTAAGAAGGCACCATCCTAGTAATACCCTTCATGCACTGGATACTTTCCGTAACAGCAGATATGTTCACCCCATTTACCAAAAGCACCGCTTCGATAACAATTCCACATATCATATTCCAGAAACTGATATCAAACTTCGGATAACGGAAATAAAACCATCACAAGACAATCTTTATTAGTATTAAGACACTCATTTTTATTTTATTTTTCATGCAATGGCATTATGGATTTTCTGGTCCAAATGATTTATCAAAGATGTGATAAAGATTAATGCCCAACAGAACCGGGCATTGCAAGGTAGTTTATGAATTCTCAAGTAAACAGATTTTTCACCAAGGGAAATCATTGCCAGATTTTACCAAACGAAGTGTCTATAGATAATCTAACTATATCAACTTAAATGGTGAATTAATCTGAAGCATAACTCAATCACATCGACTCACATGCATCTGAAGTCACGGCTCAGCCTTTAAATATAAACCAATTAATGATCAGCAAGGAATAAGGAAAAGAAAAAGAGGAAAACAAAGATACTCAGGACAACATACCTTCAAAACAAGTTCCTCAAAACATTGCTCTACATTCACCCGAGTTTTAGCACTACACTCAATGAAAAGGCAACCATATTCCCTAGCAAAGTTGATACCCTCTTTTTTCGTGACGACCCTTTCACTTTCCTGCTTAAAAGACAAATAACATCTTAGGTGAATTAACACGAAACTAGCTTCATCGTTTACAAGATTGTCAGAGAAAGAAATATCTTGACCCTAGTACAGCTGAATCTACTATATCCCTAGCATTATGGTAGACTTTGCCTGATGAAACAAACATAAAAAGTAATCTACCACAGGTACCTTATCAACTTTGTTTCCAACAAGCATCTTGATGCAATCTTGGTTTGTCGAGTAAAGATCAATTTCTTTAGCCCATATATCAGACAAATTTGTGAAGGTTTCTCTCCGCGTTACATCATAAACTGCTTGCAATTGCCAAGAAAAGAAATTAATATTACACACTTTGACATTTGAAAGGCTTGCAGGTTTTGTTAAGAAGGCTACACCTAGGATAGTCCTTTGGACAGACCACTTACTAGCAGAAATCAAACGCAATGAATCTTAAGAGTCTCTAAACCACAAGAACAAACAAATATAGGAGTACAGAACTAAATAATATTACACCAAACAGAATCCCCAAATATTAACAGATATTACACCAGAAATCAATCGGAGGCAAGACCAGCGCTGGGAAAACACGCATGCAAATTGAAAAATTCTCACGTATTCCAACTTGAATGAATGATGCCCTTATGAGTGTTATACAAGTGTTCTGTTGAGAATGGTACAGACTATTCGGGATTTTGGAAAACATGCGGCCGCATAGTGCGTCCGCATGGAACACTGGAAATTAAGCGTTCGCGTAAGGCGTCCGCACTCGGTTCTGGAAATCATACGGCCGCATAGTGCGTCCGCATGGAAGCCTTGCAAATCGTATGCGGCCACATTGTGCAACCGCATAGCAGCAGGTTTTAGGATTTTCTATTGTATCCTTATAAATAGTTGCATACCTAGAACGTTTGAAGATGTGAGCCTCTAATAAAATTTCGACAGTCCGTTGGCCCCAATCTCTCTCTCTTCTTTGTGATTGATCCTATTATACTCTGTTAATTTGTTTGCTAGTCTTCTGCTGTGCACAACATGTTCAATATTGATTAATTTTTGTTTTGTGTTTTAAATGGAAGGTCAGACATACACACAGATTTATGATTATGTATAAAAATGGCATATGAATTTTTATTTTTTTTGACAAGTGAAAATGTCCCAACCATGTCCTCTCAATTTTATTTATATTTTTATAAGTTTCATGTCACTGTCTTGGTGTCGTCTCAGATATTGACGTGTCAATGGTGGTGCTTCAAGATTACAAGACATTAAAAACATTTTCCTCACTAATTTCTTTTTATTGTTGTTCTCAAAAGCAATAGGAACACTCCAGAATTAAAGTACGTGTCAATGTATTGAATTTTGATCCAAATCAAACCCAAATCCAATCCTACTATCCGAATATGGCAAGATCCTTCAAATCCAATATCCTATTAAGATCCACCTTGTTGATCTATTGGATATATATTCTGGGATTGGAACAAGGGTTAATTTGCTGAAAGTCTGAGTTGTTTTTTTCTTTTTTTATAAATATGCATTCAATATTAAACATAATATTTATACTTGTGTACTAACAATAGTTGCTCTTAATTACACCTCCATACCTACTTTGAAAATGAGAGTTGTCTCATTCACAAGATTCTTTCTTTTCTTTTTTTCAAGTCCATAAATGTTAGACCAAATAATTTTTCCGCCCTCATTGTTTAAACATGTTTTAATAAAAAATTTCAATCATTGGTTCATAAATTATAATCCTGTGTTGTAAATGTCATAGTGAAAAGCGCTTTTAACAGTTTTCATGGTATATTTTTTATCCAAGCTGGTGTCATTCCAATTCAATGTAGAATATGTGGATTTAGGTATAAGACCTATCAACTGACATGCCGAGTTCAAATCTACTATAGAAAAGAAAAAAGGAAATGATTGCTGATGTGATCTTGTCCGAAAACCGTGGCAAAAAGAAAAATATGTTGCCAAGTAACACAGGCTCTTATTGTAAGTGCACACATCAAAATGAATTCACAGAAAGGGAATAATCAAGGGAAACGAATAGTAGAAAAGGAATAGCACACCCATAATTATTCCCTGCGCTCCTCTGTAGTATGAACTTGTTAGAGTTCTGAACCTCTCCTGCCCAGCTGTGATATCAAAAAAAATTAGTTAACTTTCTCCAAAACAAACTTTTAAAGAGTCAAAGGAGTAATAACCAACACCAAACCAGCTCCTTGATTTTTTTCAATTGTTTGTTTACGCACATAAACAGCACATGTTATGATAATCACAATAACCTATAGCAAATATCCTGTTCACTTTGAACCTGGGTACCTGGAAGCTAAAAGCAACTTAGTATCAAAATTCTTTGAATAAGAATACAGCTCTAACCTACATGGGTTGCCCACATATCATTTTCACCAATCATTTCCGTGTCTGTTGTCTGAAGGAAGAAGATTGTCAGTTAAACAATCTTAGCTTTGGTCTTCCCCTGCTCTATTGTTGCCGTTGATATTGCTAATAGCCTAATACCACTCTTCCTAACTTGTGCATTTATTGGTCAACTATGCACATGTAAAAACAATATCAAACGATTTTCTCTCCTACTAAGATTACAATTACTATCGAAGCTTTAATGTATGCTAGTTCATCAATGATCATGCATGACTTGCTATGAAGGTTCTTTTCATGTATAAACCCTATGTTGAGATGAGTACATTATGCTTGTAATGTGTTCTTAAGTTAAATAATGTTTGATGACGTAGGGTTTGAACATTAACCTTAGGATTTGAATAAATAGAGGACTTGAGACTTGGAATTGGGTAATTTTGCATGTAGTATTTAAACCCCAATTTTATGAACTTTAGCAATAACTCCGAGAAGTAGATTTTAGGGAAGACTGTTGCTAGTCTCAGCGATGATCTCAAGACTGCCAACGAGATCATCGAGGAAAAGAATGCGGAGCTCTTGGCCAAAGACAAAGAGGTGCTCAACAAAACCGGCGACCTGTCCAAGTTGGAATGCGAGAAGAAGATTCTTGTGAGCCAACTTGAGACTTTAAAGGTCAACGAGCAATCCCTCCACTCCCGTGTTGCCCAACTGGAGAAACAACCGGCGGAGATGGAGAAAGAGAAAACGGGGCTGGCAGAGGAGAATGAACAGCTAAAATTCCAGAGTGCCCAAGCTAGCGAGCTGGAGAGAGAAGAGATTATACAAAACTACTTGGCCTCTGAGGATTACGCGTGCAAGCTGGGCCAGGAGATGCGTCCGTACTATATACAGGGGCTGGAGCACACACTCCGCATGGCTGCGGGAAGCGGCCACCCAGGCCTTACTGTGGAACTGTTAGCTGAGTGGGGGGCGGCCAAATATTATGGCCTGGAAGCTCGTCGCGGCCACTCGTGGGTGCCCTATACTGCTGATGAGCTTGAATTGATCAAAGAGGGCGACCAGGAGAAGGGCCGAGAAGAATGGGTTCCCCCTGCTGCACTGGAGGTAAATGTGAAGACCGCTCTTGCAGCCATCAAAGAGCAGCAGTTAGTGGAGGCCACCACAAGCCTGGGGGAGGAAGAGAACGCTGAGGCCGGTACTGACGAGGCCCCCCTGCCTAGAGGACTTTTGTCGTAGCTCGCTGCATCGAGTAGTTTCTTTTTGGCCTGCGTGTCATCTTCTTATTTGTATTGGTACTTGTTTTGTCTGTTAATGTACATAGTAGCTTTTCCATGATGCATTCTTTCCTTAACCCCTTAGATCATAGATGCTGAAACGCTGAATGTCAAAATCCTGAAATTAACTAAGTCATGAGCTCCACCTGCGAGTAGTCAGCCGCCCTCTGATCGTTAATTAGCATATTCGCTCGACCTGGGACCAACTTCCTTCAAACCCCCACACACTCAACCCGATTAAGGAAGAACATTAAATTTCTTTTCGCTTGCTCTTTTTGCACTTTGCTTTCCATCACTTGAACTTTCTTTTAATTTTTTGCCTAAACAGAGCCCTACAGCATCCTTGCAAGAAGATTTGCATTTTCTTGCCAAATTGATAATCAACAAGAACAGAAAATGAAGCAGCTTTTTCCTTTTACCATATTTCCTTTTCTTTTTAGAGAAAGTTCACTACAATTATAAGCAACTCGAGAAAACCTGAGATAGTTCTCAATTCTACAAGATAAGAAAATGATGTGCACTCTTTTTCATCTATAGTACACTCGGAGTTCATTCACTTGTTCGTCAAAGGCATGATATACAGTTACAACAAGTTCATAATTTATATTACAGCAATAGATGAGCTCCAAAACATCATCCCAATTTTCTCAGAATTTTCAATTTTTAGTGAAATATAAATTTACGTGTGAATCAATCAGCGGTTAATTTAAATCATATTTGATGTTTTGATTGCACTATTGCAGAAGTGCTGAGGTATTAGAGGTTACCGACCCCGCCGTTAGAATGGGAGAAGATGTTTTTCTTACTGTTCTATCTTAATGTTATTGGGATTGATATAAGTTTCAACCAACAAAGGGTTTAGAAACTACTGATTGCTTGGTTAATTCTTTTGTGCTCTTTAGTCGTGCTTCGAAGTATGTTTCATTATTTAGAGTTAGCCTCGGTAAATAGGGGTTTATTGACAATACAGGTTGAACTGTTTATATATATCCATGTATATATAGTTGTTATATAGGCAGATAGAAGGATGAATCTTGAGGCCAATGGAAATAGTGACATGGTAATTGTTTTGGTGGTACACGAGGAAACAAGAAAAAATAAAATAAAAAACATGCTTGGGATGATCTCTTAAAGTAAACTGCAATCAATTTGGGAGATGGGATTATGGTATTCCAATACCAGCTTGGTGTTGTACTGCTATAAGCTTTGGGTCATATGTAAACCTTTTTTTTTTTTTTTTTCTTTTTGCTTTTTAGGTTTTTAGCTTTGGTGTTGGGTGGAGCAGGTTGGATTATGTGAAGTAGGAATGTGTAAGTTTCTGGGTGGGTTTTATGATAGTTTATTAGGGAATCATGCTGGTAAATATTTCTTATTGTTTATCATTGTGATGGTAATTTCTCCTTAAAACTTAAAAATATAAGTATCTCCGTTTTTTAACAATTATATTTCTTATATTAGTTTCTTGCTTTGGTGAGAGTAGCTTTTATTAATTTTGTTAATATTCAAACTTTTCCGTTTTTACCTTAACTTTATTGTCATGATATCTAATGTATATATTATGCTTTATTAACAATATATGGATGCATTATAATTTTTATTCCAACTTTATTTTGGAAAAGATATGGCAACATTGCTTCAATTTTCTTTTTTCTTTTTTTTTACAATTATTTTAATTTTTTTTGATAAGTAAGAACATATATAAATGAGCGTCAATGCAGGTGATGCATCCTTTGTACACTAGACTACACAAAACAATCTACTCAAGGCTAAGACTATTCACAAAGTCGACAAAAGAATGATTCAGAGAGGGAGTATCCACCGTTTCCGAACACCACTGAAATAAGGTGCACATAAGGCAGTTTTTCATCTGATCCAACGACCTCTCCTCATTATCAAAGACCTCTCTCTTGATATACTTGATTCAATTGGAACATTTTGAACATTATATATGTTCTATATTAGGACGAATATTGATTTTAGAGTAAGTTATAACAGGCTAATTTTGAGTTTTATATATATTTTATAATGGAACGGGATATGGTATAAGTTTATACGGAAGGTGTACTTAAGTCCAGTTCCGTCCTAAAATGGGTGTAATACGCAAAATTATTTGTAAAAGTTTATAGGTAAGATATGCCATTTGGATTTCATTTTGATGCAACTTCCAAACAAATGTGAGCATTAGACTGATCTAAGTTTTTATTGTTTGACATGCTGAAAATTGTAATAAATTTCTCTTTTGCAACGAATGTTAAGCTGATCAAAATTTTCTTCTGACATCCCGGGGCATCGACCTGGGGTAAAGCTAGTTTCATATAAGATAATCAAATTCAACTAAAATTGGAATGTATTGCTGCTGATGCATACATCCACCTACCCCTGGGCCTGTTTCTGGATTAAAAAGAAAAAAGAAACAAGGAAATGCCTAAAACAAAAGTATGCATATACTTTTTCATAATTACGTAAAACAGAGCTGGCATGCAGAGACAAAATTCCGAATTCAGATTACACATTATGGGTCATAATACTATGAAGCTGGGGTTGTTTGGTAGATCACAAAACATAAGAGCTTACCAGTATCCCAAATTGCAAGCTTCAACTTTTTGCCTCCAATTGTAACATGTTTTACCTTAAAATCAACCCCTACACAAAGTGGCAATGAAAATTCAAACCAATTCAAAAACTGCAAGAGCATTTATAAATTAAAATGATAACAACATGACCCCCACCCCCTCGCCCACCCCTTCTTTTCTCCTTCAAATCTTATCTGGTCAATAACCAGGTCAACAAAAGTTAATGACATGCATTCAACTTTATAACTTGAAGTAGATTAGCTCGGGGTATCAGACCAACATGAGAACTTTACAGAAAATTAGTAAGCTTTTGACATTGGGCAATTGCTTAATCATAGGGACTTTTGGCATTTGGGTCAAATTTAGCCAAGCTTAATACTAAGCAAAACTCTTAATAATGTCTAAAAGATAGACTTATTATAAGCAGAAGTAACAAATACAGAGAAAAATGAGTATATATTATAGGCATAAAAATGAAGTTAAAAGAAAAAGGGCGAGTGGAGGGGTATGCATACCAATAGTGGGCGTGAGATCTTCAAAGGTATCGGAAGTAAAACTTAAAAGTAGACTACTCTTTCCAACTCCTGAATCCCCGATCAACAACAACTTAAACAAATAATCAAACTCCGGCGTCGACGACGATTCCATCGAAATCCCACCGCCAAATTTCCCCGAAACCCTACAAAAACGTAATCAATGATTTATCAAAAGCAGTCATTCAAATATAACGAAATTTCAAAGGAAAATTTTATAGGAAATGGAATCAAGCGAATCACCTGGCAAACAAATGAAATTCTTCTGATGGGAATTTGAGAACACGGATCTACGAAACAGATTTTCCACTTGAGAGATTGAACAGCTTTAATTGCACATGTAATGGCTTTATATTATTCAAAGGTATTAACTTTTCATTGATTAATACTAAAAGCAAAATTACTAATAAAAATAATGAAAAGAGTGTCTGGAAAAAGGAATGGGATTGGGGAGGTTGCAGAAGGTCGGAGAGGAATTTTTTCTGTTTTGGCGCACCGTTTTGCGTGCCCAACGTCGCTCACAATCCGCTGCACTGTGGTTGAATTAAGTTGTTAAATTATCACTTACGTTACCTGCCCCCTGACCCTTGCGAATGTGTCCAAATTTATTTTGTTCTCTAGAGTTTATCTGGTCCACACTAAGGAAAGTGCATGAACTTTTTAACTTTCTGAATTTAGCACATCTACAACAAATGCATGCTATTGACCATAATTTATTAAGAATTTAAATAATTTTTTGGTTCTTCTTCTATACCAAATCTATGCTCCTCATAAAAAACATTCATTATAATCACTCAATTTGTTTTTTCTTATGAAATTCCTCCTGACCGTTAACATAAAATTTTTCGTCCGTTTTTAAAAAAAATGCTCAAACTACCCTTGTCTTCTTAATTAAGTAAAGTAAAATTTTTTAATTCATTTTTTTTAGAAACATTAAAGGGAATTTTCAACCCCCCCCCCAACCCCCAGAGAGAGGTTGTAACAGTAAAGAGAAATGAGGCTCCGACAACTTCCATGATTGGCGTTTGGCCTTCCTTGTGTGCGGCATTCCAAGAGGGAGGGAGAAGGCGTACTGTACTAGGGGAATTACCACCACCAACAACAACCCAAATCGAGCTGCGTTCTGCCCAAATCTCCACGCGCCGCCACTCAACTCGATGTCGCCATCCCGACTAAAGCCATCGAGGTCGTTAACTATCACGCCAAAACCTTTCCTCTGCCCAGATCTATCATCTAGCTCAACTTTCCCAGTGATTGCATGAAGTTCTTTCCTTTTTTCTTCTCTCTCTCTTTTCTCTCTCTCTCTCTCTCTCTCTCTCTCTCTCTCTCTCTCAGTTTTAACAGAGCAGTGGGTGTATGTTGGTGGTGTAGTGGTCGAGATGGGGGTTATGGTGGGATGTTTTCTTGCTGGATTAGCATGTATATGTTGTTGCTATATTGATATAGTGACAGACGGAGGTAATTCACAGTAAGTGTTTGTGAAATTGTCGGTGGTGGGTGGTGGTCGAGATGGGGGTTGTGGTGTGAAATCGCTTGCGTCGTAATTTTTAGGTGTTTAGGCAGCTAGTTTGTAGAAAGGGCTATGTGTGGAGCTTATGTGATCTATGTCGTGATTTTGTTGAGGTGGAAACAATAGCGACCTGGGTTTGCATTGGGGCCTTCGTGGGATGAGGTATCGACGATGTTCTTAAGGTTATTGTTTGTGAATTTGAACAGTTTCTCGAATACTTTTGTTATTGATTCGTCGAGTGGCCTCACTCTCTATTTCTTTCTTTCTATCTCACACACAAGTACGTAATGTTTCTCTCTCTCTCTCTCTAGGCTACAGAGGTTATGCAATTTCTTGCTGAGGTTTTGCTAAGAATCCTTACGAAGGTTAATGGAGTGAAGGGTAGTATGGACATTTTAAACAGACAAAAAATTTGACGTCAACAAGTAACCAGAATGAATTGTTTTGATGAGGATGGACCAAACACATAGATTTGTTAAAGCAGAGGGACCAAAAAATTATTTAAATCTTTATTAAGATTAGAAAATTACTGATGCAAATGTATATGTGAAAAAAATTTAGAGTTACTTAAGATTTACACAATTTTTGAAAAAAAAAATTTCTTCAAAGCAATTGTGGATGAAGGTTGCGGATTTGATGTTTCAAACAATTTTTTTTACATTCTTGATGAGACTCTTGATTTCTTAACATTTTAGTTAAGTACGTGTATACATTCTAATCAACATTTTTCTTATTAAATTTTGTCTTTCCTTTATCATTTTAGTGGTGGGACTTACATCACATAGGATTAAATCTCACACATGTGATTAAGGGTGTTAATTACTGACAGTCACATGAGATCAAATGAGAGTGTTAATTATTCACAATTAGATGCAGAAGCAGATGCACCTTGAAGGGTGGGGCGCACGCGACTCCACTGAAAAGAAAAAATAAATTTACCTTGTACAACGGCATCGTTTTACCTAGTGACCCCACTAGGTTTTTGTTTCATCCTCTTGCAGCATGGCTGGAAAGTGGGAAAAAAAAAAGTCAAAACTTACGGCAACAGCAAGCCAGCAAGGAGCGAAGCTGCGATTGCGAAGGAGGAGAAGACTCAGAGTCTCAGACGAGTACAACGAGTGACGACGACGAGTCAATAGCGAAGAAGGACTACTGGACTGGAGGAGACGACGACGACGAGTCAACGACAAGGCTGCCTTCTTCAGTTCTTCCTCCACTAAAAAATCTCCCAATTTTCATAGATTTTGGTAACAAACATTTATTCTCTTCCCTCTTTATTTTATCTAAAATTAGAGCTTTTTATTTTGGGTTAAAATTAGGGCTTTTTATTTGGAGTTAAAATTAGGACTTTTTATTTAGGGTTAAAATTTTGCCCCCCACTAGAAAAAATTTCTGGATCCGCCGCTGATTACATGAGATCAAATCCACAGTTGCATTATTAATGCTCTTAGCGTATACAATTAGAAATAGTTGAAAAATCACGAGTACATGTGTCTCATCGTAATTAGTTCGTGCACTAAATAATGTTGAGATGTCATTATTACAGTAATCTTTACAAAATCTATATATATATATATATATATATATTTATTTATTTAAAGTTTATGAGAATGTCTCTAAGTGTGCCACTTCATTTAACTTTCGATTCTTTTAATTCTCAAGCCTCCAATTAAGCATGACTTTTGGAGTGAAATGACTTTTCATTTCTAAGTATTACTATTAGGTAATACTAACAAGAGAAGAACTTTAGGAAATAAAATAATGTTGTCAATGAGATTTGAACCTACACCCTTTTAAATATAACTATATGTAAAGAGTTTAAAAACATATTATATTATTCTATAAATTATTTTATAATATAAATCAACTAGATTTTATTTTTATAAATGATACTCTCTCCATATCAAATTGGGTCTCATATTCTTATTTAAGACGTTCTAAAATAATGTATATAATATGTGATCAACAAAATTTTAAATTATTTATTCAAAATTGGTGCTTATGTTTTTTTTTGATATTTGTGTAAATTTCTTTTTCAAACTGATAGTGTATAAAAAATATGTAAATATAGTATCCAACTAAATATTTTCTAATCATTGAATGATCTTCAAAAATTATTTCAAAAAATATAATTATATTCAATCCTTAAACAATTCTCATTTGTTCAGAAAAATGTTATATTTCTTCAATATGTCCCAAATTAAAGTAAATATTTTATTTTTAATTTTGTAAATTTTTTCAAATATTTGTCTAAAATATCTTTACTAAGTGCAAGATGAAAAAAAGAGATAAAAAAAATCCAATAATATGATATCATTAAAGGATACTTAAAAAATTAAAAAATGTATAGAAAAAAAATACATATATTGACCACCAATAAAAAATATTTATTTTGAAACAAAAATATTATAATAAACGACTACCAATTTGCATATATTGACAACACTTCTCTTTTGTCAACATTAAATCAACAAATTTTTATATTCAATAATGATAATTTTTTAAAAAATATTTTTATAATATATTAATTAAACACAAAAATTAAATTACACTCGTACGTTACACGGGCTCCATAACTAGTTTATATGAATCGCAAAGATTTTAGAGAGTAAGATAATCCCAAATTTCAGCCTCTAGTAGGGACACGCATGATTTCAATTTTTTACTAGTTGTTAGCTAAATATCAAAACAAAATCAATTGGGCTGTTCTTAGAAATTAAAACCAATAGAGTACTGACTTACCGACATCATACAGTACTGAATTACCGACATCGGTTTTTAGTCGATTTGTTACAATTCTCCTCGTAAAAGCAACTAAGTGATATTTCTAATATCACACTCTAAATATGTTTTAATTTTATTTTTTTAATATTTTAAAAATAAATTTACTCTAACAAGCATTCTTTATATAACTCTCTAAAAATAAAATATCTATCATTTCAATTAACAAATCTAACTACCATTCTATTTTCTCACTACAATCGAAATAAAATATTTTATATTTTAAATATATATTCTATAAAAAATACTCCCTCCGTCCCTAAATTATTGTCTTATTTGATACAACACACGAATTAATAAAAAAATAATTGACTTGATTATTAATATTGGTATAGTGTGTAATTTTTTTATTAATATCCATGTGTATGTGACCCATAATTAAAGTAAAAAAAAGATAAAATAGTAAAAAAAAAAAGCCGTTGGAGAAGTGAGAAAGTTTAAACAAATGGAAGTTACTATTTCTTCTAAATTACTCTCTACCGATAGAGAGTGATTTAGAAGATTTTGGAAATAAAGGGTGGTTTTGGGACACCATTGTAGGCTCCAGGGTGGTTAAGTATCTTTACACTAAATTTTAGAGAGTGGTTTTGGGACACTGTGGTTGCTCTAATGGTTCAGTCAGCCTAGTTTGATTTCCTTATTGCCACTTAAATTAATTTACACCAATTTTTTTTAGAGTAGAATTTTTGTGAGACCGTCTCACGTATTCTAATTCGTAAGACGAAACACTTCTCTTTCGTATCTCAGCCCACCAACACGCGATCGGTCGAATTATGGAGATTCGTTTTACAAAAAAACCGTAAAACGATTTTTTCTAAGTTTTTTGCATTTTTCGTAAACTTAAACTAAGAGACCTACAAAATAAATTATATTTGTCGCTCATCAAAACATTACCAAATAAGAAAAAATGAATAATTGTTGACTGGTTCCCTTTCCTGAATATTCAATCAGGTTAAGACCATATACTTGTTTCAAATTGTAAAAATTCATTTTGGTGGATAAATAACAGAATTGTTCCTAAAATGCCCCCATAACAACCTAAAGAACATTTTAAGTATCGTATAATATCATTTTTTTTAATTTCTCCAGTAAATCCTCCTCTTTCATCATCTTCCTTAATTTTCTCCAGTAATTTTATCGTCTTCTCTGGGGATGGTGACGGGCTGACGGCAACTCCTTCACCATAACAAACTCCATTTGTTATCTCTTCTCTTCCGTGTTAATGACAATTTCACCTTCCAAATAGATTCATACCAATACCAAGAAGAAAATTTATACATATATGTTTATTTTTTATACATCATTACAACTCTGATGATGATAGTATGTATAGAATAATTAAAACAAAAATAAAACTGATGCATCTTATGTTACAGCAACTCTATCATCGTTGCCGCACGCGATGCATCATTGCCACATGCGATGCATCGTTGTTACAGACGATGTATCGATTTTAGAATTGCGATGCATCAATTTTGTAATTGCGATACATCGATTTTGGAATTGCGATGCAACAACTTTTGGAATTGCGATGTATCGATTTTGAAACTGCGATGCATTGATTTTGGGAATTGAGATACATCGATTTTGAAATTGCGGTGCATCTTTCGTGTGCTTGTTCGAATTTTTAAGAAAATCGCAATACATCAATTTCGAATCGCAATTCATCGAATTTGGAATTGTGATGCATCAATTTGGATTTGCAATTCATCACCTACCAAATTTGATTTGATACATCGATTTTAATTTGCGATGCATCGCGTGCCTGTTTCGTGTTTTCTAAGGATATCGACAATATTTCACAATAAAAGTGATTTATTCGATTTGAAACAAATATATGGGTCTAAATTGGTTGAAAATTTATCAAAGGAGACCGGTCCGAAGTTCACCCAAGAGAAAATAAGCTAGTGCACTAATAAATAATTGAAAAACAAACCCAATAAACTACACTCGCTCCATTCTAAGAAAATAGTCTTATTTGACAAATAAAACTTTTTAAGAGTGTAGCAATTCATGTTTGTAGTACACTAAAAATTTTATCTTTTTTTTTTAACGAAATTATTGTCTAGGATAAACTAAAAAAGAAATAAGTAGAAACTATTTTCTTGGGGACGGAGGGAGTATTTGGGGGCCTAGTGTGTATTATTGCCTAGAGACCATTAGGTCTTGCATTCTGTGAGGATGAGTTGCTGTGTTAGAAACTTCGGATCTCCATTGGAGAGATTTCTTCTGTTTTTAGGGGTGGTGTTGTAGTTGAGGAGTTTAAGCATAAATAGATTCTATATATCATAAATAGATTCTAATATTCATCACAAGATTTCAGCATAAATAGATTCTATATATCATGTAAAACGTAATGATCAACAGAATCAATTTCACTTATAATCTAATATTTTCTAAGTATTACAGTTTCACATCTTTTTTATTTTTTTTTTTAGTAAACGAAACGAGGATGGGAATCCACATTTTCATGGCTATGAGATCCAAACCCCCTCGTTAGTGGACCACTTCGTGCTCTCCACCGTCCTGACCTTAGGATATTATACATTGATCCGATCCAAGTACAATTATTCGTAAATTCACTCATGTCCATTACAAATTAAGAAAAAGAAACTAAAAAAGGGCACTTAATCTTGTGGCAACACTCTTACCAAACACGTCTCAAACTCAAAGCATCAAACCTGAGATTGTCCTAGCTGCTGAACACCATGTGATTGCCCTAGCTGAACATCCTTGTTTGCCTTGAATACCGGCTCAAATTCTCCGAGATAACCGTCGAGCTGGTCCGATAACTTTAACTTGTCGATGATTTCACCGTGATGCGACTTGCAAACGAGGTATAGAACTGTTTGGATGACTAGCCCAAAGAGGAATAAACCTGTTAGTAACAAGAGACACACTAATCCCAACACGATACTCCAAATGCCGAGAGGGAGTCCGTATGCCACAAATATTGCGAAAACAATTACTAAGCCCCCGAATACGATATTTAACGTGAAAAATATACCCAAGGCCACCCATCGCTTTCCTTTTATGAGATCCTTACCCTTCATCATAGCTTTGAGCCCGTAGTGACTTTCTAAAACGGTGACAACGCTAGTCAGTTGCCATATAATGGTCATATAGATGAACCCTATGAAGTATAAGATCAATATGATGAAAAACATCACAGTTCCAAACGTTGTTTCGCTTATGGTGGTCGACCATATGAAAAATACGAGCCCAGCAATGACGTTGTATATGAAGAACGCGAAGTACATGCACAAGAACGTGACGATGAGTCTCTTCCACACCTTCGGTAGGACTTTCAAGACTTTCTTGAAGGTTACTACCTGTGCAGTGTATATGCATGCGATGGTGTAGACGACAGCAGCCGTTGAGAGGAGAGAGAAAATGAGGAGGAGAGTGAGGTAAGCGGCCTTGAAGAGCCAGTATTGGATCCATTCGGACGATAAGGAATGCTCGCTGCTGCCGTACCTTCCATTTTCTCTTCTAATTTCGTTGTGCCTGATTCTTGAGAAGAGAAGATTGGAGACTTCCATGTGGGCTAGAAAGACGAAGGCTAGAGGGAAGATGAAAAGGAGAGTGATTTGGTAGAAGATCTTCTTCCATGAGTTTATGATCTTGAAGGATTCCTTGTAGATGCCAAAGAAGCCTACGTATTGCATCTGTTCTTGGTCTCCGTCCATGATCAATATTGTTCAATATCTTGATTTGGGATTTTTCAGTGCAAATGGAAGGAGGGGTGAAGAATGTGTTATGAACTCGAGGAATATATGGGAATTTTTTTTTTGGACGTTTCTCAACCAAAGTTGCCCTCAACTTTGAGGGAAATTACAAAAGAGGGTCTTCTTTGGACATTTCTTAACCAAAGTTGACATCAACTTTGAGAGAAACTACAAAAGCGGACAAGTATAGTATAGTTGTTACCGTTTCACTTTCACATACTTTAATCATGGTTTAAAATTCCGCGATTTTACTTAAAGTGGGTTTGATAGTGCGTTTTGGTCAAAATATAAGAATAAAATAAAATTAATTTGCAAAAATTACATTTTAATTTTACGGTAAAAAAAATTACGTTTTTAAATGCAGTTGCGTTTTAACACACTGAATTAGGATATACATACGATTTGATCATGAACAAAAAATATCATTTCTTTTAAAACAGAGGTACGTAGTACTACTTGTCGTAAGTATGTGTTATACACCCCTTTAATAACTTAATACATTTCTATAATTTATATTTTTCATAGAAAGGCCACATGCAGTGTGAGTAGGGGGAATTCGGATTTTTGATTAAATTGTTTTAATTTTGTTGTTGCTCAAAAGAAAGATACGGAAGAATTAAAATGAATTAGATTGAAGAAAGGTAAAACTAGCTAGCGGGGTTTAATTTACTCAGATTAATATATAAGACTTGTTAAATATTTTAATTTCATAGGGTCTTCCATCCACTCAGCTGATTAATTTCATAGGGTCTTCCACCTGGCTGGCCGGCGAAGGTCACTAAGAAAAGCAGCTCATGCATCATGTCTCTGTCCCAATGTCTTTCTAGGAACTTATATATACCTGTAATTGTCGTTAAAGTACCATTGTTATGATAATTAAATGCTGTAGCCACACTAGGCCAGCTAGCTCTAATCTCTTGTTTTCCGGTTGTTTTAGATTAATGTCAGTTGTAACAAGGATAACACAATTAGCCCCGTCGTCATTTGTTAATTTTGGATATTCTTTGCAATATTATTTAATTTTCTTAAACAATTGATGAGTTAATAAATTTTACAATCCAATGTTAAGAATATTCAGTTTATGTCGATCCTACTAGTATTAATTAGCGATATCAACTCGTAGTGCGTGTTGTTACTTTTAGTTGGTTTAATTATTCGTTTACACACCATTAGCCATTCATTTTTTATCTAATCAATGATAATAATAGTAACCATTAATTACTGATCTATTTATTTTGAGACAACAACATACTAGTAGTATTTCATTTTCTGTGAATTTACATATATAGAAACAGGATGCTCTAATTGACTCCAATATTTGAGTACGGCGTACGGCATATATATATATATATATATATATATATATATATAGTGAATGTGACTTTCATCCCACATATATGATGCTGACCTTAAATCGACAAAACAAAAAACACTTATGCTTTAATACTTTATTAGCAAAACCAAAGGCAAAGAGAATGCATCAACAAATTATTTTTTATTTTTTACATTTTTTTTTTCTAAAAAGAAAGTGAGCAGTATAAAATTAGTTTCACTAGGCGCAAGACAGACGTACACGCTAATTTGATGGGGATTATTTGTTATGCAGCACAATTTTTGGTTATATTGTAAAAAACAATTTCTTTAATTTTGGAAGTTATCTGAGTATTGAAATATACAGTTTTATGCATTAAGAGAGTAACATGTATATATATCTTGGCGTCACTTTTATATATATAATGCATAAAAGTATTTAAATATCTAATTAAATTATTAGTTTTCAAGTGCGAAAACGGAATTTGGTTTCACCAATTAAGCAACCAAAATTTTGGGTGCATGATATATGATCCTGCAGTTTGATGAATGGCTATGATCATGTTCTTCGTACTTATTCTACCTAGCTACCAACATTGTGTTAATCTTGTGTGTATTAATTAATTCGTTTCTAATTTCTTCCTTGGCTACGCTAGCTGTTAATTACACTTTATAATCGAGGCAAATTAATAAACAAAATCAGTGGTGTTTAAACCCTGTTGATTTTGTTGATAAACAGGTTTTGCACTTGCTTAGATATATGTAGCTAGGATCAAACTACTTGTTCGAAAAATTAGTGAGGTGCCGCGAACCCCCTGTAATGTATAAGGATGATATATATATAGTACTAAGCAGTTGTAGCATAATATCCCCAACATGTAAGTGTTGTTTTGCATCTTTAAATAGAAACATATCGGTGCGCATATGTTAGAGGTTGCGTTGGTTCCTAATTATTCTCTCAATCCAAAAATATTGGAAAAGTTCACAGACAAAGAATGACAGAGAGATGTATAATATAATAATAAGGGATTTAAAAAACGGTCCCGACTGCCATTGTTGTTGCAGTGTCGCACTAATAGGTCGTACGTAACAGCTGTTTTGTAGCGGAAACGATAGCCTAAAGTGTGATTTTTTGGTCAATTGTCACCTTCAGTACTAAATCAGGAAACAAACATGCATGTTTGAAACTTTCATTAATGAATGAATGCTGTACGTAAACACTGGATAAATCCAAATAAGGGCCAACGATGGGCACAGAAGATGTATTGTATTAATTGCCTCTAGAAACGAGTGACTTCTTGATATATAATATATTTGTATGCTTTGATTAGAGCGTTTTTCATATTCTAGAGAGTGTTTAGCTAGGAAAAATGCCCTTCAACTCTAATTAGAGGAAGATTCAAGTGTTTTTTTTTTTTTTAATTTTCCAACACCAAAATAACTAATTAAATTGGTCTGGACCATCCAATCTGTACCGATTCTCTTATGTTTCGATCAACACCGCAATGAAAACCTTTCTGTTATAAAATCCATTATTTAGATACGATGTTCCAAGCCATTGGTGGATCCAGGTTTTGGTATGGGGGCCACAAAAGTATTGAAATTGTATAAATTAATTTCTACTTGTAATTTATAATTAACGAAAAATGTATTAGTATAATGGTTGATGAAATAATATTTAGCAGTTCCTGGATTCACCAATAATCAAAGCACGAGAGCGAGGAACGTCTGGGAGTATACTTAATTATAGATAGATACAATGTCAACAAATGTAGAGTTAATAGAATAACTACTGGATCAGTACGTAACCAAAAGGAGTAGAAGGTTTGACTTATTATTCACCCAAGCAATCCTTACATTACGTCAAAACCTTGACAAGCAACAAATTCAATATATAACAATTAATATAGAGTAACATGCAAGAAACATAAGAACTCTTGAATTATATATTTTGCTTTTGGTAACTAAGAACAGTAGTTGATTCTTGTTAAGGAAGGTCGGGCCTGGATGTAGCATAACTACTATACGTACGGTGAATGGAAGGATATGATTGTAGCATCCAATTGTTTTACCTACCAGGATACTGATATGACCGATATATCGAAAAGTTAGCAATAATTAAATTAGATGGCCCTAGCTAGCTAGCTAGAGATCATCTTAAATCATATATATATAGTTCTAGATCTTCCTTGGAAATATTGGTCAATTAACTAATGGCCGGATCAATCAATTTATCAAGGCATGCAAACATCAGCCCAAGTGGGAATAATAAAATAGAATAGCTAGATTTGGTACCGAGCGAGAGACATGATATGTTCAGAGCACGGTTAGTTTAATTTCATGAGGGCTATATATATGGCTTATGATTCTTATAAACGATGGACTTATTCTGATCAAGAAAACGTAACAATGCGATTGTCCATCGTTTTGTGATTTTCAGCCCTTTGCTATTTGGCTTTACGGAGTTGTTAGTTTTTGTTAGTATTAATTGTTGTGTGCTTGTTTTCTGCTGGTTGTATTCTTCTTTCTTAATTATGCTGCTGGCCTGGAGTTTAAATCCAGTATCTTTTATATTATCATTAACTTTTTTAATTTGTTGGTGAAAAAAATTAAAAGGTTGAGTTTTTTTTCATATAATGCTTTCCTGCAGGTTGCTTGGAATTGTCGCTAAAATGTACAAAAACTATCAACAATATTCTGCATGCCGGAAGCTTGTCGATCTATCTGCAAGGCTGCAATTTTAATTAGATTTGCACCTTAGCTTTTTAATTGAACCTGCAGCATTGCAGGGAAGTTAAGGAATCGTATTTCTCATAATCTTATCT
Organism: Platycodon grandiflorus; assembly: GCA_016624345.1. NCBI lineage: Eukaryota > Viridiplantae > Streptophyta > Magnoliopsida > Asterales > Campanulaceae > Platycodon > Platycodon grandiflorus. Next base: position 18,818,520 of record CM028364.1, on the reverse strand, counting down.
CAATCAAACACATAGACGAAAACTATTATAGTGTAATTAGTTGTTTTTTATGTTTCAGATTACCATGAATATTGATATTACTGCATAAAGGTTCTTGACATTAATTAATCAGAAAAAGCACGAGTCTTCAAGCAAATAATTTCACAAATTAAAAAACAAAAAGGAAAAAGAACATATTGTGAAATTATTCTAATTAATTCATTTCAAGAAGATCACGTAAACAAGGCTTGAATCCATCAAATATCATAGTGCTCTAGCTGAACATCCTTACCCGTTAAAGGTTCATAGTCTCCAAGATAAGCCTCGAGGTGATCTGACAGGCTAGACTTGTCAATATTTTCGTGATGGTATGACTTACAGACGAGGTATAGAACCGTTTGGATGACCAGTCCAAAGAGAAACAACTTGAAGAGTAGTAAGAAACACAATATCCCCAACCCAACCCTCTTCAATATCCCCAATGACCGCCCATACACGACATAAGATTCAAACAGAAGTTGTATTGAAGCAAAACAGAAATTTAACTTGAAAAATATAACTATGGCAGCCCACCTGTTCCCTTTTATAAGATTCTTACCCTTCAACATTGCTCTAAACCCGTACGAGCTTTCCAACACGGAGACAACGCTAGCCAGCTGCCAAATTATGGTCATATACACAAACCCTACTATGTATAGAATCAACACAACATAAAAAGTCACCACTTCAAGCACGTCACCGCCGCTGTTTATAAAGAGTACAATGAGTATAATCGCTAATGTGTAGGCGAGCATGTTATAGATGAAGAAAGCCAAGAAGGTGCACAAGAATGTGCCGACGAGTCTCTTCCACACTTTGGGTACGACGGTCATGACTTTCTTGAAGGTCACATCACGTCGAGTGTATATGCATGCGATGGTGTAAACCACAGCGGCAGTAGAAAGGAGAGAGAAAACTAGGAGGAAGGTGAAGTAGGCTGCCTTGAAGAGCCAATACACAATCCACTCGGACGATCTGACATCGGAGAGGTGGTTGTATCGTCGAGTCCCTTGAGGGGTGATGCGTTCCTGGTGTTCTGTGAGCCAGATATTTCTCAAGAGGATACGGGATATTTGTATGTGAGCTAGGAAGATGAAGGATAGAGGGAGAATTAGAGCTAGGGTGATTTGACTGAAGATCTTCCTCCATGTGAAGATGATCTTGATGGACTCTCTGTACATGCCAAAGAGGCCTATGAATTGCATCTCTTCTTGCTCTTTATCCATTATTTCTCAGTTTTTTGATTGAATTTTTGGATGCAGAGATGGAGAGTGTGAGGTTGGCCTCTTCAGATTATAGGGGAGTTATTTTGGACTGTTGTCCACTAAATTAGCCCCAACTTCTGTTGAAATTACATGCGTGCACTATTTTCTCTTTACTCCCCTTCTCGAAATAAATATTTATTTTTATTTATAATCGCAAACAAAAATAAACACTAATCTTGAAACGAACTATTTTCCTTTTGATCGTTTTAATCTATCAATAAATGGTAAAAATAGTTGATAGAGTGGACTCGCTCTTGACCACTTCTTTTTTTTTTTTCTTTCTTTTTATTTACTCCCTCTGTTTCACCAGAAAGTTTATGTTTGAAAAGTTTATTAAATTAAGAAATATTTAAGTAGAATTAAAGTTGTAGCATATATGAAGGATAAAGTAAAAAAAATTTATAAATATGTTAAAGTATGCATGATATACAGAAAAGATAAAATATGATTATCAAATTTATAAAAAATATATGTAAAGTACGTATTATATTATGTGTCCACGATTGAGGAGTGTTAAAATGTGATATACATTGTAAAAAAGATGAGTTTATAACAAAATATTATAAATATAATTTTTAAAATAAACTTTTAAATAAATATCTCAAAATAGTACATTAAACTTTTATTTGAAACGAGGAAGGAGTATTAGACTTTACAAATAAATAAACGCAAAAACAGATAAAGATATCTCTTTATTCCTTAGCGTTTTGTTAGGACCACGCCAAACATATTGAAACACATTTTTCAAATATTTTATCTCTTTCCTTATTGTTACTTTGTTAGGACCACCCAAACATTTGATTTTTATCTTTCTCTTTCCTTAATTGCAAGTCATTGTCGTCGCGTTCTTAATTTACTTGGGGAGCTCTGGACTGCAACCATTAGTGATATCATTAGGCAGAAACCGCCACATCACCTAGTTATTGACGGTGACTTTTGTTACAATACGTTCTGTGGACAGAATTCAAATCTTCATTCCACTCTTTGTTACATTTTTGTTGGATTGAATTTTAGCTTTATATATTTCTTTGTAAAAATGTCGGGTAAATAACAAAAACACGTATAGGATAAGATTTCGTTTGGCACAGTATTTATAAAATGCATTATATTAAAAATGCAACATTTTAAAAATGTAAGTTTTTTTTTTATAGATGTGTTTGAGATATCACTTTAAATATGCAGTTTTTTTTCCTAAGAAAAAAGCTGGGAGTTTCAGTGTTTCAAAAAGCAGCTGCGTTTTAAAACACTATTTTTTCTGCAGCAGTATTTGAAACACAATTTTTGCAAATAAGCTGCGTTTTATCCCTGCGTTTTGGTCTTAAACTACATTTTATCCTTATATTTTAACCAAAATGTACGACCAAACGGGCTCTAAAATTAATGGGACAAGGATTATGACAAAGGTGTTACAGAAGATTTGAATCCCTACGAAGATGACATTTTAATTTTCCATCCGCATCCTAAGAGTGTCTTTTTTAAAAATATTTAAGTTTAAAAATAAGTACTATTACTTTTCATTTTAATACTACCCCGTTTCAAAATAATTATCGTTTTAGCAATTTACACACAGATTAAAGAAGCTGTAGAAAGACTGATTTACCCTTATTTAAGTTCAATTATTATAGATAAGTTGTAAGAGTAATTTTTTCTTTCTTCTTACCAACTCTTTTTAATGAGAGTAATAAATAAGAACAATTTTGGTAAAATAAAAGTAAATGTTTCTTGAAATCCTATAATGAAAATTATTTTGGGACAAATTTTTTTTGAAAAACCGACAATTATTTTGAGATAGAGGTAGTAATTATTAGTAGGCTTACGGTCAAAAATCGTGGCTCCGCTACGATCATGGAATGGGTTCGAATTAGATAGCTCATGCTTAATTTTTGAATTTCTAAATCTACTAAGCGTTGAGCCCTGGTGACTTCAAAAAGCCATACATTATTTTGACCAACATTAATACTTCATTCATTTCATTCAAACAGTTCATGTTTGAAAAACTTACTAATTGAATAACACATCAATAGAATTGCTCATAATTACAAAATTGCTTGAGCAAAGCATGATGTTGTGATATGTATCGGGTAAAGTTGGAAAAATGTTTGGAGATTGTATGTATAATTTTTGAAAAGTGAATTTTTTAAATGAAATATCCCAAAATATAATATTATACTCTATGCCCCGAACGGAATGAGTAATTTGAAAAAAAAAATTGAAATTGGCATTTATTTTTATCTGTTCCCATGAAAGTTTGAGGTAGAAAATTAGAGGAAATCCATATATATATATATATATATATATATATATATATTAAAGTTGGTGAGGAGGCCTATGAGTTTGCCACCTATACCATTTTTGTTAAATCTTCATTTTTGTGAACTTGACTCTTCAAATTCTTATTTATTAGGAGAGGAAGTCATTAGATAATAACTAGTTTTACACCCGTGCGTTAAACGCACGGACATATATCTTTTTCAATTAAATTATACTTAAGCAAAATGAAGAGGAAAAATAAAATTAAAATAATAAATTAAGGAAAAGGAATGTTGGAGACAACTATTTAAATAGAAATACATCATTGTGTCGCTAATATTATGAATTCTTAAAAAATTCCTTATACACAACATTTGTACTTTTATTCGTTGGCTTTTACTCTTCATCGCATATCAATATATTCACATAGACCAGAGCGGTTTGTTACCCTAGAAACTGCGACATACATCTGTCCAATATTGAATTATTCAAGAGTCCTACATGCCACAGTAATTGACCATGACTTTTGTTAATTGTCGTTGCATACGATACTACCAATGAAAATTGTCTTCTCTGAAACTTGAAAGACAATCTCACATGTGATGGAGACAATCACATTCTTGGGATAAACATTTTGTCTCAAACATTGCTTCCATTTAAAATTTTAGATTCTATAATGTGATGCAAGCTTTGTAATGATTAGTCTAGTTCTAATATTGCACAACCCTGCACAAGGTCAATGTTTCTCAATAGCATCAGCGGAACACCAATTTTAATTGTTAGTTCATGGCTAGGCAATCTTAATCACTTTATACTACTCAAAAACTCCGTAGAACGAATGTCTTCAAACAAACTTAAGTTATTTTCTGCGTTGTAGATAGAATCTGAACTCAAATAAGTTCTTCCTTCCTTCAGAGTGATTTTTAGAAACCATGTACTCATTTATGGTGTCCACAACATCAAGCACCGGGCAAGTATGACATGTTATCAAAAAACTCTAAAAATGATGCATATATACTTTCAACTATTGACTGGATATGTGATGCATTCACCAAAAATATTATTTAAAACTTTTATTGATGTAACACCATTATTTTCACCCCCATAAAAATAAAGAACAAAGCATGAATAAAAAGTATAGATATTAGTAATACAATTTGAAAATATAACAAACAAATAATGAGTCTCACTCTTACATTGGTATCCTTAGAAAAATGTCTACAATCTAATATTTGTGTTCTTGAAAATTTATTTTAACATTTTACCCTTGATTTAAGTCTCACTTTAATTAATGAGTCCGACTCTGATATAAGTATCCTTAAAAAATACATGTTATAATACTAATTTTTATAATAAATTCAAATATTCCTTTTTAACCAGGGTGTTATATAAACATGAAATTTTATTAAGAAAGAAATGAGTAATAATTTTTGTATAACATATTCTTCATAAGTTGCAATCTATTAAAAATATACTTATTTATGGTGTTACTAAATAAATAATGCCATAAATAAAAAAAGAAGACAAAGCATGAATAACATGTATACAACATAATAATAAAAATTTATGTAACAAACAAAACAAAACTTTACATTGAGTAAGAGATTAGGATTTGTCTAAGTGCATTTTCTTATTCGGAGTAGGAGTAATAAAAGGATTTGAACAATTTTCATGATTTGTTAAATCAACAATTGGCGAGATATTTAAAACAGTAAACGATGAAAATAGATAGAAATTGCTATTTCATGTATTCCATACCCGCGTATTAGCTGAAAAAATATTTATTATTGTAAATATATAGAAATTAAAAAATTTACTTTAAAATGGTATAATATCATTAAAATATTATTATTGTAAAGATTATATTATTGTTTTGTATAAATATGATTTTGTATTTTCGAGGACAATATTAAATGTTATAAAGATGACTTTCTATTTTTGGTAAGATATTTTTTTGCGAAATTTTACTATTTTTGGACTTAGTAGGCTTTATGTATATAGATAAGGTCCAGCACGTTACTTACTTTGCAAGCATTATTCGTTTTTCTTATCTTTGTTACTTTGACCAGTTTTAAATAAGGCTACGTCTTCAAGTTTTTCTTTGGCAAAATTTAGAAAAGATTGTTTACGGTATTTTTACGTAGAAGGAAGTTCTGAACCGACCCACCGTGTATTAATAGGGTTGACCAAATTAGGATCCGCAAGACGGTCTCACAGAGACCTACTCTTTGCTTGACCCCAATTCATACTCTCCGATCCAAAGCTTATGGCGAATTTATAAATAAATAGTTTTTGGTGAAACGAATTTATAAATAAATAGTTTTACGCTAGGACGAATCTTAGAATAAAATCTCTATTAATATATGGTTTAAACCGGTCTAATTCCCTTTAGATACATGTTAGCTAAAATATTATTTATTTTGGTTACCAAAATCAATACTACAATTTCATAGTTGTAACTTGTATTGCAAATTTTACACTCCCTCCGATCTTTAAATAAGTATATTATTTATTAAGACAGAGATTTTAGTATGTTCCTACATCACATTTATATATTGTTTCCTTTGTTCGATCAATCATATTGAAAAAGTTAAACTTTTAAAAAGATATTCTTATTTATAAATATATTCCTTAAATCACACTAAAGTTATATATTTTTGGTATTAGACATAAAAACGCTTCATATTTTTAAAAGATTGAAAGAAATTAAAAAGTAATAAAAATTTGTAGCTTAAATTTGAAAAGGTTGACTCTTTTTCAAGACAAACTTAAGAGAACGTAGTCTCTTTTTAATTTTTTTCTCCATATAGTTTGATTTTCCAAAAAGAACTTTAGTTGCGAGTAAGTATATTATTGTACTTAAAAAATGGGTTTAATATATTATAGTGTGTTAATTTAAAATATTAATAATATGTTATACAATACTCTTTCCTTCTTCAGAAAATAATTACATTTGACAAGTCAAACTTTTAAGATTATAGCTTTTGTTTGTAATTTGTATCTCCTTTTAATTGCACTATAAATATAATTTTCTTTTAGAAATAAGTCTATTTTTTGGGACATACCAAGAGAAAAAGATTATTTTTCAAGACTGAGGGAGGATTTAAGAGTAATAATTAAATACTCCATTAATATGTCATAGATTTGTACCTTGTCCATCTCAAATTAATTTTTTTTTATTAAATTTACACGAGTTTTAATAAATATTTTTGACTTATCTTTCCTTCAATATACTTATTTAGGATGTTCCAAAATAGAATAAAAAACACATATGTTAACATGAAGAAAGTAGTATCACATTTACGAGTGAGAGTGAGAGTAAAAGGAGATAGAAAAGTGCATAGTACAATTTCCTAGGAGATTTGACCAAATTGATTTGTCTTTTATTTAAAGATTATATTATTGTTTTGTATAAATACAATTTTGTATTTTCGAGAACAATATTAAATGTTATAAAGATGACTTTCTATTTTTGGCAAGTCATTTTTGGCGGGATTTTACCTTTTTTAGACTTATTAGGTTTTATATATATATAGATATTACCTAATAATATTACCTATTATAAAGAGTATATATAATAGTGAATAGTAATAGGTGAAGAACTTTAGGTATTGACAAGGAAATCAAAAGCAAATGAAAAGCAAAACAATATTTGTAATGAAATTTGAACCCACAACCTTTTATATATGCATACTCACCTTAACCAACTGAACCAATTATATTATATGTATATTTTTAGAATACTACATATATTATGGTTAAGTGGGAGTCACGAGACCCATGTACTATAATATTCACTTATTTTGATTATTATTTCAGTGTATAAAAAATAAACTATTTTGTAAATATAGTATCCAACTAAACTTTTTCTAATCATTGAATGATTTTCAAAAATAATTTTATAAAATATAATTATATTCAATCCTTAAACAATTCACATTTGTTCAGAAAAAAAATATCTTTCTTTAATAAATTCTAAAGTAAATATTTAATTTTTAATTTTTAAAAAATTCTTCAAATATATGTCCAAAATATCTTTATTAAGTGCAAGATGAAAACAAAAAGAAAAAAACAAAGCAAAGGAAAAGCAACCTAACAAAAATGTATAAAAATAAAAATACATATATTGACCACTAATAAAAAAAACTTATTTTGAAACAAAAATACTATACTAAACGTTCACGCCTATCGAATAATGATAATTTTATATAAAATTATTCATAAAATGTATCAATTAAATACAAAAGTTAAATTACACCCGTGCAAAGCACGGGTTCTATAACTAGTTGAAACTAATGACATAGTCTATGCATGTAATTTAAGAGTTAATTTGAGGGGTTTATGTTGGGAGTATTAGCGTCGTTAAATCCGGAAAGTGGAGACAAAGACTCGTTCACCCGGTCTTTCACGCGGAGGCGAAGGTTCTAACGCAATTACTCTCGTCTTTTTTCCACACGGGCGGATGAATCATTGTACTCATTTTGTTTCTAGGAAAACCAGTACTTCCACTTTGACTAAGAGTCATAACCTTTTCAAAACGAAGCGTTTTTAAAACGATTCATTTTGAAAACACGAATTATTTAGAATTTAGCTTTTTTTATAAATGTATTTGAGATATTATGTTAAAATGTAGTTTTTTTTCTCAATTACGTTTTAAAATCTGCGTTTTGGGAAAAAATTAAGAGCCCGTTTGTTTGTGCGTTTTGGCCAAAACGCAGGATTAAAACGCAGCTTATTCCTTAACTTAGCGTTTCAATGCTGCGATAGAAAAAACTGCGTTTTAAAATGCTGAAATTCCTAACTTTTTTCCAAAACGCAGAAATAAAAAGCTTCGTTTTGACAAAATATCTCAAACGCATTTATAAAGAAAAAAGCCGCATTTTAAATAATCCGCGTTTTAGAAACGCTGCATTTTCAAAACACTGCGTTTTGAAAACGCTACACCAAACGAGCTCTAAGAATTTCAGTATTTGAAAACGCAGTTGCGTTTTGAAAACGCAGCGTTTTCTACTGCAACATTTTAACGCTAAGTTAAGAAATAAGTTACGTTTTAACCCTGCGTTTTGGCCAAAACGTACGAACAAACAAGCTCTAACTAATTGACCGTGACTCGTGTTTTGCATAAAAAAATTAGATTGATTTTTAAATTTTAAATTTTAATTTTTGGGTAATACTTTGCCACTTTGGGCACAAAAAAGTCACAAAAGCATTGTTGTCAGTTTTTTATTTGTTTTTTTCATTAGTTAGTGGCGAACCCATAAACTATGCAACAATTAATAATCGTCAAGGAAGATTTTGTGAAAAAAAAATTATGACTTTTTTGTGCCCGTTGCATTGCTCTTTAATTTTTATTATGTAATGATTGAAGAAAGTTAATTTTAAATCTATGCGGAGAACAAACCCTAAAAAAAAAAATTAGAACTTGCCATAACCGAATCTTAACTGAATTGCATAGTGCTGCACTCCGGCTAAAGTACAGGGACAAACTGAAAAAAAATATGGAGTGCAACAATAATATTCACATTATTCTTATTACCAACAAATTAAATAATACATCAAACCAGCAAATTTTGTTGATATAGGGAGAAAGGTTGTCCCTTCACATGAGCAACATTGCTGTCCACATCAGGGAAATTGCTAATTTGATGTACTTCGATTAGGTGATGATAAAAAATGACGTGATAGTACCTTTGCACTCAATATTTACTCGACAAGTGGAAAGCGGGGGATTCAAAAATTTATTTATTTATTTTCAGTGGGATTAAGGAATAATACAGACTTGTTGAATTAATTACAAATGTTTGCTAGTGCGATGGTTTCAGCTTTGGATAGTTTTCATTTTATACCATTGAATTAGCATTTTAAGTTCTTTCTCCAATTTTTTTTAACATGAGTTGACTTGATTTATCTTGGGTCATCTTGAGTTGACTTCCATCTTCTTTAATAATCTTAGAAAATTGAGACATCCACCAAAATTGTATATTTCTTCATGTGAACTTTTCTATTGCAAAATGGTCCTTTGCCTTTACAATATTTAACGGAATGTAACGAAACTTCTTTAAAGCATTATGGATTTACCCGAAGGCTCCCTTAAGCTTCTAAATTGACTTCAAATTACTTTTGATTGCCACAATTGAATTCCAAATCCATGGAGCTACAAAACAACACAAAAAACTACCGTTAATCACAAAGATGGCTGAAAGAACTCAATCTCTTTAGATAACACGCGCAAGGTGGATAGCCTAGCTAGTATCGTCAATATTGCACGATGTTAATTAATAACTTTAATATCAATAACGTTTAGAAATAAATAATTTGTAACAACTATATATGTAATGAAATAATCAATCAAACTAAACAATGAAATCAACCAAAATAATCAAATGTAAACCTGATTCTTTGTTAACGGAGGAAGACAGACTTTGTATTAATCTCATCAATTAACAACTTACAATAACCAAACGTGGACATTCGGAAGGAGACGTCACCAGTTCCGGCTCACACATCTCATACTCACGGCAATAGCCAAGTAATTAGAAAATTACAATCAACTAAGAAGAAACTACACACATCTCATACTCACGGCAATAGCCAAGTAATTAGAAAATTACAATCAACTAAGAAGAAACTAGAGTAGTTTTGAATTAAAACGAGCTTGGCTTAATATCCAACAAAGATTGATCCATTAAGTTGGATACTTCAATCTGAGCTGGGAAGGTAAAGGTTAGAGGGAGGATGAGGGCTAAAGTAATTTGTGTGAAGATATTCTTCTATGAGATTATGATCTCAGAAGGATTTTTTTCTAGTTGCCAAGAATTGCATTTCATCATGTTCTCAGGTCATGATTGATTAAGATATGAGTGGGTAATTGGGAGAGAGGAAAATATGGAAAGAAAGAAGAGTTGGGTCACCATATTAATTAAAGGCTTTACTCATTCTCCAATATTATTATTAAAAGAAATTCACTTTGGTAAATTAATCAAGCTTGGAGCAACAAGGACATAATCGCAATAACTTGTATTGTGACTTCCACTGGATCCTAGTATAAGTATAGATATTCTTATCTTTCCAAGTGCTAGTCCTTATTTTATTATAAACTCTTTCCGTTTCAGACAAAGAGTTCACTTTTTTTTTTTTTTAGAAGTCAACATGTGACTAAGTCAAATTAAAATTTTACATGTTTTACTTATGTTTTTTGAAATAAAATTTTATTAATTAAAAACTATTTTAAGAATACTATGGATTATAACTTTTATAGTTTTGTAAAAACAACTAAATTTATGTAAATTATTAGTCAAACTTTAACTAAGTTGACAAAAAAAAATCTCTTTTCCTGGAACGGAGGAAGTATATATTATAACCATTTGCAAGTTAAACAATTAGGTATGGACAAGTTGTTCTTTTCCTTCATAAGGTTTGGAGAAGCACCAACCTTTTGTTTGTTATTTAACCACAGATCATTTAATAGAAAAGTAAGTTTTAATAGTAAGTTTTAATTTCATTTTCACTTGCCTTGTTTAATTACATTTTCATTTCCCTGCACGTTTAATGGCTAAGAGGTCAAAAACATTGAATTGATAATTAAAATTTAGCTGCTTCGTGGGGTAGAAACACAAGAGTTGATAAATTGATTGCTTATTGTGTCGGTGATCCCTTACTTGGAATTAGAGTTTTGAGATAGAAATATTCCCTCACAGTTACAGTGTGTCTTTTTCTACGTAGCTAGCGTCATAACCGTTGAACCAAATGAACAAGGTTTTCTTTCCCTTTAAATCGTTTTCAAGTTAAAAAGGAGTGAAAAATCGTGAAACAAGGTTTTCAAGTTAAAAAGGAGTTTGAGATAGAAATATTCCTTCGCTCACAGAGTGTCCTTTTTTAGTAACAAGGTTTTCTCTCCCTTGAAATCGTTTTCAAAGTTAAAAAGTGTAAGAGATTGAGTCAAGTTTCATTATCGATGATGGTTGCCATTAACACCCTCAAATCTCTCAAGTACATTCCTGAAGAGCCAAGTCCAAAATATGGGCCCTGGGTCCAGGCCCAAGGAACGGTACGGGTCAGTACCCACCACACTGCGAGCAAACTCATGATTATCAGACAGCTGAGATGTCCTCCCAGGATACTTGCGAACAGAACCCAACTACAAAGATCAGGCTGCAGCGAGCAGGGTAGCTCTCCTTGCTAACCTTTGGGTGGCACATAGATGTGGGTACGTGGCAGAACGTCAGGGGACGGACGTGCCCGACGGTTACGCCCACTATCCCCAGTATTTATGCCCACTACGCCGGTATTCATACCCACTACTCGGAAGTTACGTACGTGGTGGCTTCAATGAATACCGGACCTATAAAAGCCTCGGATTAAACCCTAAGCAAAGGTATGCAAACATACATTTAGCAATTACAATCTGCCAAACTGTGATTAGAGCTGGTTACTTACTCTCACACCGGAGTGTTCTAGCAGGGCCAGCCCCTGCATTCACCTAGTGTTTTACTCTTTGTCTTGGCAGATTTGACTTAGCCCAGACTCACCAACTGACCCCGATGTACCGTTGTTACAATTTGATAAGTACTCGGGAAAAACCAATGCTTGTGATCATCTGCAGGGATTCGAGAATCAAATTAACATGGTCACCAAAGATTCGGCAGCTAAGTGCAAGGCTTTGATTAGTACTTTTCAGGGCAAGCCGGTGACCTGGTACAGGAAGCTTCCTCGGGCATCGATCACAGGTTGGTCGGACTTGCGGAGTAAGTTCCTGGTCGAGTTTGCCATGGCGGGAGTAACTTCCAAGGCCAGGATGGATATATGCAGTATCAGACAACAAAATGGGGGACGGTTGAAAAGTATATTGAGAGGTTCCAGAAGATGCTCAGAAGGTTGATGACCTAACAGATAGGGAGGTCACAATGTGCTTCATGGGGGGCATGAATAGAAATGGGTTGAAGGCTGAATTTGGAATGAGGGAGCCACTGAACCGGGCCGAAATGTTCTCCCGCGCTCAAAGTTGGTGTGTTACCTTCGAGGAGGATGTAGAAGGGTTCAAGAAAAAGGACAAGAAAAGAGACAAGAAGGATGATAACAAGGACTTGGCGACTAAGGTTGGGCAGTCCTCGAGCAAGGGTTGGCGTGGATTTCGATCCTCTTAACACCACGAGGGAGGCAATTATGAATGAAATCCGTGCTGAGCTTCCACCTGTTGAGCCATTGAATCTAGCATATGAGGGCCGGAGGAATTTGACAAAGCGATGCGCCTACCATAATGACGTGGGGCATGGGACTGAAGACTGTATGCAGTTGAAAAAAGAAATTTAAAGGTTGCTGAATTTGGGAAAGTTAGATCATTTTCACCTGCGGGGGGAAAACAGGGACCGCAGGGACGACATAGAAGGCTAGAGAGGAGCCTCCTAAGCGAGGAAATACTGAATGCCGGTGTAGGCTGAACGTCATATTGGAGGAGGAGCCCAACCTTCACCAGCTGAAGTCCCAGATGTATACCTTGAATAAGCTACCATATGTGCCTGTGAGTGTGGGTGTCGGGGAAGAAACGATACAGTTCACACGAAGCGAGCTGGCCATTGGAAAGTTGGCTTCCGATGTCTCAAAAAGTTAGGGTACGATGATGTAGACTTCAAGCTGTACAGGGGTCATCTAGAAGGATTTATCGATCACAGGGTGGCAGTGAAAGGAACTATCGAGCTAGAGGTAATGCTTAGAGAGGGAGGCCGGTCCAGGATGGAGATGATCACCTTCCTAGTGATAGACTTGAGCTCACCTTTCAATGCTATCCTAAGTGTCCCCGCCATGGTGAAGTTTCAATTGGTGACCTCGATACCCCACTAGCGTGTGAAGTTCTTGACTGCAGGGGGGGTAGGCGAGTTGAGAAGCCGGCCGCAGAGGTCATGAAATTCTTGGAAGAGACCCATAAGTCAAAGGGTAAGTTGACGATCAGCACTCGGATCGTGAGATCACAGTGAAAGAAAAGGTGAAGTTCACCACGACTACTCCCATGAACATGGATATGATCCTCGCTGTTGAGGAAGATGAAGAGGGGATGTATGTTGGGCAGAGTAGCACACAGGATACTTCGCAGTCGGAGATGAAGATTGAAACACTGCAGGTCAGAGAAACACCGGACATCCAGCCACACGGTGATTTAGATGAGGTAGTCATCAATCCCGCTTACCCCGAGCAGAAAATCAAGGTGGGCAGAGGTACCACTCCAGAGGAGCAAGATAGGTTGATAATTATTCTCCGTAGAAGCCTGGACGTGTTCGCTTGGACAGTTGAGGATATGAGAGGGGTCAGTGAAGAGGTCGCATTGCATAAGTTGAATGCGAGCAGGGAATGCAAGCCCGTTCAGCAGCGACCCAGGCAGTATTCCCCAGAAAAGGAGAAAGCCATCCGGACAGAGGTTGAGAATTTGCTCGCGGCTGATATAATTGAGGAGATTTACTACCCTACCTGGCTGGCAAATGTAGTGATGGTCAAGAAAAGCAATGGTAAGTGGAGGATGTGCGTAGATTTCACTGATTTAAATAAGGCTTGCCCAAAGGATTGCTACCCACTACCAAGGATTGATGTGTTGGTCGATACAATTGCCGGTTTTAAAATGCTGAGCTTCATGGATGCATATTCAGGTTACCACCAGGTAAAGATGGACGAGCTGGATAAACCGTTGATCGCCTTCCGAGCAGCCGGGGGATTGTACTGCTATAAGATGATGCCCTTCGGGCTGAAGAATGCGGGGCTACTTATCAAAGGATGGTAAACAAGGTGTTCGTACCACAGCTGGGTAGGAACGTGGAGGCCTATGTGGATGATATGGTGGTCAAAACTAAGGGCCGCGATCACATAGCTAATTTGGAGGAGACCTTTGAAAATCTACGGAAGCATGATATGAAGCTGAATCCTAGCAAGTGCGTATTCGGGGTGTAAGCGGGCAAGTTCCTTTGCTTCATGGTAAATAAAAGGGGTATAGAGGCCAATCCCGAAAAGATCAAAGTCTTGCTGGATATGAAGGAGCCGACATGCATCAAGGAGGTACAGAGGCTGAATGGAAAGATCATAGCTCTGGGGCGCTTTATCTCTCGGTCAGTTGAGAAATGCCTACCGTTCTTCAAGGTGCTGCGAAGAAATAAGGCCTTAACTTCGGTTGAGGCTCGTTATTTTAATGCAGAAAAATTGGCTTATTCGCTTGTTGTATCAGCTCGAAAATTACGAGCTTATTTTTCTGCACATGAAATTGTTGTATACTTTTACTATCCCCTTCGTAAGATTCTGCATAAACCAGACTCCTCGGGCAGGCTGCTGACCTCATCGATCGAGCTGATAGAATTCCATATTGATTATCAGCCACGAAAGGCGATCAAGGCTCAGGCATTGGCAGATTTCTTGGTAGAGACAACTTTTGTTGAACAGGACAAGGTGCAAGCTACGAACATTCCTGATACTAGCATCGTATCCTCGACTAAGCGGCCAGAGGATTTCTGGAAGTTATTTATGGATGGTGTAGCTAGTAGGGATTGGAGCGGTGTAGGGGTTTTGTTGGTATCCCCATTCACTGAAGAAGAATTTGAGGTCGCCCTACGGTTCAAGTTTTAGGCTTCTAATAATCAGGTCGAATATGAGGCCTTAGTTGCCGGTTTGGAATTGGCATTGGATATAGGCGTCTCAGCTTTGACAGTGCATAGTGATTCACAACTAGTTGTCAACCAAGTTTGGGGGGATTACGGGGTGAATAACCCCACCTTGGCCAAGTACTGCGATCTGGTTAAAGAATTGTTAGCCAGATTGGCATTTTGGGAACTGGTTCAGATTGATCGAGCAGAGAACATGCGAGCAGATTTCTTGTCTAAAATGGCTACTGAAGACATTCAGGAGTTGAGCCCGGCAACTGTAGTCGAATATCTGGATTGCCCGGCTATTGAACGAGAAAGTGTTATGGACATTGAGATAAAACAAAGATGTTGTTGATGAAATTCAAGAGTACATCAAACAGGGGCTGCTGCCTGAAGACAAGGATCAAGCTAGAATCATTCAGAAACGGTCTGCTCGCTATACGGTGATCGGAGGTGTCTTATATCGGAGGTCTTTCTCAAAGCCTTTGTTGCGATGTGTTCGGCCAGAGGTGATCGAAAAGCTGTTAGCGGAGGTCCATGAGGGGGTTTGCGGCGGCCACCCGGAAGCAAGGACCCTGGCCGACAAGATTCTGACTTTAGGGTATTACTGGTTGACACTGAGACGGGATACTGAAGCCTACGTAAAGAAATGTGACAACTGCCAACGATTTGCAGATATACCTAGGGTTCCATCGACCGAGCAGACGCCGGTGGTGGCATCCTAGCCGTTTGACATGTGAGGGATAGATCTCGTAGGACCATTTCCCACAACAAGAGGAAATTGTAAGTACGCTATCGTGGCAATTGATTACTTTACCAAGTGGGTGGAAGTGAAGCTTTTGGCGAATATCACCGAGGAGAACACCATCAATTTCGTTCATGATTATATCTGGTGTCGTTTTGGGATTCCTCGAGCAATTGTTTCTGACAACGGAACTCAGTTCTCTAACCGATTTACTGAGACCTGTGCCAACTTACACATCAAACATTGGAAGTCTTCGGTGGCATACCCGCAAGGGAACGGGCAAGCGAGGCTGTAAATAAGCATGTGTTGCATGCTCTTAAGAGAAACTTGGAGGGACGAGCAGGCAGGTGGCTGGATGAATTACAGTCGGCATTATGGGCGGTCAGGACAACGGTCAGGAGGCCTACTGGAGAGACCCCGTTTGCCTTGACTTATGGATCAAAGGCTATGGCTCCAGTCGAAATGGCTCTACCCAGCTTGAGGGTAGCACATTACAATGAAGGGCATAATACAATGGCTCGCCAGAGGATTTGGATTTGCTAGAAGAAAAGAGAGTAGAAACTAGAATGAAGATGGTTAACTACAAACAGCGAGCAAAAATACATCATGACAAGAAGGTGCATAAGCGAGCGTTCCAGGTCGGGGATTAGGTCCTGAGGAAGATAGAGGTGATAGGACAGAGGACAGATAGAGGTAAACTGTCACCAAATTGGGAAGGACCATACAAAGTGATTCAGGTCGTCAAGGAAGGGACTTATCGAATACAAGCCTAAGATGGAGCAGTGCTGAAGCATCCATGACATGCAGATCATCTCAAAAAATATTACCACTAATTGCCTAGATCGCTTCATAATCGACCAGTGTAATGTGATTTTCAAGATTTAATGAGAATGAATTTTGATCATGAAGATTAGCTCTTTGTTAAAATAAAAAGTGTAACTTGCGGAGCGAGCTCAGGCCTTGGCTGGGCAGCTTGTTACCACGAGGTACGCGGAGCGACCTCGTGGTGAAAATAGTCAAAGGGCTTGTGTTGTTTAACTCTTTTCGACGGAGTAAACTCTTTAGTTAATGTTTGAGGTCATCGCCTGCTCGTGAAACGAGCTCGTGACTTAGTTAATTTTTTGAGTAAAAGTAGTGCACCCCAAGGAAAAGGGTTTCCTTGATTAATGTTTGAGGTTGCATGTTGCTCGAGTGACGAGTATGTGACTTAGTTAATTTCAAGGTTTATTATATGGTCCCAGGTATGGTGATTATCTTGATTTATGATGAAGGTTGTGCTGTCCGAATGACGAGTATGCGACCTAGTTAATTTCAGGCTCCTTGATTAATGCTTGAGGTTACATGTTGCTCGAACGACGATCATGTGACTTAGTTAATTTCAAGGTTTAGTATATGTTCTCAGGTTAATGGTACACTTCTCTCGTGAGCTCGCGATTCAATTAAATACTTGTGGCTTCATAGATAAACGGAGAGAAATGAAAATTCATATAATACTCAAAAAGCTAATTACAAGCAAAGGAGAATAAGATTGGCTCGCAGGCCAGGAAAAGCATATGCTCGACGCAGCGAGCTCATTCTATAACTAATTCCCTGAGGTTGGTGGGGGGTCTGCAACACCACTCTCAGGGACTTCCTCCCCCCGGACTTTGAGCAACTTCAGCCCTTCGTTTCTCTTTAAGCGCAGCCATCACGCTCTTGACGTTGACATCCAGGGCGGTTGGAGGAGACCATGCTTCCGAGCCCTGATCCAAGTCACGTACCCTCCTTAATAAGCTCCAACTCGTCGGCATTGAATGGCACCCAGGTGTGACCACGACGAGCCTCGAGGCCATAGTGCTCGGCAGCTCCCCATTCAGCTAGCAATTCAACAGAAAGACCGGGTTGACCGCTGCCTGCTGCCATCCAGACGGGCGTACCCCCTGGGCATACTCCACATAGTCCAGAAAGTTTTGTATAATCTCCTTTCTTTGAGCGTCACTTATCTGGGTACTCTAGGAGTTAAGACGCTCAACCTCGCTCCTCAGGGAAGTCTTCTTAGCTTCGGCCTCCTTCACCTGACCCTCCAGCTGCTTGATACGAGAGTAGAGTGACTGCTCGTTAATTTTGGCCGTGTCGAGTTTGCGCACGAGGGCCAGCTTCTCACACTCCAGCTTGGAGATGTCGCCAGTACAGTCGAGCACTTCCTTGTCTTTTGCTTGGAGCTTGGCCTCTTTTTCCTCGAGGAGGAGGTTGGCTGTTTTCAGGTCCTCGCCCAGGGAAGCAGCTCCTTGGCCCCATCAGATGCTCGGCTGGCCATGGTGAAGTACTTGGTCGCAAGCTGCAAAGAGGAATAAAGGTTAAGGAATATTAGAGAGTTTTAAGTACGAAAAAGACAAGTTTAAAAGAGGATACCTCGTAGAATGCCATGCCCCCGTCGCCGAGCATGACGCTTGTGGGATCAGTACACTCCTTGTAAACACCAGAGTGCAAGATTCTCTTCAGGATTCCTTGGCCAACCATGACAGAAGGGTGACCCCTTGCACTAAGGTCAATACCGGGATCCTGGGCACGTCAGCCAGCTCATTCATTAACTTCTCGCAACCAGTGCGATCAGCAAGCATGGTGAAGCCCTCTTGCCTCCATGAGGGCTGGCGGGAAACCGGGAGGTGGAAGCAGAACACCTTTGGCTACCCCCAGTGTCATGACCCCGGGGACGCACTGAGCGGTCAGGTTGGTCCGCCCCCTCAGCACCTCTCTTCCGACTGGATAGTGCTAGAGTATCCGGAGAGGCGGTACGATCAGAATGGGCAGACACCTCCCCAGAGGCGGTACGATCAGAATGGGCAGACACCTCCCCACGGGAGGACTTGTCGTCACGAACAAGAGGGCCAACGGGACCCCAGCTGGGCGCCTTGATCGTGTCCTTAGCAGGGGTAGAACTCTTTCCTTGTTACGCACTGGTGGCAACCTTGGGTAGATTTTCTGGTGCAAGACGGCTGAGCTCGCGTTGGCGGTCTGCAGTATCACTCTTGCGAGCAGCCCTGGCTTTTTCAGCACGTCAATGTTGATCATTTCTGCAAAGCAAAAGGAAAAGTTAGTCAGTACAGAAAAGACAGTGGAAAGACATGAAAAGTAGAGAAGTTAAGGGTTGACCCAAGGGGTGAAAGGGGGCCGTGCAGCTAGCGCCCAAATCTTTGCAAGCTCTACATTCACTCGGGAAGCTATTACCTTGATGATAGCCCCAGGCAGGATAAGGTCGCTCCTCGACCATAGTAACACGGGGTACAACCCCTCCACCTCCATTCTCAGAACGCCGGCTAGCCTCAGATAATAATCTTTCGTGACCAGTGGCTTCCAGTCAAAGAGCCACTCCTGGTCGCGGTCCCGAGCACCCGGGCTACTTTTAGTGCATCCATTAACCGACTCTCGCCGGAGGTAAAAGCATCCCGGTTGTACGTCGGCACTTTAATATGCGCGGAGGGAGGGGGAAACGGCCAACTCACTCTAGATTCTACCAGCAAGGGCTTGCAATCCCACTTATCAGTTTTGTTGGGGAAAGGAGAAAATAGCTTCAAAGCACCAGGTTTATTACGACAAGATATCCTGCCCGAGCTCTTATCAGCAGAGAACTGGTAAAGTTTTCTCAGAAGCAGCAGGCAGGGTTCATAACCGAGCAGTCGGCAGGTAGCAGTAAAAGACACCAAGATCCTAACTGTATTGAGCATTAGGTCGCAAGGGACAACCTGAGCCAGAGTCAGGAACTCAACGATGAAAGGGTCGAGAGGAAGGCGCATCCCAACCTTAAAGAAATCGTAGAAAAATACCATTTTCTCATTCTGCCCTCGGTAGTTAGAAGGGTCAACCTCGGGGTCCATCACGGACACGCGGTAGTTGGTGGAGCTAATTCCTAAGGAGGTAAACCATCTTTGGACCTTCTCATTTGAATTAAAAGACTTCCAATGATCGGGGGAGGCTGCTCGACGAGGAGCTTGATGGCTGCCGCGAGTTGAGCGTGCAGTGGTCGACCTTTGTTGGGAGGGCTTGGACAAGCTCGTACCCACCCCCTCATTTAGGGCATGGGCCGGAACATGAGATACCACCTTGGTAATGATGAGCTCATCGTTGGAGGAGCCAACGCTGGTGGAAGAGGAGGTAGTTAATGGGCTAGAACTACTACTGATCGTCTGACTGCGGTCGTATTCATAGGCCTCCTAAGAGTTGGTGGCCTTCGAATCAGTGGCCTCATCACGTAACCTAAACGGGGAGGCAGAGCCTACAAGGATCGAGGATATAAACAGGGGTTACTAACTAGCAAGTATCACAAAAAGCAAAAGAAAATTCCTAGGTCTACAATCGGACAGTAGGGGGAGGGTTTATCCGGCCAAGGATAAAACCCTAAACTCCTTGATCCAGACTAGAAAGGGGAAGATGTTTCTACCGCCAAAATACAAAGGGAAAAATGGAAAACTCACAGCAATAGACAAGAATTGAGACTATGTGAAAAAGGTGAACAACTTAATGCGAGACAGAGCGAAGTGAAGATCGAGGAGCTTGAACTTGCAGAGAGGGATTTCGATTGGGGACGATGGAGTCACTGGATACTGCAATGGTGAAGATTTTGGGAGCTGTGAAGCATCGAGAGGAGAGATCTTGTGTTTGCAAAAGCTCTTTGAATGCCAAAGTTCTGTAAGAGAGAAGGAGGGCCATCAACCAATCGCCCGGTACTTATAGTCTCAAAGAGTGACGTCAGCCGAAACTTCACGGACAGGGGCTGCAGGCCTACTGCAGTAGCCCATAGGCCTACGCTAGTAGCCATGATGGCGCCTTGAGAAGACGCGACGCCTCCAGCCGGCGAAAACCGAAGCGACACAGACACCTGTACTCGATGACCACATGCTCGAATGATTCTTTGAAAGGTCAGCACAAGACAGTGGTCACGGGCAAAATGACCGCCCGGACTCAGCATGACAGGGATTGCGAGCGATGCTTCCTACAGCGAGCATGAATACTCTACGAGCAGAAAGCAGGGGGCCACTGAAGAGCCAAGCCCAAAATATGGGCCCTGGGTCCAGGCCCAAGGAACGGTACGGGTCAGTACCCACCGCACTGCAAGCAAACTCATGATTATCAGACAACCGGGATGGCCTCCTAGGATACTTGCGAGCAGGACCCAACTACAAAGATCAGGATGCAGTGAGCAGGGTACGTAGCTCTCCTCGCTAGCCTTTGGGTGACACATAGATGTGGGTACATGGCAGAACGTCAGGGGACGGACGTGCCCGACGGTTACGCCCACTATCCCCAGTATTTATGCCCACTACGCCGGTATTCATACTCACTACTCGAAAGTTACATACGTGGTGGCTTCAATGAATACTGGACCTATAAAAGCCTCGGATCAAACCCTAAGCAAAGGTACGCAAACAAACATTTAGCAATTACACTCTGCCAAACTGTAATTAGAGCTGGTTACTTACTCTCACACCGGAGTGTTCTAGCAGGGCCAGCCCCTGCATTCACCCAGTGTTTTGCTCTTTGTCTTGGCAGATTTGACTTAGCCCAGATATCCAGACACATTGACAGTCCGGCCCATCAGACGACACTTCTGTGCGGCATTAATTCCTTTACTAATAACATCCCCACCTCAATATTTCTCAACCTCCTTAAATACTAAGTACAACCCCCAGTTTTCCTATTCTACCCTTCCTAACATCTTCACCAAAATCAACCACTTTCTCTTTCCCTCCTCTTCCCCCGCTCGCGTACGTGGAGATTTTCTAATGATTTCGAGCAACGACTTCGGCTGTCTGTTGAGATAGTGAAGAAACCAGAACAGTAATTGAATTGCAAATTTACAGAAAAATAAAGAAGGAAGGGAATTTCACATTGGTAACATCTTCAGCACGTACATGCAATATGCATACGTGCGTGTACTTATATCGCACGCATATACATACGTGCACGTACTTTATATCGCGCGAGAAAAAGCCCCCCGAGGGCTGCCCTCCCGCTACTGATTCACCTCCGTGGATAGATAAGAGAGATAGTTGCCATGAGTTGACGCTACCTTGCTCTTATCTATTTATCCACGTATGGAGCCATCGTTGCGTATTGGTTTAGCGGAGGATGTTCCCTTTGCAGGTTATTCCTCGGTTGGGGAATTCAAAGAGAGCTTTACAGAAAATAGGAGAAAAAGGGAGAAAAGACTTGTTATGGAAACTCAAGTAAGTGCGACCGACATCATGAGATGTCATCAATGGTTTGTTCATCAAGAGACGTCATTCCTCGATTGCTTCTTCTTCTTCTTCTTATCTTTTTTTGGGTCATAGCTGTTAATTTGGTCCTGTGTTACCGAACACCCTTATTAGTGTTCGGCAGCCCCCACATATATCTTTTCTAAAAAATATAAATTACGTAAGGGTATTTAAGTCAAAATTTATAATGACATATTTATAATCTATGAAGGGGGTGTAACTTAGAGATATTGTGGAGTGTTAATAACAATGCTCTTCATTATTATACAAAGAATGTTAATTGTAATTACTTATTCTACCACTCAGGTATGTAGTTGAGATTTATCTACTAGGTGTTAACCACAGAATTTGACAAGTAAATAGCCTGTAAGCAAACTCACCTATCACTTGTACTAACACTTACGTTAATTATAAGATACCACTTGTACTAACACTTACATTAATTATAAGATTTAACTAACACGTCATATATCTAAAAATGCCAAGCAATGGACTGTTTTTTTTTTTGTTGGGTTCATGGGAAGGCCGAGGCCCAAAACAAAAAAGAAGTAAAGTTATGTTTATATGTTTAATTTTAAAGTTTAAAATTGAAATTGAGAGAATAATTTAAATTTTATAGAACTTAAATTATTAATTAATTTTCAATTATAAAACTTGATATTAAATATCTAAACATAGTTTAAACAAAAATAAAACGACGTTGCTCTAGGCCTAGTGAGTCGATAGTGTAGATATCTTAGGCATATAGATCCGCTGACTTTAGTATTTAATTCTTGGCTATATTTGATTATTCAACTCTATGTCTTGAATTTTGCATTGAAAAAACAAAATAAATTCCACGTAATTTTAACTGCTCTCTTAATTCCAATTAACTTCGAAATATGAAATTGATTTGCCTAATAGAGTGTGAGATTTAGATCAATATTGTAATAATTTAGCATTATTGGAGAGAGAATGTAGTCCATATTATATTTGAAACTGCCATTGTCATGACTCATGCATGACGGAAGAAAGTCACAAAAATTTCAATAACATAAAAAATAAAACACCAAACGCCGACATCATGTGTGACTCACCGAGTCACCGTATATATCTATCTAGAAATTAAAACGAAAGAAAATAAGAAAATATATTATCTTTGTACTTTGAAGTTACTCAAATTTAAAAAATGGAGATTGACTTGAGTCGACGATCAAACGTGATATTGCTCTAGCTGAACATCCTTATTAGTCAACGGCTCATAATCTCCGAGATAACTCTCGAGGTGATCGGACAAGCTTAACTTATCGATGTTTTCATGGTGATACGACTTGCAGACGAGGTAGAGGATGGTTTGAATGACTAGCCCGAAGAGGAACAGCTTGAAAAGCAGCAAGAAACACAATATCCCGAACCCTACCCTTTTCCAAATCTCCAATGAATCTCCATGTACAACTAGTATTTCGAACAATATCTCTATCCCAACCAAGGATAAATTCAGCAGGAAGAATATAACTATGGCCATAATTCGTTGACCCTTTATGAGTTTCATGGACTTGGTCATGGCTTTGATCCCGTACGAGCTTTCCAAAACCGAGACAACGCTAGCCAGTTGCCAAACAATGGTCATGTAAACGAAGCCCACGGCGTACAAGATCAATATGATAATAAATAAAACAGCTCCGGCGACGGAACCGGCCGCAGTCACAGCCCATAAAATGATAACCAGGAAAGCGATGACGTTGTAAATGAAGAAAGCCAAGAAGATGCACAAGAAAGTTACGACGAGCCTCTTCCAGACCCTGGGGACGACTGTCATGACTTTCTTGAAGGTGACGTCGCGGGCGGTGTATATGCTGGCGACGGTGTAGACGACGGCGGCCGTGGAGAGAAGGGAGAAGATGAGGAGGAAAGTGAAGTAGGCGGCTTTGAAGAGGAAGTAATTGATATATTCGGAGGATATGGCTTGGGAGAGGTGGTTGTAGGTGCGAGTACCGGGTCGGGATATGTCACGTTGGAATTCGGTGCGTCGGATGTTGGAGAAGAGGAGATGGGAGACTTCCATGTGAGCTAGGAAGATGAAGGTTAGAGGGAGAATGAGGGTGAGGGTGATTTGACTGAAGATCTTTCTCCATGAGATGATGATCTTGATGGATTCTTTGAAGATGCCAAAGAGGCCTATGAACTGCATCTCTTCTTGTTCTCTGTCCATGTTCGTCTTGTTAATTTGGTCAAAATAGATGATGGATGGGAGGGTCAGGGGAAAAGAGGGCAGAATATATTTATAACATAAAAAATGTTAAGAGTGGTGAGGTTGGGCCTCTTAAATATACGAATGGACTTTTTACCAACTAAATTACCTTGAACTTTCAACGAAACTACTTCTGCGGGACCCCCATGAGTATTATTCAAGATAATCCTAGTATCGGCTTCTAAATTTAGTTGAGTTTGTTCCCGCGTCTCTATTTGAGGATGGAAATTCTCTCTATTATATAGTCAAAGTATTATTGTCTACATTGCAAATTCAAATTTCGTTTTTATATTTCCGGAATAACAATTTACTAATATTAGTGGTAGTTTTATTTATGGTACTAGCATGTTTTTTTTTTTAATCTTTTTTTTTTTACTGTTATTTTCTTCGTCCTAAAAGTATCTCTAATATCTAAATTATTACTTTTGAGATACAGAAAACAAGTATTGACTCCATGTAAGTAAAATCTTAGTTGCATATATTTTTAAATGTGAACAAAATACCATTATTTGATTTAGTACAGTTGAATTTAAATGTGAAAATTGAACTTATTTAACATGACCTCGTGCTATAGAATAAAAAAGTTCATATATATTTAAGCCTTCAAACATACTATGGAACCTCAATTAGTGCCCGTTTGGTCGAGCGTTTTGGCCAAAATGCAGAGATAAAACGCAACTTATTTGCAAAAAATGTGTTTCAATATAAAACGCATTGTTTTAAAACGTGGAATTCAATTTTTCCCAAAACGGGTTTTAAAACGCTCCTAGGAAAAAAAAGCTGCGTATTGAAGTGATATCCCAAACGTATTTATAAGGAAAGACCTCAGTTTTTAAAATACTGCGTTTTTTAAAACGCTGCATTTTATAAACGCTGTACCAAACGGGCTCTTAATGGTACCATCAAAGACAAAGGGTTTAAGTTAGTGCAACCTTAGTTGATTGAAAATAATTGATTTATTGTCACTTTTTGTCAGTGTCAAGATAAGTTACTCTCTCCGTCCCGAATAAATGTTTCTAGTGGATAAAACACAGAAATTAAAAAATATAATTAATGATGTGCTATAAAATGTGTTCTACAATAATACCCATGAACATTAATTGAGTTCAACTATTTTAAATAATTGAATTTCTTTGGGATGTATTATATTAAATGAAGCTTTAAAGGTATATTAGGAAGAATGGTAGAGAATAGGTAGATAAAAAGTCTTTAGAAACATTAGTTGGGACATCCCAAAATAAAAAGTAGAAACATTTATCCGGGATGAAGGGAGTATTAACCAGGATCACAAAAAAATCAGAAAAAATTCGAGCATAAGTTAAAATCAAGATAATAGTACTTCATTACTCCCCTGGCTCTAAATTATTGTCTTGTTTGATCCGGCACACAGATTAAGAAAAAATAATTAATTTGATTATTAATATTGGTATAGTGTGTAGTTTCATTTAATGCTCATATGTATGTGACCCATAATTAAAGTATAGATAAAAAGTAAAAATAAAATGATAAAAGTAATTTCTTAAAAAAGTAAGTTTTAAACAAGACAATTATCTAGGTACGGAAAAAAAAAAACAAGATAATAATTGAGGGACGAAGGAGTATTTTTTATTACCAAAAATAATAAACGTGGGTTGTTGGTTAGAGAGTAGAGTTTTACTGCCTCATTGGTCCTTTGTAATTTTCCTATTTCAAGTAAGGCATTAGATGAAATAGAACTTCTGAAAGGGTGTACTAGTGTAGGGTGGTTTAATAGAAGGATGGATATGGAAGAATTGAGTTATGGGAGGGCGGCCAACGGAGTCAAAGACACGTTTACCGGGTCTTTCACGTGAAACCGATGGTTGTGGTGGGAAATCAAACACTCATCCACGCTCTCATTTTCTTATCATCATCAAATTGACCCCTCCATTATTAACACTTTCCCAAATTACTCCTACCGAACATCCTCCAAGTAGCTTTTCTCTATTTCACTCCTTTTTTTTTCTTTTTTTTTTTTTTTTTTGTGTTTTGGTAATTAGTATATTTGGCCTTCACCCACAAATCAAACTACTTCAAATAAAAGATCCACAATTTTGGAACTATATATTTCAAAGAGTAGTTTTTTTAAGAAAAAAAATATATACCTTTTCAATTAAGACATATTCCCTCCATTCCAGACAAAAAATTCACTATACTATTTGGGATGTTCGATATAAAGAGTCTACTTCAAATAATTAGGGCTATAATCTCCATAAACCTTTCAACATTACGATCTACATATAAACATCTTGATTATATTCAAACATTTTTGTAATTATGACTAACTTCAATACTACCTACATATCTTTTAATTATTAAAATTTTTAAACGTGAATTTTTTAGGGGGAACAGATAGAGTAATAAAAGAGGATGTGCAGCATTTTAATATGAGAAAGAGGGAGTATAAAAAAAAAAAAAAAAAGTATACTTACCAAAATCTTATATAATCATGTGACCTGTTGCATTCTAGTAGATTTCACTATCAAATGATGTGGTCCAGTAATTACATATAACTTCCCTCAAAAGGAGTAGTTCAATTTGATAAATCAAATATTTTATTATTTTTATAACTTTCTTATAATTTGCATTGATATGACGTGTTTTCGGTATTATACATAAGAGATATACCATGTTTTTTAGAAGAAAGAAAAAAATTGAATAATAATGGAACCTTAGAGGTTAAAAAAAATTTAATTTGATTTTTTGATAAATTAAAATAAAAGATGAGTTTTTCTTTTTGAGAAGGAAGAAATATATTACTTATGTCTAGACTCTTGATAACTTTACAAAATTGTTTTTTCAATTTCAATTTTAAAGCTTGGAATTTAGCAGTTGTAGCCTAAATCGACCTTTCGTACAACCCATATTATCTAATTCCTAAACACTAACTAATAATGGGAATCATTATTAGCATTTTGTTTTTCAACTGTAGCACTCAACAATACAATATGAGTTTAGCAAGAGCAAAATAAAACATTAATCGAGTGTTAAAGTTGAAATGTGGAGTTAACATAATATCCCTAACAAATGATCTCTCTCTCTCTCTCTATATATATATATATATATATATATATATATATATACACACATGAGGATGCATACATACATACATACATACTTACATAAAAACATACATACATACACAGTTCTGATAAGACCAACTCCAACAGCGGGGAAAACGCGCGTCATCCCACTAAATTGGCACAAAATCAAGCTCCAACAGTTGCTTCATTTTTGCTTCAAAATAAAGCAGGTCGGCCTGAACTTTTGGAAGCCCATGGCAAAAAGAAAAAAAAAAAGAGGCCTTTAAAGAAATATAAAAACAAATATTTTACACAAATAATATTATAAATTACAACTAATCACAACAATGTCATCAATATAACAATGATTAAAGAAAATAATGAAAACAAAATTGTAATTGAGAATTGCTAAAAAATGAAAACACAAATGTAATTGACGAATTGTATAAAACGAATGAAAACACAATTGTAATTATATGAAAAACGCAGCTTTCACGGTTTCACTCATGAAAGCCTACCTCTGAATTAGGATTGGTTGCTCCAATGGTCAATGAATTGTTTTTCTTGGTCAGTTTGTCCTTTCAGATCTTCACCATCGGTTATTCTGTCCAAGAAAATGAGGTACAACAGTAGTGTATATATATATATATATATACCCCTTCGTTTCAGGCAAAGAGTCCACTTTCCTTTTATAGAAGTCAACATAAGACTAAATTAAATAAAAAATTTACATACTTTACTTATATTTTAAAAAATAAAATTTCATTAATTAAAAACTATCTTAATAATACTATAAATTACAACTTTAATAACTTTGTAAAAACCACTAGATTTATGTTAATTATTAGTCAAACTTTAATTTAGTTGACCAAAAAAATCAAAAGTAAATTATTTAAATATATATATATATATATATATATATATATATATATATATATACCTAATAATTAGTCTAAAAGGCTTAGAGTTGAGAATACTTTTTGTGGTGTAGCTTTGATGTGTGGGGATAACATTCAGCTTGTAGCAAAAATCAAGTAACTTGTTTGCACTCTCTCTCTCTCTTTCAAGAGCTCTTTTGTGGTTCTCACGTGGTATATTATTACAAATTCAAAAGACAACTATTTTATAGATCTCACTTTATAAAACATTATGCTCCAAGTACAATCACTCTCCTCATAACAAATAAATTGAAAAAGTAAATAAATTAGCACATTAGAAATTCAGAATGTCCAAAACGTGACACAAAAGTAAGAAACGCATGAGCGAACCAATATATTACTCAAAATTGGGCTTTTACGCACCAACAGTTGGGCTAAACACCACTCCTTAGTCACTCACCAAAAAGGCCTATCGAACACCTTCAATCCAAGCATTTCCTCAAGTCTTCCACCTTCTTTTTAGGAAGAATTACGGGCTGGAACCTTTTATAAATATTCAATCGCTTGAGTTATTATATTTGTTTTTATTCGCTTAAGCAATTTTTAAGTGATAAATTCGTTACTTGTTCAAAAATTGTCCCCATATCAACATATTACGCTTTTAAATGTATTTTGTGCATCGTTATGTACGTGAAATATGCATCGTCAATATATTTTGTGATTTTTGTATTAAAAAATGTGCATCGTTTGCAACGTCAAGTATAAAATGTGAATCGTAATATATTTTTGTGAATTTTGTGTAAGAAATGTGCATAGTTAAATATAACAGTACTAATTCAGTTTTTGTATTAAGAAATGTGCATCGTCAAGTATAAATGTGCATCGTCAATGTATAACAGTACTATTTCCTTACAATTTTTAGGCATCGTCTAGTATAATGTTGTGCATCGTCAAGTATACCAGTATTATTTTCAGTATAATTTTTGTGTGTACCGTAAAGTATAATTTTTGTGCATCGTCAACTGTAATTTCAAAAAAGATATAAATTACACAATATTTATCAGCACAGATTCATAAAAAGAAATAAATAACACGAAAAATGTAATATTATTAATAAAAAAGTATTGTTTCTTAATCCCGTACAAAATAATTGCATTAGTCATCTTGGCCTTGAACTTTGCACACTCATTAGCGTTAAATTCCGTCGATAATTGTGATGTGATTTCAAGATCGTGACAAAGCGGAACCAACCAAAAATGCGGATTGAAAGCAGAAAACAACAAATTGAAGAAAAGATAGGGAGCTTCCCTCAACTCTAAGGCGGATTTATTCCTTGGAACCTTGGGGTGCAACCTTAACCCACTAATCGCAATTGATTAGAAACTAAGATCACGGAACGCCACAAGTCTGCAGCTCAACAAACTTGATAAGCTCAAGGGTTTGAGAATTCTAATCCAATAAATCTCTCAAAAGTTCACAATATAGTGAAAACTCAATTCAATTAATCATATCCAAGGTCATGAATTCAATACATAAGATGTCTTTATATAGGCTTAAAATCAAACCTACTAAACCTAGGAAACGTTTATTAGGAAACAAAAATACCTAAAATACTTTAAAGTTACCAAAAATTGTTAAAAATTCGTCAAACAGCGCATCACCCACATTCTGACATAAGGCGATTGCTTTAAAGCGACCCAGGGTGATCGCCCTCCAAGCAGATTCCAGGGCGATCACTTCCTACCGTGGCAGAGCGATCGCTTGCTAGGCAGAATCCCGACTTTCCCGTTTATAACCAAGGCGATCGCTTTAGCAAAGACAAAGCGATCGCTCTGTCGCCAGAAACTTCTGCTCTTCATGTGAATGCCCCTCCAACACACATATGATCCGTCCTTCACTACCTTGAGTTGTGTTGGCCTTGATTAAGTGTACAAGTTCCATGAGAGCTTCCTGAACTTTCTTGATTCGTGCTCTTGTCATTGGGCCTTCATTAATCACCATTGAATCTTTTACAATGTCGGGCCTAGGTCCTTGGTCTCCATCATTCCCTCTCCATTCGAAAGGATTCGTCCTCGAATCACCTACATCAAAAGGACGCAAATCAGCAATAGAGAAATATGCACGCACATGAACCTTACCCATCAAGTCCAATTTAAAGACATTGCCAAGCACATGCACCACAATGATCCTTGCTTTAACCTGTGAAAGACCTTCAACAAAACTATGCAAAGCAAGATAATCAAGGTTATCACTACATAAAAAATCCACAATCCAAGGAGACAATATCCTAGTCATGTGTGGTAAGGAAATATTAATGTACAATAACAAAATCTCCACGTGCTTAGGAATTTTAACACATCCCAATTCTCCATAATCTCCAAGTTTTCCTCGAAAGTTATGAGAAACATCACGTAAGTCATCACTTTTCCCAAAACTCAATATTGGATAACCCAAAGAAAAAAGTAAGACAAACATTTGAGTAAATGTATGGAAAACAATAATCTCATAACATTCAACGAGTTTGAATATTAATCTAACGAATTCTCTCTTTTGTATAACCATGATCAATACATTAGCAACATGCAATACATTAAAATCATAGTTACTTGTACACATCAAAGAACCAAACACGTGTGATAAGATCCTAAGTCTATCACATAAGCTACCATGTATCCTCATAAAGAAACATTTCACATGCTCAACAAAATTATCATGATTAACACTCTCAATTCTCAAGTTTTCACAAGTCAATGCATTCTCATGCACGTTCTCAACATAACACACACAACCCTCCCATGTTTCAGCATGCTTTAAACTAAATGTGTCATGCAATCCATAAATCTTGTGATAGAACAATGCAACATGAAAAACATCAACTAGATTGTGACATGACATATGATAAGCAGTTTTGAGAACTTATTCGCATTCACCAACATAGATTGCTTATGCTCTCTCAATGCATAATTCAGATTTACGAATCAATTTTCAATACACCATATAAATCTATAAAGTCTACCTTTGTGACACATTTTAGAAATGGATCAACATATGAATGAATCGATTTATGTAAAGACAAGCTCAATCCATGGTCAACTAACTCACCATTTTGCAACCATTCACTCAATCCATGGTGACCATTCAAAACTGAAAAAGATAACAGTCTACACATATCACGTGATCTTACAAGTTTTCTCAAGAATAAAGCACACATGTAATTAGAGAACTTATCCACAACAGCTAATTAATCCATGGATCTCAAATCTCTCTTCAAGGCTATAGTGATCAACAAGTAACAAACTACTATGATTTTCTGGTTTCAAAAAACTAGTATCATAAGAAGGTACGGAATCATACCTTTGAAATTGTGTATGCACGACACCAATCTCCTTACCTAGTTGATCATCCAATTTGAAGCGCATAGCTTCCTTACTTAATTCGGTGAACACATCAAAAACCTGTAGAGAAGAAACTGTATGCGGAAGAGACAATTGAGGCAATATGTTAGCATAATAAGAGTTCCCTTTAGGAAAGAGATCGACCTCACTTTGATTCTTTTCCAACTCCCTCTTAAGCTCAATTTGGATGGAATAGAAGATTGGTTTCACTCTCTCTTGGCCCTTGGCCTTTTTAACTCTTTCTTTTTCTTCCTCAATCTCTCTTGTATCTACCCTTATGTTTTTATTTGTTTCACTCATTTTTATCTCAAAACTCAGGTTTTCACTCTCTTCCTTTAACCCACTCTTCTCATTTTTCCTCTCTTCCTTACTAACCTCACTTTCCTCAGCCTTTTTGGCTTGCAGTTCCTGCATTTGTTCACCATCTCTAACTTTCCTCTCCTTTTGCTTGACTATTTCTTGATTCACTCTTTCTTCTTTAGCCGACCTCTCATTATTTTCACTCAAACACTCATTATATTGTGATGAACATACACAAGTACTTATAGGTACAACACTAAGGCTCTTGTGTTCCTCCACCTTGGGTTTACTAGATGTTCTAGAAGATGAAGTAGTCCTCAACAATTCTTGGTGGTAGTAGTTCGGGACAAACTTCTTATGCATTACATGTTTTATTTCTTCCTACGTGTCAATGCGACCTTCTCTTATCTTTCTTCGATTGTTTACTAATTTCTCCCACCAAACATAACTACATAAGTATACTCGGCAAACTTTAAGGATGCAAATTTCACCTTTTGAGTTTCTGTGTAGTGGTTATACCTATATACAACCTCAATCTTCTTCACCTCTCAAGATACTCCTCCGGATCATCCCTACCTTTGAAAGTAAGAACCTTCATCTCTACTCTCTCACCTACCCTCCTATTAGGTCTTCTATCTACCTCATATTCACATTCTAACCACTCATCATTATCTAACTCCTCATCTACAATTCTACCCCTCCTTGGTTAGAATTGAGGTTGTACTTTCCATCTCTCTTCTAACCTAGTCAAACGTTGACTAACATCCTCCAACATTCTAAGCATAGGCTCCTTAGGGTTTTGTGGCTTTTGGAAAGAGATCGACCTCATTTTGATTCTTTTCCAACTCCCTCTTAAGCTCACTTGGGATGGAATAGAAGATTGGGTTCACTCTCTCTTGGCCCTTGGCCTTTTTAACTCTTTCTTTTTCTTCCTCAATCTCTCTTGTATCCACCCTCATGTTTTTATCTGTTTCACTCATTTTTATCTCAAAACTCAGGTTTTCACTCTCTTCCATCAACCCATTCTTTTCATTTTCCTCTCTTCCTTACTAACCTCACTTTCCTCAACCTTTTCGGCATGCAGTTCCTGCATTTGTTCACCATCTCTAACTTTTCTCTCCTTTTGCTCGACTATTTCTTGATTCACTATTTCTTCTTTAGCCGACCTCTCATTATTTTCACTCAAACACTCCTTATATTGTGATGAACCTACACAAGTACTTATAAGTACAACACTAAGGCTCTAGTGTTCCTCTACCTTGGGTTTACTAGGTGTTCTAGAAGATGAAGAATAAGAAGAAGTAATCCTCAACGATTCTTGGTGGTAGTAGTTCGGGACAAACTTTTTATGCATTACACGTTTCATTTCTTCCCACGTGTCAATGCGACCTTCTCTTATCTTTCTTCGATTGTTCACTAATTTATCCTACCAAACATAAGCATACTCGGCAAACTATAAGGATGCAAATTTCACCTTTTGAGTTTCTGTGTAGTGGTTATACCTAAATACAACTTCAATCTTCCTCACCCACTCAAGATACTCCTCCGGATCATCCCTACCTTTGAAAGTAGGAACCTTCATCTCTACTCTCTCACCTACCCTCTTATTAGGTCTCCTATCTACCTCATATTCACATTCTAACCACTCATCATCATCTAACTCCTCATCTACATACCTACCCCTCCTTGGTTAGAATTGGGGTTGTACTTTCTCTCTCTCTCTTCTAACTTAGTCAAACGTTGACTAACATCCTCCAACATTCTAAGCATATGCTCCTTAGGGTTTTGTGGCACATCTCCACCCCTTTGAATAGGAATATCTCGTGACATAATGAAAATCACACAAAAATCTCACCAAACTCTCGTATATAACTCTCTCACTCACACACTCACAATTTCTTGAAGAGATTCTTTTACCCACAAAATTATCAATATGGAGTGCAAATTTTGAAAACGTTACAGTTTAGAACTCAAACAATGCAATCTAGGGTTTAGATTTTTTTGTGGCAAAATTTTCAAAGTGAGATGCAATTTCATAATGATAGCAAGAAAAGAATAAATTTTAATGGATGTTGGAAAGATTTGACGAACAAGATGAATGTATGAATATATATATATATATATATATATATATGTTTATAGCAATTTCACTTTGATGAAATTGACAATTTTGAAGCACTTTTTCAAAACCCTCACTTGAGAAAAATTTTCGGCGCCTATACTTTTTTTTTTGTCTACTTCTTGATCAAGCCTTTTATTTCCTTGAAGCAAGAGAAAAAATTTTTGGAGCAATAATAATTTCTCTTTTTTTTTTAAACTAGGGTTTGGAAAGAAACACAAAAAGAAGCAAGATTGCTGAAAAATTTTAAGGAAAGAAGAAAACTATGAATTCAACGAAATATAGGAAAGATGAAAACAAAAATTTATGAAGAACGCTAGAACAAAATCGTTGGTTACCTCTTTGTTGCTCTGATACCAATATATGTGATTCCAATATCGTGACAAAGCAGAACTAACCAAGAACGCGGATTGAAAGCAGAAAACAACGAATTGAAGAAAAGATAGGGAGCTTCCCTCAACCCTAGGGCGGATTTAATCCCTAGAACCTTGGGGTGCAACCTTAACCCACTAATTGCAATTGATTAGGAACCAAGATCACGAAACGCCACAAGCCTGCAGCTCAATAAACTTGATAAGTTCAAGGTTTTGAGAATTATAATCCAAGAAATCTCTCAAAAGCTCACAATATAGTGAAAACTCAATTCAATTAATCATATCCAAGGTCATGAATTCAATACATAAGATGCCTTTATATAGGCTTAAAACCAAACCTACTAAACCTAGGAAACGTTTATTAGGAAACAAAAATACCTAAAATATTTTAAAGTTACCAAAAACTGTTAACAATCTGTCAAACAGCGCATCACCCACATTCTGGCACAAGGCAATTGCTTTAAAGTGACCCAGGGCGTTCGCCCTCCAATGAAATTTCAAGGCGATCGCTTCCTACTGAGGCAGAGCGATTGCTTGCTAGGTAGAATCCCGACTTTCCCGTTTACAACCAAGGCGATTGCTTTAGCAGAGACAGAGCGATCGCCTGTCCCTAGAAACTTCTGCTCTTCATGCAAATGCCCCTCCAACACACATATGATCTGTTCTTCACTGCCTTAATTTATGTTGGCCTTAATTAAGTGCACAAGTGCCATGAGAGCTTCCCGAACTTTCTTGATTCGTGCTCTTGTCATTGGGCCTTCATTAATCACCATTAGATCTTTTACAATGTCGGGCCTCAGTCCTTGGTCTCCATCAAATTGTTTGGCTTGGAGCAATCTTTCCATCAACATGCACACGATCACCCCACAGTCATCACTTACAACTGCTTGTTGGGGTGATGTTTGACATGTGTTTATTGAGCAGACATCTTGTAGTTGGCTTAATCGTTGGTATCACTTTGATGGCAATACAGAGAACAATGCCTTCATCTTTTCTTCAACATATGATGTCTGTAGTGGAAATTATTCAAAAACAAGTATCAGTTGATTATTTGTTGTATTTTTAATAGAGACAAGAGTAAATTACTCACCAGTATTTTAGTCTTTTTCCAAGTGTCAGTCTTTTTCTTTTTTATTGATGTAAGAGTTGTAGATGATCCATTTATTATCATTCTCATAAAACTCTAGCAGGGTCCAATGCAAGCAAGTACCAGTCTACAGGTCACCCTGCCCTTGTGTGTTTATTGGGAAGATTAATAGATCATGGTTTATTGCCTCCTCCAACTTGTTATCAATGTGCATTTTAAGCAAATCTTTGAACATGCTGATGATTGACGATCATGCCACGTACAACTAAATAACGTAACGTATACAGATTTAATTTACAACAATCAATTAAGAAAATTATATAGTAAAGAATTAGGATTATAATAAGGAATATTACCTAAGAATTAGAACTAAAACCTTTCCGGAATGTCTTTCTTTTTTAGTTTTTAAACATTAAACGTCTATGTACTGTAAACAAGAAAGAAAAGCAAGTTATATAGTTGAGAAAAACAAAATAACATTGCATATTAAATTGGTTCATTCATTACATTTAATAAACAATACATTCAAATATAATATGATGCATTGAAAATAAAGGTTGGTTATGCATCGCAAGTGAAATAAAGGTTGGTTGTACATCACAAGTGAAATAAAGATTGGTTTTGCATCGCAAGTGAAATAAAAGTTGGTTGTGCATCGTGAAGCATAAAAACAGTACTTTTACAGTACAAATTTGTGCATCATGATGCATACTTTTTAAGTGCATCCCAAGTGTAATGTTTGACATCTTTTTGTGGCATTTGAAAGCAATATCAATATGTGTAAATTGGAATACATACTTTGTTCTCTAGCATTTTGTGTGTCAACAAGGTTTGGATATCAGAATAACAAACCATTTATGAAAGATCCTCACCCATATAAACAATTTCCCTGCAAAAGATTAAGGACCATATTAATAATGAATTCATACAATCGATATAATAATATTATGTTATTGAAATTCGACAATATTAAAATTTGATTTACTGGTCTCCACCATCGTTTTCGTAAAGTTTGGCCAGTATCGATTTAGTGGTGGGATCCAGTTAATAGTCTTGGGGAGGTTGTTCTTTTTTGGTTTGTTGGTTATGTTCTTCTTTTCTACAGGCTTTGCTGCATCGTCGGTACAGGAGTCATCTGGATTCTTCTTCTTCCGGTTATCTTGATTTTGTACTCTTTTAACCATGGAAGGAGTCTTGGCCCGTTTATTATGCCCCTGCACCGCTTCATTTGCTACACCCTCCAATTCATCCACCTCATCCTTATTCATTTTTTCAATGAGGGTCTGTTGCCTCTCATTTTTCATCATTGTATTTTTTTCAGTTATTTGTAATAATAGCTTTTTAAGTTCTTCAAATTGAGTATTCAGTTCATTGAGTCTGACATTGTGTTGCTCTTGTGTCTTTTTTAAGTCAGATCTTAGGCTGCCTATTTCTTTGACCATGTTTTTAATTTTTGCATCATTTTCA
Source organism: Platycodon grandiflorus (assembly GCA_016624345.1). Taxonomy (NCBI): domain Eukaryota; kingdom Viridiplantae; phylum Streptophyta; class Magnoliopsida; order Asterales; family Campanulaceae; genus Platycodon; species Platycodon grandiflorus. Next base: position 18,781,503 of record CM028364.1, on the reverse strand, counting down.
ACCAGTTCTAACTTAAGGATCTCAATTTCGTTGTCCTTGGCTTCAATTGTGGATAATTTTTCATCCATAACAGCTCTGACAATGTTCATTGTAGCGTCTTGGTCAACCATGTCAAATGTTCTTGCAGCTTCTGAAGCAGTCTGTTTAGGTTGTGGAGTTGCATACACAGCTTCAGTTGGATGAGGTGGTGAATTGACTTTATGATGTTGGAGGGCGGCATCCAACACATCAGCCTTTAGAAGGATATCCATATCATTTCTTCCTTCTTCCCAGAGGAGGGCTTTTTCATCTTGTGTTCTTTTCAAAACACCCCTAAACCTCTGCAAAAATATAAAAAATTTAGAGAACATCCATAGAAAGTGTACTCTTTTATACTTTTTCATTACAATATTGTGCATTGTCAAAATAAAAAGTTGTGCATCGTCAAATAAAATAAAAAGTTGTGCATCGTCAACTAAAAAGTAATTATTTTGTGCATCGCAATGGTACTCTTTATACTTTTTTAGTACGATATTGTGCATCATCAACTAAAAAGTTGTGCATTGTCATGCTCAATAACAGTACTTTTTTAAAGTTTTAATGTTGTTATTTATAATAGTAAACTAATGTGCCATTTTTATATAACCACTCACCTTGTTGTTCATGACCGCCATGAAATTTGATTCACTGGGTTCTCTCGATAGCCTAGACAAATCCCATTTGACAAATCTTGGGATATATGTTTGGCGTGTCGGGAGCACAATGTTGCTCTGCTCATATTCCAGTACTGCATACATACATAAATTGAACATTGTTAATATGACCAAATCTACTTACATCAAACACATAAATTACACATAATAATATGAAATGAACTTAAATTTTACCTCGAGCAGTAGCACACATCTTTCAAAGCCTTGATCCGTTGCTGCTTCTAAACTCTCCAACAGCATATCAACTACATGTTTGGACCATTTGTAGGTTGATATTTTGTTCATGTCAGAGACAAGGCTTGTGTACGCCCAAGGTATATAGGAGGTCTTGGACGCCACCAGAAACGTCATGAGGACAAGCAATGTTGTCAACGATGCCACGCAGTTGACATCGATTTGTTAGACACTGTTTGTCCTTTCCTTGATTTTATCAAGGATTATTTTTGGCTTGAGCCTGATGTTTTTGTTTGTTTAGACATCTTCTCAGGGAAGCACCTTTCAAGAAAATCGGTGCGCTCCAATTTGTAGAAGGAGATGTTGATTTCCTCTGCACCCTCTTTGATTCCAAATATAAGCTTCGCATCTTTTGCCCTAAGCTTTAGTATTTTTCCAGTCATTTGGAAGTACCCAAGTCATTTGACATAGTACTTGGCAATACACCTTACTGTTGCATCATCCTTCTTAGAATGATCGCGGAGTACGTTTCCGCAATTGATGTTATCAATCATGTTCCAAAAGGGTGTCTTTTTCAACACTATTTTATGGTCTTCCCTGAAACTAATACTTTGTAGTCGGTCAATTAGGAACTGCATACTTGACCAGTATACAGTTCTATTCCTCACACCTGCATAACAAGTATATTTGTTAGATTTCGATGGTGCATCGTTAATAATTTTTTGTGTAAATTTTGTGTTTAAGAAATGTACATTGTCAAGTATAATTTTTGTACATCGTCAAGTATAACAGTACTTAAAAATTTTGTGCATCGTGATGGACAATATAACAGTACTATTTTATGCATCGTGATGGACAATATGTGAATCAGGATGCACAACATTTTTCATCATGACTTACAATTTTTTTAATCAAAAACAAAATGGAGTATGAACGTTTTTAGTGAATGCAATTCATCAAAATAATACATTGCGATGCATAAAAAACAACAAAAGATTACAATACGATGCTACAAATTTGTGCATTATGATGAAAAAAACTTAGAAACAGTGTTTTATATTCAGTTTTACATGCAAATTTGTAACCCTAGAAACGATATTCACAAACATTTATGCTCTATTTTTGAAACCCTAAAATGTATTCAAGAATACTAACTTGATACTTCGTTTTTGTTGGTTCTGGTGGTTGTTGCCTTCTTTCCAATGCTCTTTTGTAGTTGAGAAGACATTTTTTTCTCTGTTTGATAGTAACTCATGATAATATTTTCAAAAATTTTTGCAAAATTGCTGAAGGGTTTTAAAAATTTTGCTTTTTTTGAAGTGAAGATGGATTTTTTTGCTGTATATTTTGAAGTGAGGGGGGTTATTTTGTTTTCTAGTCGATGAACAACTCTTGGTGCGTCATCAAGTGAAAAAGGTAATTTGTGCATCATTTTGTTTGCGATGCACGTATGGCTTCCGTGTTTTTATGTGCATCGTCTTGTGTTGCACGGCGTGCATCGTTTCGTGTTTTTAAAAGGCATAGATAACATTTCACAATAAAAGTGTCCTTTAGCGATTGAAAACAATTATAGTAGACTTAAGCGAATGAAAATTATCTAAAAGGAATGGCCCAAATTTTGCCCCTCTTTTTATCCCAAAATTCTTCATCACAAAATTTGTTGTTTAAGGACTCACCACACTTTTTCATCGCAAATTGGTGATTTCATTGTGGGTTGTGGAGTGATGATGGTTTATGTGAAGGGTCAAAACAGATAAATGGTGCAGTTGGCACCTTGAAATTAATCTGACGGGGTTGTTGGATGAACTTACTGAAGCTGGAGGGAGCTTTCTGTATTTATTAGAACCTAGAGGGATTTGATATACTTATTAAAATTTGGAGGTTGCATGATATATTTAACAAAATCTAAAGTGTATGGATAAACTTTCCGAGCTGGAAGGGCCTGGCTTCAAAAATCAAAATTGACAAGAATTCAACAATAGGGTTCTGAGAATAAGAATGACCGACCGCAAGAAACCTCGATGTTGGCAGATTTCTGTGGCTGGCTTCAGCAATTTAGAACATTCTCACACCGTTTTATTACAATGAATAATCAAACAAAACAAACAATGTCTCTCACTCACTTTTTTTTTTTTTTCTGGGTAACAAATTAGAGCTAGGAAGGGAAGAACACATTTGTTTTATTTTTCATTTATTAACAATAGATAACTAACAAACCAGACAAACAAATATAATTTTTAACAAATAAATGAAAAGATAGAATGGAGGCCGAAAGAGCTAGAAGGATATGATGATATCTTCCGAAACTTATGATTAATCCACAATATATCCACGGTTTCTGATCATGGATAAATGTCGTTCTTTTTGATTGAGGGTACAGCTTCTTCATGATGGCAGTTTAAGAAGAATAGAATTTTCGTTTTGATTAATTACATACCAATTTAATCATAAGTGGGCTATAGAACATGCTCCTCTTGAGGTTTCTGATCATATGAAAGATATGCAGTAGAACCTGTTATATAATTTCAAATTTATTTAAATTTAAATCTAATATATATATATATATATATATTTGTTATTGTGTTAAATCATAATTGTTTGCCAATCGCAGTATGCTGGGCAACGCCTCCGAAAGGTAAACGAAAATCAAGTCCCCGAAAGGTAAACGAAAATCAAGTCCCCGAAAGGTAAACGAAAATCAAGTCCTCTCCAGCGATTGAAATTCAAACGTGAATGATGTCTTTTCGCAAAGGCTCATGTCTCTTCGAAAAAGCTGGCAGATTTTTAAAGAGATCCCAACTCCCAGTATAAAAGGTTTGAACAACCAAATACAAAAAAACAATAACAATAGAGCTATCGCTCGAGCATCATAAGATTTCCCAGAAAAGAAGAGTGTTTCGGGTTTGATTCAAATATCATGTAACACCTAGACCCATCTTCTTTACTGGTTCACTCGTAGTCTCTCAATATTGACCTTAAACCCTCGGAGAGTGAGGTTTCATGCTTGTTAAGCGTGATGTGTTGAGTTGAGAACCGTATTTGACACGTAATTGAGCTACGTTGTGTTGTGCGTTATTTCTGTATTCGTTCGAGACTATTCTCGACATCAATTATCATTTGTATACCTTGTATATTCCCCACGTTTAAGTTTTCTAGCCTTGGTTTAGACTCACCCTCGAATAACAAGCATGTTATTCTTATCGTTAAACCGTAAGTCGAATTGATTCGTGTGTCGTTTCGCATGTTTATCTCTGCGTACGATTCAGACTTGTGTTGTTCATCTTTCAAGCCTCATTGGGGAATGATTTGGTTGAGTTTCGAGTGTGTTTTGACCTTTGTTTGACTTTGAAACATTTCGGGATCCAACGAGGGCATTTTTGGAAAAACTGCCCAGTGCCTTAGCTCTATGCAGCCGCACTATGAGAGATGGCGTAGAAACTCAAACTTTCTGAAATCTATACGGCCGCACTATGCGTCCGCATGGTTCTTATGCGGCCGCACTATGGGTCTGCATAGCTACGAGCTCTGCTCCGCTGATTTTCGTTCTTTCTCGATTTTAATATTTTTAAGTGGTTAAAAATGCTCAAACAAGCCCAGGATTGGACCAAACACTTACCCATGGTATTAATAACATAACCCAACCTATTTCCCCTCATTTTTTCTTCCTCCAACCCCAAATTTTAGAGAGAGAAAAAAAAGAGAGAGAGGAGAGAGAATAGATAGATAAATCGCGATATCGTGAGCGTTTGAAGTCGGATCGACGATCCATCTTTGCCGTAGCATAGAGGGTGACGAGGAGAACGATTCTACCCAAAGGGATCATCCGATCTATTGAGGAATCCCCACCCGACCTCTTCTCCCACACTTTAGAGAGAGAAAGTGAAATTTTGAGAGAGAGAAAGCTTGATTCGGACTTGGATCGAGCTTGAGATCGACGATTGGACTCCGTAGCGGCGTAGAGGTCGCGGAAGAGTACGTTTCCACCTGAATCCCCTTGAATTTCGTGGAGGATTTGCATTATGTGGTAAGTTACTAAACTTTCTTCTTAGATTTCAAGCATCGCAGAGTAGTATCGTGATGTTTACGTGTTACACATGTTGTATATGAACTCCCTATATGCTATACTCGCTCAAGATGATTTACTAGCATGTTAAATGTAGGGTATTGATGAATTGTTGTTAATTTTGTGGTCTCAGAATATTAGAGACTTGTGGAGTTCATTGTTGTACACGTTGTTGTTATTGTGATGGTTGTTGTCTCCGAGTATTAGAGACTCCTCGAGATTGTGTTGTGAATATTGTTGTTGTTTCCTGAGTTGTAAACTCGTGGGTTTGTTTTATAGTTGGGTTCCAGCTGTTTTAGTTCTATCGAGCATGTGTAGCTCATTGAGATTATAATCGTTAATATTCTCGCAATGACTTGTAAGATTTACATGGGTAGTGTATACCCTGAACGTTGGATATTGTGATTGACACGATTAATTAGAGACGATACTACGGTTCGTTCCAAGGTTTAATTTGTAGATGACCAACTCTAGCGGAGTTGTATAAGACGTAAAGATTATACGTCGTGTGATGTGGTAACGAGTAGTATAAATCGATGTAGGTTGTATTTTAGTCTCCTACGGCGTGGGATGACGAATTGTTGAGATCGTGACCCAATAGAACTCGACTTGGGTTGACTTAGTCAAATATTAATTGATATGAAGTACGTTGAATCGTTGACTTAAATCTTATGCCTTAGCAAAGGTTGATTATCTATAATAGTCTGTCCATAAGTTTTATCGAATAGTCATGCCCCTTAGTGCACGACATTTCGCATGAGACGAATAGTCTCGATCGTCGGAGGATGAGTTGGTTGTATTCTAGGTAGTTAATGACACACCTTGGTTATCGTTCCATTACGGACGATGTGACTTGTAGGGAGTCGTGATATGCACAATACACGACGGAACTGAGATGGAATAGATATGCATAAGATAGAGTGTATTGTGATCGTAGGATACCGTAGAGATCCTAAGTTGAGCGTGTTAGTGACGCATTGAATTATGATTGTAAGTACGAATAAACTTACGTATGTTGCGATTGTGAAGTCTAGCGTTTGCAGACTTGGATGATGTGTGGTACTTATGATTGTTCTAGTAAGTAATAGGACAATCATCCTACTTTGATGATTGATTGTGTGTTTAGTATTTACAAGCACATTATATTGATTTGGTATGTGATTCAATAGAATACATCATGGTTTGATTTGGTAAGTTGTGATTCAATAGAACACATCGTGATTTGATTTGATAAGTTGTGATTCAATAGAACACGCTTGATTAGTTTGGCATGAGTAAACATCAACTTGTGCACTGCATCGAGTCCAGCTGGCATATGTGCATTGGAGGTGTATTGACGCTCGGTTATCGGGAGCGGGCTTCGTAATAGCCGAAGGCCAATACATTGGGCCTCTCCCCACCGTTGGCCACGGTATGGGTTTTTTCTAGCCCTATAATTGAACGGAATAAACGGCGACTGTGCATTGTCAACATTATTTTGTATGCATTGTGATACGGACACCGGTCCCTTGTGATACCTATAAGTGGCTAGAGCCGTATTTGTCTCAGGTCGTAGGGGATCGAGCAATACGTCGACGTGGATATAAAAAATGGTCCACAACGGTACTTGTAAATCGTACTTGACGCGGTCGGGTACATTTATTTGTTGGGTACTTGTAGATCGTGCTTGACGCGATCGGGTACATATATTTATTTTAGGGTACGAGCATCGGTCCCTTGTGATTTGTGTACGGCAAAGACAATCATTTATTTCTATTCGTTGGTCGATATTGGAAAACGTGTCAAAGATCTGCGACATAATTGTTTATTATGGTTCTCTCGCAGGCACAGAATCTATTATCATCATCATCTTATTGGATAGCAATAAGACATCCTTTATGGTTCCGTGGAGCGACAAGACAATCGTTTACTACGGCTTCATGGAGCGATAAGGTCGGAAGTGTTACAAGGGATTTCAGAGGTGTACCTCGAATCCACCGTATCCACCTTTATGTATGTACTTTATGCTTTATGTGCTTCCTATACGAATGAATGTTGGTCGTGGTCTCCAACCAGTGCATGACGGTTGGCGGCTATTGAGCCTCTCGTGAATATAGCGTGTGTTGTCTTATATGCTATAACCTGTTTATTATCCTTTTATATTAATGTGCATAATGTCATGTCATATTGTTACATTAGTAACTTATTGGGTCTTCGTCTCATCCCTTCCATATTTGTTTTTCCTTAGTTTGCGAGTTACGTTCCAAGTAGTGAGGTTTTGGTCCAAAGTTGTACTTAGATTATTAATTTATTTCTACCCCGTATTTGTGAGATCGTGGGTTAAACTGAGTTATGTAAACTTAGTATGTCAGGTAGAGATTCTTGTATTTGTAGACTTATTTTTGGTGCCAATTTGTGGAGTCGTGCCGGTTGTACTATTTTTATACCTTCAGTTTCCTTGGTTAGTGTGGCCTTGTGCTGCCGGTATTTTATTTATGGTTTTTCCCGAGCGGGTTGCCCCGTGGTGCTATTTATATATTGTCGTTCTCTGGCGCTTGTCTAGCCGTGAAGATTTTATATTGTTGTTGAGATTTTGTCATTCGAGTTTTTGAAACTCCTATTTTATTTAGTATTCCACTGCTTGTTTTTGGTTTTAAAATTTTGTGGCTCGCTTTATTTAGTTCTTTCAACTATTCTTCTTCAATTTGGCGCTCCGAGTTAGGGTTCAACATCAAATCTCGGACTCGAGTCGTCACATATCACACTTTGAATCAAACACAACTCCATTGTATCCTGAGAGAGATCTTTCGTCCAAAGCCTTTTGCTGGAAGGCTGAAAACATCTCTTTAAAGACAGCGAATTCATTTTCATACCTTAGAAAATTCATTCAGAATTAATCGATTAACCAACAGAACCATATCTTAATAATATTGTATTTACCCATTGCCCATTGAGCCCATGAATGGTCTCGCTAGTAATTAATCGGTTCCCCGGAGGTTGAGCATATATATATAGAGGTGATCACATTAATTCTTCTTTCAATTGGGTATTAATTAATTAGGTGAGATTCTTCTTCCTTGGTTAAATTAATAGTGGAGATGAGAGAAATTCATGCAGCTTGTTAATTCGATCTATGGGTACTTGGAGCGTTGTTGAATTAGAAATTAAAAAGAAAAAGAGATCGCGCGAGGAGGACATGCATAAATTGAATGATCACCTATATATCTGATGATCAAGAAAGAACATTAATTAATGCAACGTTAATGAGGAGATCGCTAGTTGTAGCTGCTATATATATATATATATATATATATATATATATATATATATTGGGAAGAATTGAAACGGTTTGTACGTAGTCTTTGCATTGGTAGTCCAAATTAGTTGCCTCTTTTTTCCTTAATTTGATCTCATCTCATCACGAAATTTCTTCTCCGATCCCTTCTCTCTTTCGCTATCTACTAGTACTTCTCTATTTTCAAAATGATAAAAAGTCCCTATAAATTAACCACTTACGCCCTTCCTCACACAATCTTTGACCCTGCCCACTGCACCAACAATTTTATTTATGGTCTGAGAACGCTTAATGCTCGATCTAAGTCATAAATATTTCTTTAATTGTGTTTATTAATTAAAACTGTCATAATATATGGAGTATTTGACAAGTCTAGAGTCATATATATTTTACAACATCTAGCTAACTAGAGGTCTTCTTCATATGCAAAATGCAACGGTACGGTGTTTTTATTATATTTGTGCTTCTTAATTTTCAAAGTTTTGCTTCCCTTAGCTTAATTGTTATCTGATATATCTACTTTTCAAATTATTAAGGAGTATATATAATTAATTAACAACCACAAATTAAGAATATTGAAAAGAGTTTTTAAAAAATTAAAATTAAAATGATCGATGCTGCACGCACAATATACATACATAAACCAGATTACCAGACTACGTACCATTATTTAATGATTGCATTGCAAGGAGCATTTTACTTTCTTGTGTTTTAGTCAGAGTGTAAATGCATGCATATATAAGCCAGTTGCGTTCCATTAATTATTTCCATAAGCACTCTAAATCTTTTGTTAAATTTTCTATATATAGAGATATCTTAATCTAAAATCAACTAACGATTACCACGAAGATTCTTAATTTCTACTTGAAAATACTATATATTTCATGTCATTTAAATTAATTAAGAATCTCTATTAATTAATTAAATACATATTGTCAAGTCAATCTTCTAACACCTGCACCAACATAATTACAAGACTTTCTCTTGTCAGATAGAATGGAGCTCTCACCATAAAATATTTAAACAGAAATTACAATATTCTGCAAGTGATCCTTTCAAAGGATTTCCAAATGATTGATCATAGTATTTGAAAATGATCATATCTTCTGCAAGGCAGTTACGCTTGTGAACCGCAAAAATTTCTAACTACTATTTGGGAACAGAAAACATTATTGCAATAATTATAAGAATTAAACACCACACACACGCACGCACACAATTAATATCCATCAATCGGATCCTTGTTTATACCCACAAGATTTAGCTATATATATTATGTAATGTAACAACTGTTTAACTATTTCATCGAGAATTAATGTCAGGGAAATACAGCTAGCAATTACTATGAACTGTCAGAAAAAAAAAGGCAAATTATTAAGTTAAATCCCCACTCCAAGAAAATCTATGAAGTGTATCTCCTTCTGTATTGTGATGGATTCTTCTTCTCTTTCTTGATGAATACTCGCCCTACTACTCTTTGTCAACGGATCTAAGTTATTGCCGTTCTTGAACATCACCCCACGAGTAGCACTTGTAGTAGTTCCATTACCCTCGCCAAGTTTGGAGTACCCAAAGGGACTTGAGATTAGACTCCTACCATTTTGGTGCCTTAATGTACTAGAATCTCGGTAGGCTCCATTTACCAAAGAATTTCTATAATTTCGAGAAAGTGATTGGTGTGAACTATTTGATCTTTCCCTACTCCAATTATATGAGCTAGAAACTAAGTAATCTCTACCTTCTCTCCCAAGTAAGTTATCCACTGAAGATGATACATTCATAACCGGCATGGTTGGCCTTGTAAAACTCCATGAAGTAATCTTATCTCTGTTAGGGTTTTGGAATTGGAAAAACTGAGTACTATTTCTAGAGCATGCTACTGAGGTAGAGTAATCCAATTTGGAATCTGCATTCCCTCGTCGGATGCAATCATAAGAGGGGAATTTGAATCATGACTAGCATCTTGGTAACTTCTCTTACCACAAACCTTAGATTGTTCCCTTTGCTTTCTAGCCATAATAACATGCCAGTGATTCTTGACAGCATTATCGGTTCGACCTGGAAATAGCCTGGATATGAGAGCCCACTTGTTTCCGTGTATCCGATGAGCTGCCAGTAGTCTTTCTTCTTCTTCTTCTGTAAATGGCCTTCTGTTTATTCTAGGATCAAGTTGATTAAACCACCTCAATCTGCAACTCTTCCCTGAATAAAATCAAAACCAGCAAAACCCACTTTTTAAATTATCGTAATTAGTTCTCAGAGAGAGAATTCTATCTACTCCATGTAGCAAAGAAGAGGGGAAGCCACTGTTCCTTATCAATACTTTCAATGCTTTGAAAACAAGTTTAACTTAGTTGAAATAGAACATTCAACTTTAGTAATTATCAGAATTAACAATTTAACATATGATCTCAACTAATCAAATAACTGGAAATCAGAACAAGTCAGGTATCCAACAAAACCTAGCTAGTAACCTTGATGGTCTATTAAATGATTTTTTTGCTTCTTAAGTGATACGACACTATTTTCTGTAGCCGCGACTGCCCTAGATTAGGTCCTAGGTCCCTATGTAACTCATCTTTGCACTGTAAGATCGATGAATTAAATCTGTTCAATATAATTAACATCCATCTTTACATATATATACGGATAGTTGGATCTAAGATATATGATCCAACAACTTTTTAAACTTAAAGAGGGGGCGGGGTTGCATATATATATATATATAATCCAAAGATATAATATAAATACCTGATCTTCCGTGGAGTTTCTCAGCAATAGAATTCCAATTTTGAGGACCATATTGTTGGACGAGCTGTCGGAGCTTTTCATCCTCGGCAGGTCTCCAGTGTCCTCGAGGACAAGTCCTTCCATCATCACTTGAGCCGCCACCACCTAATCCTAATTCCTCCATAACTACTTACCTACCGCCAGCCGCCAAAAACAGGAAAAGAAAAGAAACAGTGTATATTTGGTTACGGTTCAAGTGGGCATATACATATATATATGTGCTTAAAATCAAATGGAGGAGAGAGAAAGTGTAGAGTGATATATAAAGGAAGTGGAAGAGGAGGAGGAGGAGGATGATGATGATAGAGAAATAGGAACGGTAACAGGAAAAGGATGAGAATAATAGATAAATGAATGAATAAAGTGGGTTGGGTTTTAGGGTTGGGTTGTGGGAGATGGGCAGTCACTTTTGTTGGTTTTGCACGACACTTTTAATTTCTATCTTTAGATTTAAACACTAAACCTTTTCTTTCATTTGTTAATTTCCACTTGTCTGCCTATCACTTCGCACCTTGTTCACCTCTCTCTCACACACACACATTCTTCAACTATGGTACTTCGTTAATTTGGCACAAGTTAATTATGATTAGGATTTTGTTTGATTACATCCACACTCCTATTAGAAAAGAAAAACAATTCTAACATGTTTTATGTGCTTAAGAATTTTCAGTTCTAATTGACTCTCTCATATCCTCTACGTTTCACATAAATATTAAAGTTTGAGAGGTTTAAGTTAAAAGGCAAAAACTTAGGGCCTATTTGTTAATTCAATTAAAATTTAAGAAAATGTTAAATGAGATTTAAAATTAGATTGCTTGAAAATGTATTATTATCACTTAATAAATTAAGTATCCCTAAAAACACCCAAAAAATTTTAAGTCAAAATAGAATGTCTTAATATTTTCAGCTTTTCTTTTCGACATTAGTCTTGAGCCTAATTTTCGCTTTTAGCAAACGACTTTTAGAAAAGATCGTCTTACAGTATTTTTCGTAAAATGGATCTCTTTGACCCGACTCATCGTGTTTTGGTGGGCTGATCGCTGTGAAAGAGTAGGGTTTCGTCTTATGAATTAGGATCCGTAAGATATATGGTCTCACGAAGACACGCTCTAAAAGGCAAAATAATTATTTAAAACTCTTTCAAGAGCTAGGTTTAATTTAAAGATTTTATTTAATAGTAAACCTCGCAGCTTTCTTCCCCTTCTAATTTGATCTTCATATACTCCCATTGTTCCACTCAAAAAGTCCATATTTGAAAAGTCTAATAATTAAAGAATGAAAAATTAAACTCATATTTGGGTCACCCAAACAAGTTTAAAAATGTTATTCTTGTCACTGTACTTTAGTTAGCTTGCAAGCGAACCTATTTTTTGGACGGACGTTAGTTCAATCGTTAAATTACCATGAAATACCCATTTTAACCCTATCTCCATCTTCATCGTCCTCGGCATAGAAAAAACAAACCCTAACCAAGTTCAACTGAAACACAAAATACCAACACGCTAGAATCAAATTCAATTTCAGGAAACCATGTCGCGACCTTGATGGCAACAAGACATGGAAGCATGTCCTCCGAGAGTCGAACGAAGAGATCCACGGCCGCATCCTTAGGTTCTCTGGCGGTGGCGGACGAAGAGATCCACCTCCTCCTAGAGTCGACGCCGCTGACTGCGACACCACGACGGCGGCATCGAAGTCGCGATCGTAGACCTGGTCACCGCACAAACATAGCCGCTAAATACCTAAATTATATTCATAATTCTTTTCTGGATATTGCTAATTTATTGTTGAATCCATCTGGGTAGCCCTATTTCCTCAATTTTTCCATCGATTTCAGCTGGGTTTGTTTATTATGGTCCTGTATTCTTCTGGGTAAACCTAAATTCATCAATTCTTGACCAGTTTCAACTGAGATTTGTGAATCTAGTCTTATATTTATTGGGTATTTTTTTTAATTTGATTATCAAAGGGTTTTCGGTTCAAGGTGTGGATAAAAGTGGTGAATTATAGATGAATGTGTGTGATGTTGATATAGATCTATGGGAGATTTGTTAAGATGTTCTATCCTTCCAAGGAATATTTAGTGGTACCCTGTGCAATACGTTCTATCCTACCAAGGAATTCAATTTTAACCTTACCAAAGTTGAGAAACTATGCTTGAATCAAGGATTCTTGGTGGGAAACCAAAAGAAAAGTGTTCTTGAATCCTGGTTTCTTTGAAGGAGAGAAAAAAAAAACAAGAAAGGTATAATCTTGTCTTTTTCTATTGAATGGGAGTAGAGATATTGTCCAGCAATATTTGCAGAAACTTTAAATCAATTTTTCACCATTTGATTTTGTCAAACGTGAGGTAATCACACAAACAAACTTCATTCTTCGTCGATGTTCACATCAATTTAAGTCATGTGTATCACTGGCTCAATTGTCAATACAGACACCATATAATTCTCACTTTCATATTGAAGTCAAAAGAGAGAGGGAGAGAGGAAAAAGATGAAGACAAGGGTAAAATAGGTATATTATGTTAATTTAACGGTTGAACTAACGTCCATCCAAAAAATGGGCTCGTTTACAAGCTAACTAAAGTACATTGGCAAGAATAACATGATGTGAACTCGACCAAGATCGAGATCGAAGAAGTTCCAACACAAACAGAAGAAACATGACAAATTAGTAACAACAGAAAGGAAATGAATAGATTAAGTCTCCCTTGACCCGCTATTCTCAATTAAATAGGAACCTCGGGGTGTAATCGAGACCTGTTAGATGCATCTAAGAACCCCGATCACAGAACGTCACAAGCCCACGATTCTCGAGTTTGATAAGTTCAAGGTTGTGTTACTCTCTCAAGAAACTCAGATTTCTCACAATTCACCCAGAATACGTGAAATTAATATAACTTTAATTTTTATTTGATCAATGATGATTACAATCGAAGGAGCACTTGGGTTTATATAGTGCTCAATACAAGAAAGGATAATACCCTAATAAATGTGTTCATAAGCCTAAAATGTGTTCATACTTCAAATACAATGTAAGAAATATGAAAAGGGAAAAAGGGGGGGGGGGCTGAACTAGGGAGTGTTCATACTAGTTAGAAGAATCTAGAGCCAAAGTTTAGCATTCCTGTCCATTCTGACCATCCTTTGGTATTTTAGGCTTAACTTCGTCTAGAAACATCAAAATTAAGATTTGTTTGATGGGTTGGAAACTAGACTTTCAGGGCTTTCCAACCATATATTACACACCAATTTTCGAGCTCTAGAATATCCTGGGCAGTCTATCGACGTTGAGCAAAAATTCTGACTTGTAGCAGTTTGTTTATTTCTTGTGTTTCCTCCATTTATGCCCAACGGGTCACGATCACGAGCATCTTGTCCAAAGCCTTCTCTTCAATTGATAATTTGGATTGGGCTTTGATTTGAAGCCCTAGATGTCAGGTCACGATTATCATCATTCCCTTCTTCTTGAAAGCGATTTGTCCTCAAATCGTCACCTTGTTTGGATTGAATAAGTTAAGGGAACGTCATTATGAATTTGATCGAACAAACATGCCTCTCATCTGTGTATTCCTATGAGATAGATAAAACAAAGCTAGAGGAAATAATGTGAACTTCGTTAGTATATAAAATAAAACTCTCACTTTCTTGTTTTCCCTCGTCTTTTTTTCTCACACTTTTCTCCCTCTATGACTTTTCATCCACTCAATTTTCTCTTTCTCACGCCTCTCTTTCTCTATTTTTCCTCCCTCAAGCTTCTCTCTTTCATGTGTTTCTTTCTCAACATTTTGATCACTCTCAATTCTTTCTCTTTCATGTGGCTCCGTTGGTACAAAGGTACAAGAGTGAATTTCTTTTGATTGGATATAAAAGAATAACTATTAGTGAAGCCATCATCTTAACTCGACGATCAAGTATCCACGGTAGACCTAGTACCAATTGCTCAACTTACGACGACATCACATCACACCAAACTTCATCCTTATAATCCACAATAGAAAAAGAAATGAGTGCTTGTTTAGTCACCTTAATTTCTCGACCTTCATGTAGCCACTTGTAAAGGTAAAGAAGCCCTTTGACGACATGAATTCCCAACTTGTCAATAACTTTTGTACTCACCAAATTATTAGTATCATTGTATCCATCAATAACTAGATTACAAACCCTTCCTTTGATTGTACAACTAGAATGAAAGATATCTAACATATCTTCCAACATACCACACATTTTCTTTTTTCTTTTTTTTAACTTTAGGAATTGTACTGAACAAAGATTAATGCACAATTCTAGAAAATACTCTTATTGGAGAAGTCCACTATGCTCAAGTGAGCAACAAAAATCAGAATTGGATAGATGAAGAAAAAGGATAGAACAAGATAACACACAATTTACTACAACGAAGATTTATGAATTCAACGACAAAAGGAAAGATTTGAAGAAGTTCAATACACTCAAGTGGCAACAAAAAATCAGAACAGATAGATGAATAAGAAGGATGGATGAAGAAACAACAGAATTTGAAAGAAACAAAAGAACGAGACTCGTTGGATTACTTACCTTTTCGATTGTTCTGATACCAATTGATATGATCTCACTTGAGAGGACTCGAACACATTGAATTAATAACGATTGTTCTAAAGGTTTGCTGGAATACAACGAAAAAGAAAGGATAGTTGAGTCTCCCTTGACCCACTAATCGCAATTGATTAGGAACCTTGGGGTGCAGCCGAAATTCGTTAGACACAATTGTCTAAGAACTCCGATCATGGAACGCCACAAACTCGCGACTCTCGAGCTTGATAAGTTCAACATGTTCCAAAAAGAACTAAGGAGGATCAAACCTCATAATATTAGTCATCATAATAATCTCAAACTTTTATATATCTTCTTTATTACAATTGGAGCACTTAGGTTTATATAGTGCTTAATACAAAAAGAGATTACAGCATAATTAATGCTAGGATAAGCCTAAAAATGTGTTCACACATATTAGACAATGTGAGAAATATGAAAAGGGGATTTGGGATTGACTTTTATAATAAGAAATACTGCAATTAGGGCTTTTATAAATTCATCACTTGATTTCTTTGTTGATTGGGTGTAAAAATGTTGTGGGTCAATCTCATATTTTTTTTGAATTAGGGTTTAAAGATAGTTTAATTGGAATCTGGGTTTCATTTCATAAATTTATGATCGATTTGGGTATGGATTCTTGGTTTAATCTTCAATGGTTGTAAGGAGTGGCTGGAGAGAGAGGGAGAGGAGTAGGGGAAGAAGAAGTGTAGGTGAAATTCCATTACTGCCCAAGAAAAAGTCATGTAACTTACACATGGAGGAGTTAACGGAATTTTTTTTAATGGCATCCATCAAAATAACTTTCGGCGTACAAATTTGAAGTGGTAGAGACGAAACTGCATAAAATTTTATTGAGGGACTAATGGTCAAATCGGTCCTAGTCAAAGAACTTGTAAAGTCATTATTCCATTTTCTAAGTTCAAATAAGAACTTTCCGAGTGTAATGAAGGTAGTAGTACTACTCTACCACGTTCCAACTTAACTTTGAGTATTACTTTGCATTTAACGAGTACTTGGGCGAAAAATGAATTTTCAAAATGCTACTCCCCATTCATAAGTTATCGTTTCATTTGACTTTTTTTTTTAGTTAAAAACGATATTTTTTAAATGTAAATTTGACGTATATATTTTTTGTTTTTTTAAATTATAAAATACGTAACTCGTAGTGCTTTTAAAATACTACGAAATATGTATTTTATAATTTTGAAAAAATATATATATGTGTCAAATTTTTATTTAAAATACATCTTATTTGACAAAAAAAAGTTAAACAGGACAATAATTCTCGTTTCACTTATCAACCAATTAAGGTATCTTAATTGAAAATTAAATGAGGATATATAGCGTTTTTCTTAAAATTCTAAATTTGTATGTAATCGTGGTTTAAGGATGAAGGTAGTATATCATCTTCACCCCCAAAGACAAGTTTCTTATGTATGTTGGCTATACCATCAAACCAAAAACACTCTTAATTAATACACCTCGCTCGAGCTGAGCTTCATTGTTAAAATTAAATTGGGCAATTTTTTTTAACCACTCTATTTAATTTCCATCAAGTTCTACAAAACTAACTTTCTTTCATCATTTCACCAATCACCAACTACACATGGTGTAAGTTAGATATTTTAATTAACAAAAACATAAAGAAGCACTTAAAAGTATGTTATAAAATAATAATTTATTTAAAAAATTATGATGATTTTTATTTTTTTAAAATTATTTTAATAAAATATCTGAATATGCCATGTCGGCTATCTATTAACTTTTCAAACGAAGTTATGGGTGATGTGCAAACTAATACTCCCCTCAATTCAATTCGTAAATTATTATCACGTTTGATTTTTTTTAAGTCAAACTAACTCTATTTGAAATAAAAATTTTACGTAAACCCAAAACCTTACTCACGTATAACTAAAATTCTTGCTTGTTGACTATTTGAAACCAATTTTTCAACCCCATAACCAAAACCTTACTTCCAAAAAAAAAAAAAACAAAAATGAAACACAAATTTCAAAAACTAAATACATGTACGACGGAGCTGAAGACTTGTAATTCAAAACATTTTAGGGTAAAACAGTCACTTTTTCGTAAGGTAGCTCACCAAAAAAATTACTACAAAAACTACATACTTTGAACAAGAAAGGTATAAACTAGTCTTACGGGTTAACCTCAATTGGCTTGAATATTCATATAGTTAACCGGTCAACTCTTCTAGTTTCTAACAAACTCCATATATAAAAGAAAAATAAAACTAAATAAATTACTATAAACTAGTCCAGATTTAGTCCATAAAAAAAAAATTTATTCTTTCATGCAGATGGGTAGTCAATTATAAAACAATGAAACATTTTGTTTAATGAATATAAAAATTGATTTCTTAACAGATTGAAATTCCATACCCCACGAAATCAAAATCACTTTTTTAATTACTTATTCCTCTTCTAAATATTTTTGTTAAAATAGTTTATCCATTAACATCAACATTAATCAACTAAACAAGACATCTGCAACGGTGGGTGTAAAATCAATGTCTAAACCCTAACTAGTGGATGATGGATATGCATCTTCGATTGAACCATCTAATCAACCCCTGTTAAATTTAATCCATAAACACTTAAATTTTTTCAAGATATTTATTTGGAAAACTAAATTGAACAAAACGATTTCCACAGACCTCCATCTTGGAATTCAACGAATGATTTTCATAACTAAATCTTACGGCGATCAACTTGATAAAAATAAAGTTTTAACGAGCTAGTTGTTGGATTGTTAATGTTTATCCTGAAATGTCTAGAAGTTGACACGCCATGCCGGTTCTAGTGATCAATGTACCACGCTAATAATTTGTAGCGACGTTCAGCTTGATTTATTCAGTTCCATTCCTTTGATCGAATCAAAAAATTCATGTCGACAAGAAACCTAATTAATTTCAGGTACCTAAATTAATTAAGATATTCAAGTTTATTTACATAATACTGTAGGTGAAAGAGGAATGTCAGTGATATCTAAAAGAAAACTCTATGTAATTAACGCTTATCATACAGGCTTTTGCATGCTCCCATCGTAATTAATTAGGTTACTATACAATATACATACATCTCTAACCTAACCTATTCAATTCCTTCTTTAACTTATATTAATTTCAAATATATATTATGCTTCAGGTTTTCTGCATTTGCATTACACATATTTTGAAAAAGTTTGAGTATCCCACATTTGAAAGAAAAGAGAATTACTATTATAAACCCTTCCTGTGCTATATATGCTTTTATAAATAAGCAAGTCTTAAGGACGCACCCTCCCCAGGGGGGAGGTAAGGGTGGAGGAGATGATTGTGGCTCACTGAGCGATGTCATTGTGGTCAATCTCCTAGCCAAAGTTAGCCGATAATGGTCTGGGCACAGATGAAGAAAAATTATTTGATTCTATTAAAAATATTAAGATTGTGTATTTTTTTTTAAAAAAAATTACCTTTGTGAGTAAGAAGATTAAAAAAAAAATTACTTGATACTTCCTTCGTTTCAGTCAAAGAGTTCACTATACTATTTTGCGATGTTTTACTTAAAGAGTTAATTTTAAGTATATTTGTAATTATAACTAAGCTCAATGACATTAATATATAATTAATAATTAAATTTTTTAAACATGAACACTTTGGTGGAACAGAGGGAGGGAGCAATTATTTAGGAAGGAAGGGAGTATGATGTTGACATTAAAAAAATTTTTTAAAAAAATGAAAAGGAAAGAGTAATATGGTAGTTTTGTATCTGAGCCAACCACTCCTATTCGTAGAGCAACTCAAGACTCCTACGCTACAACCAGAACGACAAACAAGCACAAAGAATACATTATAAATAGACAATAACCTCTTTAATACTTAAACTTAGATTGCTCAGGTAATGACTGGCCTACTATATATATTGAAGCGTCTTAATTTAAGTGACACCTACATTTCCATAGTCACTAGCTATTAGCATATATGGAGGAGTTTTCAATGATTACTTTATCTCTCTAACTATTGATGGTTACTATTATTATTATTCATAGATCGAAAATCAAATGATAAGATTTGATGGTTAGTTAGAAAATACAATTAATGTAAGTCGGTGAGTCATTTGATTCAATTAATCTTAACCTTTGATGAATAATCCCCATATATATATATATATATATATATATATGTTACACTAAAATTTTATATTTTTAGAAATAGGACTATTTTTTTGGACAAATCAAAACGAAAGAGGGACTATTTTTTCCGGGATGAAGGAGTACTATAATCATAATGCAATTTAAAAAAGATATAGAGATTCAAAAGTACGATACTCAAAAATTTTGACTTGTCGAATGCAATTTAAAAAAAAATTTTAAAAACAAAAAAAAAAAAACGAAAGGAGTAAATAAATGCAGAAAGTCCATAAAAATTCGAGAAAGATTTGCATTAGTTTTCAAAGAGTGGATGACAAGTACGTATTAGGATTACTTGCAGAACCAAGCATTCATCTCGTTTCTCCGAATTTTCCCTTTTATGATAACCATAATCTACCTTAATTTTACCATCCCTTCCTAAGAAACCCATTTACTATATATTTAAGTGATGATAACCTCAACAAACCAACTTTAATTGACTACTCATCTCTATCTTAATTACCATGCATCCTCCAATAGCCTCACACAAGCTCCATTGATTTCTCCCCTTAATTATCTGAACATGTATATCTTAACTTCAAGCTATACTCACTGTATGCCTTTTAGAAAAGTATTTTAATTTCATATATATATATATATATATATATTCTCTCTGTCTTAAATTTAATATTCTTCTTTTTATTTTTAAGAAAATTAGGAAGTTAACTTTCAATTAATTTCAATAGTATATATATATATATATAGGTAAGTATCTTTGTGTCCACCTTATAGCATGCAAGTACACATTAGAATATATAATAATTGACAAAGGTTAATTCGTAACTTCATTAGATAAGGAAAACTGATTTTGGGAAGGAAAAAAAATTCAAAACGAAACACTCGATCATAAGAACTCAATCATGGGGGTTGCTAAGAAATCTTGTAGAATACTCTCTCCGTTCTACCCAAAGAGTCCAGGTTTGAAAAGTCTAATAATTAAGGAATACGTCATTTGAGTTGGTCATAATTACAAAAATATTTAAACACAATCATGATGATTATAATACAAGTGGAAGATAAAGATGAAAAATTATAAATATAATAAGCAGTAAATTCTTTAAGTAAAATATCTTCAAATAAAATAATTGACTATTTTCGCGGAACGAAGGTACTCCTTAATCATACATAGTTGGCAGAACTCGTGAGCTTTTCTGCTTTGGAACGCACTGATGACGTGTTGTCCAGCAAAAGATTATTTGAAGTAACCAAAAAGAATGTATGAAATGGACCTTTGTAATTGTTTCATTAATTCTTCTTAAAACTTTCCTTATTTAATCCTTACTAAGTTTGATTGAGGTCAAAGTACAGTTAGTTGGCTTTTTGTATTGGGTTAATTAATCTTTTGATTAAGCTATCGCTTTCAGCAAACACAATTAAGACTTCCCAATCCTCATTGACCATTGTGTGCTCTGTGTGTAAGTGTGTGTGGTCTGTAGTATATATATCATGCATACAAGGTGCAATTAAGTAGTGGAACGAGATAATGACAGATTAGCTAACCCTAATTTGGTTTTCTCTTTTTATTTAAGCTATGTTTGGATGCTTAATTTCGAGCTTAAAATTAAAATTGGAAGAACAATTTGAATTACGTAGAGTTCAAATTGTTTATCCAATTCAAATTCTAAAGCTTGACATTGAGTAGCCAACCAAAAAAAAAAAAAAAAAAAAAAACTAGTTGTGAATGTTAGTTTGTAGAGTAGTAATTAATTTCAAAAGGTTTAATATATAATTTGGTCCCCAAACTTTACACCTTTTCCGATTCGGTAATAAAACTTTGACATTTTCTATTGTGGTCCCCGAACCGCACTTTAAGGCTACAGTTAGTCCTCAGTGAAGGTCGTCACTTTACACGTTAAAAAATTTATAAAATGCCTAAAATGCCCTTACTAGATGTTGAGCGTGATTTCACGGTAGACATATCGTGCTTACTTGGATTTAATGTTTTTTTCTTTTCTAACTAACGCAAACTCTCAACTCTCTCTCTCTCTCTCTCTCTCTCTCTCTCTCTCTCTCTCTTTCTTTCTTTCTTTCTATCTTCTCATTTCTCTCTCTCTCTGTCACGACCCGACCCGAGATCCTATATGGTATCTCGTTCGGTTCGCGAGACGGGACACAAAATGCACAATTTGAAATCACTTTTCGTGCGAAAACCTGTAATGCAAGTGTATGTTTGTTTAAAAATCAAAACAATATATCACGGCACACAAAAGCCGGAAACGATCACATAATCATAACCAACAAACCCGCGAGCTAAGAGGCTCGGGACTAACATGAAATAACATCAGAGTGCGCGGAATGTAAAATAAGTAACATAATTTACAAAGCCTGACATCCCCGTCGGCATCTACAAAAGAATATGAATGGAATCACAAGTACGGGACTTCTACCCAACTTTACAATGTTTAAATAACAACTGTACCCTCGGCCTCACCAAAAGAAAATACCAAGGCTCAAGGAGCACTACCAAAAGAAGACCGTAGACGACGTCGGATAACAACGAACGGTCACTGGGGGTTTCTTGCAGGCTCGGGATCTAAGGAAAACAATAAACAATGGACGGGGTGAGTTATAAAACTCAATAAGCTACTAATGCAACAAGATGGCATGTGAGATGCAAACAGTAATAAGGATCATATATAAATATCATGGTTGGCATAATATAATCATTTCCAATCATTATCACGTCAAGTAACTCGTAACATAAGTCACGTAGCATGCAACTCACATAGGTGCAATATGTAACACATATAAAAGGATACCGTCGAGGTACACCTCCGACAAACCAACTTCCAACCAACCAACCAATAATACCAAATGAAGAAACCGTTGATGTCGTTCTCGATCATCGAACCAAATAACAAAACCCAAGTGAACCGTTTTCCGTATCCACGTCGACGTGAAGACTCGGTCCCCAACGACCCGAGAAACAATCACGGTATAGCTTACCAAGGTCGCGTTTATTCCGTACAACACTTAGCGCTATAACCCCTACCGCGGCCAACGGTAGGGCGAGGCCGTGTATTGGCCTTCGGCTATTACGTAGCCCGGCTCACGTAATAACCGAGCGTCAATACACCTCCAACAAATATGCCATGGACTTAAACAATGCTCAAGTAGATGTTTACTCGACACATTAACTAATCAACCAAATGTTCAAGTAGATGTTTACTCAACATTAAATAAAAGCATTATACTCCAAAGTAGGGAGTATAACGACACCACAATAACATGCTAATGTACACCAAATAATTCTAGTACACATAGCCATATAATTCCAACATCAAATTCAACACAATACCATTATACGTATATCGTGTAACCAATTCCCCAACGGGTCTCTCGAGCATCCAAAGAGCTCACAAAACACACACGTGGTCTCATTAATTATCAAACCCTAACCGACTCCGCTAGAGTCATTTTAGGTTACTAATGACAACGGGTTACGAAAATGATCTTGCACTTTAATCCTAACACATTGTCGCCCAATATCGAGTTTTCCAACCTCATAGAACGATTAACAACATATTTCACAAGTCCAAAAATGGCATTTATGGCAAGAATCGCATATACACGTATCTAGCATGGTGACTTTACGTAATGGAAGTCTAGGATGCCATAAAAGACATAAAACGAGAAGAAGAGGGGGTAGTAGCTTACCTCTCGTCGGAAAAAGTGAAGAAAAACGGAAACTAATCGGTAGGAAAGCTTCCTTTCGTCGAGAGCTCCGCAACGGTGTGGTCGGATCGTTGAGATTCCTTCAAAATCTCAAGCTCTCACTTTCTCACTCTAGACTCTCTCTCTCTCTCTCTCTATGTCCTAAGGTGAATGGGAGAAAATGGGAGTGTTAAAACACTCCTTGGGTCACTTAAGTGGCTGGAAATGGGAGGAGTTTGGTGACGTGGCCAATTGAAGGCCATACATTAAAATAAAACAAGGCTTCTCGCGTAAGCCATTCAGCCTGATTTGCTTCGCACGGCCGTGCGAGACAAGCTGCACGGTCGTGCCAACCTCGCACGGCCGTGCCAACAAGGCTGCACGGTCGTGCCAACCCTAAAATTCAAAGTTTGGTTGGATGGCTTCGCACGGCCGTGCCAACATGGTGCACGGTCGTGCCAAGCTCAATCGCCATATCACCTCACCTGGAAGGCCTCGCACGGCCGTGCCACTCGATCGCACGGTCGTGCCAAGGCTTGTAAGCCAAAAGGTTTGTTTCTCCTTCTTTTCCTAGGTTCGAACACACTTTGCTTGTAACGCACCTCACACGCGATAAAATACAAGACTTAAGCAACAATATAGTACACGAAACGTATGAAATCAGTTATGACAAAATGATGTAAATGATGATATGAGATATGAAAAATACACATGAAATTATATGCGATATAATGATGCAAATGTTGCGGGCGTTACATTCTCACCCCCTTAGAATAAATTCGTCCGCGAATTTACTTACCAACTCCATTGAACAACGCGGGATATTTTTCACGCATCTCCTGCTCAGTCTCCCATGTGGCCTCCTCGACATTGTGATTCCTCCACAACACTTTCACGAGGGGTATGGTCTTTGTCCTCAACACTTGCTCCTTCCTATCCAAAATCTGTACCGGTTGCTCAACATACGAAAGGTCGGGTGTCAAATCCACCGGCTCATACTCCAATACATGTGAGGCATCCGTCAAATACTTTCGCAACATCGACACGTGAAACACCTCATGAATACCTGACATCGATGGCGGCAAGGCAAGTCTATACGCCAACTTTCCAACCCGTTCCAAAACCTCAAACGGTCCAATATACCTCGGGGCCAATTTTCCTTTCTTTCCAAACCTCTTAACCCCAATCCGAGGTGAAACTTTCAAAAACACGTGATCGCCAACCTCAAACTCAAGATCCCTACGTCTATTGTCGGCATAACTCTTTTGTCTACTCTGGGCCGTTTTCAATCTCTCCCGAATAACCTTTACACTCTCCGCCGATTCATGTACCATCTCAGGGCCCCACAACTTCGCTTCACCAACTTCATCCCAACAAATAGGAGAACGACACCTCCTACCGTAAAGTGCCTCATACGGAGCCATCTCAATACTCGATCGATAACTATTATTGTGGCGAACTCGATCAATGGCACATGCGAATCCCAAGTTCCCTTAAAGTCCATCGAGCAAGCTCTCAACATATCCTCAAGTATTTGAATTGTTCTCTCGGACCGTCCATCGGTGCGGGTGAAATCGTACTCAAGTTCAACTTCGTTCCCAAAGCACTCTGAAGTGACTGCCAAAACCGAGAAGTAAACCGCGGATCTCTATCCGATACGATGCTCACCGGCACCCCATGCAATCTCACAACCTCCTGAATATATAATGAAGCAAGCTTCTCTAATGAATCCGAAATCGCAATGGGAAGGAAATGGGCCGACTTAGTCAATCTATCGACAATAACCCAAACCGCATCATGACCCGTCGAGTCCTCGGTAACCCTGTCACAAAATCCATTGCAATATTCTCCCATTTCCATTCCGAATTTCCAAAGGTTGTAACAACCCGTGGCCTCGATGCTCCGCTTTAATCCGTTGACAAGTCAAACACTTTGACACAAACTCGGCGATTTCCTTTTCATTCCATTCCACCAAAATTCTTCTTCAAATCCCGATACATTTTGGTACTCCGGGGTGAATCGTGTATTTAGACTTATGGGCTTCATCTAACACTTGTCGTTTTACCTCCTCAATCGCCGGTACACAAACTCTACCCCGAAACGTCAGAATACCATCGCTATTCATAGCAAAATCCGGGGTCTTACCCTCATCTAATCCATCAATCAATTTCCTCAATTCCGGATCACTCTCTTGAGCTTCCTTAATCCGATACAACACCGAGTAGCCCGAATGTTAGCAAAGATCACCCCATGGCTAGATTCACTAGGACCCCAATCACGAATGTCCTCTAGCATCTTCCATTCCCTAGTCATCAAACATGAAACATACGCTTTCCTCGGCGCATCCGCCACCACGTTGGCCTTTCCCGGGTGATATAAGATAGTACAATCATGATCCTTCAACCGTTCCATCCACCTTCGCTGCCGATTATTTAACTCCTTTTGCGAAAATAAATACTTAAGACTTTTATGATCAGTGAATACCTCAAATTTAGCCCCATACAAATAATGCTTCCATTTATGAAGAGCAAAAATAATCGCAGCCAACTCGAGATCGTGTGTCGGGTAGTTCTGTTCATACTGAGTCAACTTCCGTGAAGCATAAGCAATGACCCTTCCATTCTCGCATCAAGACACAACCCAAACCTTCCTTCAAGCATCAGTAGATCACAAACCCATCATGTCCATTCGGCAATGCTAAGATAGGAGCCGTAGTCAACTTTTCCTTCAATTCCCGAAACTCGCCTCACACTTGTCATTCCACACAAACGGCTTATTCTTTTGAGTCAAAGTCGTCAAAGGGGTTGCAATCTTAGAGAAACCTTCTATAAACCTCCGATAATAACCCGCTAACCCCAAGAAACTCCGAATCTCCGTCACCGTCTCGGGTCTCTTCCAACTCACCACGCCTCAATTTTGTCTGATCAACCGAAATCCCTTGCACACTACATGTCCCAAAAATGTTACCTCCTCCAACCAGAAGGCACACTTGCTAAACTTAGCATACAACTTCCTTTCCCTCAAAACTGTCAACACAATCCTCAAGTGCTTCTCGTGCTCCTCCCGAGACTTCGAGTACACCAAAATGTCATCAATGAAAACGACCACAAAACAATCAAGATACGGCAAGAACACCCTATTCATCAAATCCATAAACACCGCGGGTGCATTAGTCAACCCAAAGGGCATAACCACAAATTCAAAATGCCCATATCTGGTCCTAAATGCTGTCTTAGGAACATCCTCCTTTCTAACCTTCAACTGATGGTAGCCACTCCTAAGGTCGAGCTTGGAGTACACTACGGAACCTCGAAGCTGATCAAACAAATCATCAATGTGTGGGAGTGGGTATTTATTCTTAATTGTAACTCGATTCAACTCCGTGTCGATACATAACCTCAACGAACCATCCTTCTTCCTCACAAATAACAGGTGCACCCAAGGCGATACACTCGGTTTGATAAAACCCCGATCAAGCAACTCTTGCAATTGAATCTTTAATTCCTTCAACTCCGCCGGCGCCATGCGATACGGTGCTTTCGATATCGGCGCGGTACTGTAACAACTCGATACAAAATTCCAACTCTCTATCCGAGGCATTTCATAGTCGTCCGAAAAGACATCCGGAAATTCCTCACGATCGCGACATCATCCATCATAACCACCCTTTTGACTTGTCCACCACACAAGCCAAATACCCGAACAACCACGATGTAACAACTTACGGGCTTTCAAAGCCGAAATAAGACGAACACCACCCATACACTTATCACCAACAAACACAAAAGACGACATATTCGGCATGTCAAAAGTAACAAACTTCTTTCGACAATCAACCACGGCATGGTGTGCATGCAACCAATCCATCCCCAAGATCACATCAAAATCCCGAATAGGCAAAACAACCAAATCCGCAGCAAAAGATGATCATCAACAATCACATCACAATTACGGTAAATATCCGAAGCTACTTGGCACTCTCCCATCGGAGTAGACACCTCAAGCACATACGGTAATGATTCAGCATATGATGCAAATGACAGCAAAATGCGATGCGATGTATGAATGCGATGATCCGGGTCTATGAGAACTCGGGCTTTAACACTAGAGACGAGTAAGGTACCTCCTATGACATTGTTGGCTTCGGGCACCCTATTTTGGTCTAGGGCAAAACTCGACCCTGGACTCTAGGACGACCCTCGTTGTCCCTCTTAACGGCCACATTCGCGCTCCTTGTTGGACCCCTTTATTCCTTGGGCAATCCCTGGAAGTGTGTGCCATCCCCACAAAGAACACATTTCCTTGCTTCTTCCAACATCGGTCCTCGCATGACCGGTCCTCAAGCAAAATGTACACGTCATCCCCGGGCCCTCCGCCCCGTGCGTGTTTCCGATTTCCCGTTCTCTGTTGGTTCTGTCCTCTGCGGTTGTTATTTCTCTGTTGCCGGTCCACGGTTACCCGACTTCTCCACCTTGACGTCCCGACCGTGAGTCCCACTAGTATTTCCCCGCGATTCCCACCGGTGTTCCCCGTCTTAGTACGGTGCTCCTTGATATCGTGCTCAATTCGTAGGCTTTATCCCGCTCCCGATAGTTTACCAACTCGAGTGGTATGAGTTGCTTCCGGTACTCGGTCCTCAACCCTTCACAAAACGATAGACTTTCTTCTCCTCCGTCGGTAGTAAATGTGTGCAGATCGAGATAACTCAAGAAATTTGGAGGAATACCGAGCTACCGATAGACTCCCCGCTCCAAACCAAGAAATTCCACTTCCTTCCTCGCCGAATCACATCCGGACAAACCGATTCCGAACCGTTGCAAAAGAGCTCCCACGTCCTTCTGTCGATCTTGTACCCAACGGCTTCCAAAACCTTCCACCAATGTTCGGCCGCATCCTCAAGCTTGAATGTGGCGAACTTGATCTTTTCTCATCCGTACATCCCAATGCCGCGAAAACTTTCTCGTCGACTCAATCCACCTCTCGGCCTTCTCCGGATCCGGCTCACCATTAAAGCTCCTCGGTTTCATCTTCAAAACCTTTCCGCTGCGATCATTCTCCCGACTCCCCGGCCGGTTGCACTACTCTTTGACCGCCCACTTGACCCTGTCCATCCATAGCCTGTCGGTTCATGTCCATTGTCTGTCGGTTCATCTCCATCATTGTTTGCATAAAACCTTGCATGGTGTGCATGAAGGCCTCATTCTGATGCATAGGACTCTCTGACGACTGTCCGGTAGCTTGGTTGGGAGATGGGTTCGGTCCGGTCCTACGGGTATCCCTTTCGGCCTCCGTGGCCCTACTAGAACCCGCTCCATTCCGAGTTTCAACCATAATTGTTCACCTGCAACAAACACTCGTCGTTAACGACTCGACACACTCAACCAACCCCGCCTAAGCCAAGGATACCAAATCCGAGCTAACTTATGCTCTGATACCAACTGTCACGACCCGACCCGAGATCCTATATGGTATCTCGTTCGGTTCGCGAGACGGGACACAAAATGCACAATTTCGAAATCACTTTTCGTGCGAAAACCCTGTAATGCAAGTGTATGTTTGTTTAAAAATCAAAACAATATATCACGGCACACAAAAGCCGGAAACGATCACATAATCATAACCAACAAACCCGCGAGCTAAGAGGCTCGGGACTAACATGAAATAACATCAGAGTGCGCGGAATGTAAAATAAGTAACATAATTTACAAAGCCTGACATCCCCGTCGGCATCTACAAAAGAATATGAATGGAATCACAAGTACGGGACTTCTACCCAACTTTACAATGTTTAAATAACAACTGTACCCTCGGCCTCACCAAAAGAAAATACCAAGGCTCAAGGAGCACTACCAAAAGAAGACCGTAGACGACGTCGGATAACAACGAACGGTCAGGGGTTTCTGCAGCTCGGGATCTAAGGAAAACAATAAACAATGGACGGGTGAGTTATAAAACTCAATAAGCTACTAATGCAACAAGATGGCATGTGAGATGCAAACAAGAATAAGGATCATATATAAATATCATGGTTGGCATAATATAATCATTTCCAATCATTATCACGTCAAGTAACTCGTAACATAAGTCACGTAGCATGCAACTCACATAGGTGCAATATGTAACACATATAAAAGGATACCGTCGAGGTACACCTCCGACAAACCAACTTCCAACCAACCAACCAATAATACCAAATGAAGAAACCGTTGATGTCGTTCTCGATCATCGAACCAAATAACAAAACCCAAGTGAACCGTTTCCGTATCCACGTCGACGTGAAGACTCGGTCCCCAACGACCCGAGAAACAATCACGGTATAGCTTACCAAGGTCGCGTTTATTCCGTACAACACTTAGCGCTATAACCCCTACCGCGGCCAACGGTAGGGCGAGGCCTGTATTGGCCTTCGGCTATTACGTAGCCCGGCTCACGTAATAACCGAGCGTCAATACACCTCCAACAAATATGCCATGGACTTAAACAATGCTCAAGTAGATGTTTACTCGACACATTAACTAATCAACCAAATGTTCAAGTAGATGTTTACTCAACATTAAATAAAAGTATTATACTCCAAAGTAGGGAGTATAACGACACCACAATAACATGCTAATGTACACCAAATAATTCTAGTACACATAGCCATATAATTCTAACATCAAATTCAACACAATACCATTATACGTATATCGTGTAACCAATTCCCCAACGGGTCTCTCGAGCATCCAAAGAGCTCACAAAACACACACGTGGTCTCATTAATTATCAAACCCTAACCGACTCCGCTAGAGTCATTTTAGGTTACTAATGACAACGGGTTACGAAAATGATCTTGCACTTTAATCCTAACATATTGTCGCCCAATATCGAGTTTTCCAACCTCATAGAACGATTAACAACATATTTCACAAGTCCAAAAATGGCATTTATGGCAAGAATCGCATATACACGTATCTAGCATGGTGACTTTACGTAATGGAAGTCTAGGATGCCATAAAAGACATAAAACGAGAAGAAGAGGGGGTAGTAGCTTACCTCTCGTCGGAAAAAGTGAAAAAAACGAAACTAATCGGTAGGAAAGCTTCCTTTCGTCGAGAGCTCCGCGGTGTGGTCGGATCGTTGAGATTCCTTCAAAATCTCAAGAAGCTCTCACTTTCTCACTCTAGACTCTCTCTCTCTCTCTCTCTATGTCCTAAGGTGAATGGGAGAAAATGGGAGTGTTAAAACACTCCTTGGGTCACTTAAGTGGCTGGAAATGGGAGGGAGTTCAGCCTGGTGACGTGGCCAATTGAAGGCCATACATTAAAATAAAACAAGGCTTCTCGCGTAAGCCATTCAGCCTGATTTGCTTCGCACGGCCGTGCTGCATAAGCCGCACGGTCGTGCCAACCTCGCACGGCCGTGCCAACAAGGCCGCACGGTCGTGCCAACCCTAAAATTCAAAGTTTGGTTCGATGGCTTCGCACGGCCGTGCCAACATGGCCGCACGGCCGTGCCAAGCTCAATTCGCCATATCACCTCACCGGAAGGCCTCGCACGGCCGTGCCACCGATCGCACGGCCGTGCCAAGGCTTGTAAGCCAAAAACGCTTTGTTTCTCCTTCTTTCCTAGGTTCGAACACACTTTGCTTGTAACGCACCTCACACGCGATAAAATACAAGACTTAAGCAACAATATAGTACACGAAACGTATGAAATCAGTTATGACAAAATGATGTAAATGATGATATGAGATATGTAAAATACACATGAAATTATATGCGATATAATGATGCAAATGTTGCGGGCGTTACACTCTCTCTCTCTCTCTCTCTCTCTCTCTCTCTCTCTCTCTCTCTCTCTCTCTCTTTCCCTCTTCTTCTGGGTCTATCTTAGTTCTCTTCTAGCCGTAAATGCCTCAATTGCATTTATAAACAAACAATTCTTCTGCGACGCTTCGGATTGATGCTTGTCCGCGACGTGGTTGCTAGGCTGAAGCGGGACAGAGATGCAAGAGCGGTGCGCGTATGGGTTCTTGTTCGCCGAGCCGGAGATGGTGACCGGAGGTGAAAATTGGCTATCGAACTGCGAGAGATTGGCCATAGACGTGTTTTCGGAAAACTTAACAACACCCAGATCTCAACCGAAAAACTTAACAACACCGAGATCTCATCCCTGCCATTCACAGCCTCGTCATGCCCTAATCTCAGCCACCACCTTCACTGGCATCCTCTTCTTCACCAACGCTGAGATCCGCGACACTCGGTGGTTCTGGTGCCACACGAAAACCACCAAGCATTCCCTACTCTCTCTCTCTCTCTCTCTCTCTCTCTCTCTCTCTCTCTCTCTCTCTCAATTTTGGGTTCAAGGGTTTCTTTGGGTTCGTGTAATAGAAGTTTAGGAACGTAAGAGACGAGAGATTTGAGGTGGGTTCTGGTCTAAATCACCGACTTGTTTGAAGAGATTGATGACATAGTCGGGTTTGTGTATGGATTTTAAATGACTTACTTACCTTAGAAGAAGCGAGAGGCTTCTCCGGAGAATCCAAGTAAGTAGATTAGGTAATCCACCATGAAATACGACTTCTGATCCTTTTCGTCTGCAGTAGCAGTTGTTGTTGAGTAATAGCAATCGAATTGAAAGGGGGAGGTGAAGCATTAAATACATGGGAGTGTTTGTCAACAAAACTGGGTTGGGATTATGTTTGATTTGGGTATGTGTTTGATTTGGGTATGTGTTTGATTCGGGCGTGGGTTTGACTTATGACTTATGACATCTCAAAATTGGGTTGGAATTAAAAGGGGGAGGTGAAGCAGTTGGTGTTTGATTTGGGTGAACCAGTGAATATGCGGTAATAACAGTCGAATTGAAAGGGGGAGGTTTTGAGTTTGATTTGGGCCTGGGTTTGGCTGGGTTGGGATTGTGTTGTGGCTCTGTTGATTAGGTTGAGGAAGATGTTGCGGTCAAGCCGTCGCTAATCATCCGGTTTGAGAAGGTTTGGAAGGTGGTGGTCATGAAGTCGGCCAACCGAAGAAGAGGGAGAGAGAAACGGAGAGAGGAGAGAGAAGAGAGAGAGAGAGAGAGAGAGAAAGAAAATGGTTTTAGTGAGAGTTTGCGTAACTTTAAAAAAAAAATTTTAATCCAAGTAAGCACGATTTGTCCACCGTGTAATCACACTCAGCATGTAGTAAGGACATTTTGGGCATTTTATAAAAAAATTAACGTGTAAAGTGACGGCCGTCACTTGAAGGACTAACTGTAAGTCTTAAAGTGTGATTTAGGAACCATAATAAGAAATGTTAAAGTTCTAGAGCCGAATCAGGAAAATGTGTAAAGTTCAAGGACCAAATTATATATTAAACATTTAAACCATTTCAAAATCTGCTCCAACTGATAACTATGCTATAGATTGATGAGGAAGAAACATGCAATTTTACCTTAATAACCCCAAAAGATTATATGTGGAAATTTTCTGGAGGATAACTTAGTTTTTCCTTCAATAAATAAGGTACAGATCTTTTTTCTGTTTGATCTTTACGCTTGAACTATAATAAAACATGGATTCGTTTATGAGGGGTTTAAAAAGAAAGAAATTTTGAGGTCTAAACATGAACTACTATTTTATTTTATTTTATTTTTATAGATGCTAAATCACACCCCCCCTCCCTTGAGAAAAGACTCTTTTGCCCCTAATTCAATTTAAAAAAAACTCCCAACAGTGGGCGATCCTAATGAAGAAGACTCAGAGGGCGGTCCTCTTGGAGGAAGACTCCCAACAGTGGACGGTCCTCATGAAGTTCCGTTAAAAAGTTAACAATTCTGTTAAAAATTAACGGAAGTGTTAACTTTAATATCCTAAAGTTAACATTTTCGTTAAAAAATTAACAAAATTGTTAACTTTTTAACGGAATCCATGAGGACCGCCCACTGTTGGGAGTCTTCCTCCAAGAGGACCGCCCATTGTTGGGAGTCTTGCCATTTTTCTTTTTTTCTTTTTTTTTTCAAAAAAATTTTTTTTTCATTAAAAAACTGGGCAAAATAGTAAATTTGTTCGGGGGGTGTCATTTAGCATTTTTGGGGGGTGTGGTTTAGCACCATTCTTATTTTTTTGGTAGAAACATGGACTCCGATTGAAGTGGGTTGATGAATATCAATGACATTATTTGGTTTCATCTGAAAACCAAACTGAAAAATCGATCATCTGAACCGAACAATCCGAAACTAAATTCAAATTTGGTTTTTAGTTTGGTTTAGTTGGCAAAACCGAATTCTAATATGATTTTTGGTTTGGTTTTTGGTTTTGCCTTTCAAACCGAAAATCGAATTAGAAAAAATATAATAAAATTAAATATATTATTATTAGTTATATAAATAATTATTAGTTATATAAAGTTTGAACAATGTAATTCATTGTTTCTTTTTCAATATGTTTTTTGACATTTGCTGGTTTATTGAAATATATATTCTTGTAATGAGTCGCAGAAATAACACAAGCGATAACTCAAACAAATTTCGTGGATGTTTAGTGACAAGAGAGGCCAACTAATGTGTGGAATTCAAGACTCCCTTCAAGTTCATGTGATTAAGTATATGTAATCTTACATTTTTAGGGACATTATGTAATTTTGTTAAAATTTTAATCTTTGTTTTGGATGTTTTTTAAATGATAAATATTTAAACTTTGAATTGGATTGTAGTTTTAACATTTGTTTGGTTAAAACCGAAAACCGAACCGAACCAAACCGAATTCGAATTTAGTTTGGTTTCTTGGTTTTTTATTTGGTTTGGTTTGATTTTTGGTTTTAAGGTTGAAGTAATAAAAACCGAACAAACCGAACCGAACAACCCGAACCGATGAACACCCCTACATATAGCCGTGTAGAGTAGAGGGAAAGTTTTATAGTATAATTAAAAAAATGTATAAGCAAATAAAGCAATAATTTTAAAAAGTTTGACTAGTCGAATGAGGTTTTTTTTTTTTTTTTGACAAGTAGAGTACTATTTGAAATTGAGATTATTATTTTTTGGTAAATCATAAAGAAAAAAGGGACTATTTATTTAAAATGGAGTGAATAATGAAAAAGAAACATGCTATAAACTCTATTAACTGTGTTTTAATTTTGAAGATTGCATTAAGATATACCTGGACCATACAAACACCAACATGAGTTATGGAAACAAAATAGGTACATCTCACATTTTGTCACGCTCTATGTTTCATTGAATTTTAGTCTTACACATGCCCTTGTTAATTTACTAGGTCTTCTTCTTACAAGGATACATATAGGCTAAAATTTAATAGAACTGTGTGACTGGAGGTGAAATTCAAGCCCTATTATACTTTCCAACTTCTAAGTTACAATAACTAGAATACATTTCTCTAAATAATTTGGTTAGTTTCATTCTAACAATAATTAATTTCGTGTCATTATTAAATCATAGTATAAATTAAGTAAGGAGTACTATATATGCATTACAATATAGCAAGCAGTTGAAACAGTTATTGTATTACATCTTTACCTACTTATAATGGACTCAAAACTAGAAGGATAACCCATCATTCTCACATTAACGTATTCCATTTAGTTATATCAACACCAAACTCCATATATAAATATAAAGAGATAGTCTAATCACTACAATATTTACTTATCCACTAAATTCATGAAAATTTAATTAAATTAATGAATGTCTTGACATTATTACCCTTCAAAGTCACCTTATTTAAAAATCTTGTTTTTCTTTCTAATTTTTGTTCTTTATTTGTCTTTGCAAATAATATTATATTTAATTATGCACAAGAAAATAAATAATTATATATGCAAAAAATTAGAAAATATATATGTAACATCTAAAAGGAAAATAATACGTAGGTCTAACGTTTTTTGCTTACAAATAAGGAAAAAAAGTATAAATGACAAAATAGACCGAACAAAAGAGTGACATGAGTTACATAATATTAAATTACAGAGTACTAATTATAAATTTCAAATAAAAACTTGAATGGTAAATCAATTAATGAGTATATGGTTAGAAACTAATTAAAAATCTCTTACACAATTAGCTGGATTTGTACAACGTCTTTAATTTGTTTTGACATTAAATCTAATTGCTTCAAAAAAATGAAAAGCTATGAATATATTTAATTTTTAGTGTTGACAAATAGGAATAATTTTTTAAGAAGATAAGAAAATTAGAATACTAATTTCAAGTTATTAAGGAAAAAAAAACGTAGTCGACTAATTTAGACAAGTACTTCATCATCAAACAAGGTGAATATTTGAAAGGCAATTGTGTCTTAACAATGACTAATTTATTTAAGGGTTAATTACACTATTAGCTTTAACTATGAACTTTTTTACAATTAGTCCCTTAAGAAATTTTTTTAAAATTTCAGTCCCCAGAGTATCAAAAAGTCACGTGGATAGTCCTTTTGATAGATGTCGTTAGTATTTTTCGTTAAGTCGTCATGTGCCTAACACGTGACTTTGGTTAAGGGCATTTTTGGAATTTTATGTGCAAGACTTAAAAAAACAAAAAAACAAAACAAAGGCACTCTCTCTCACAAACACATTTGTCTTCCATTTGGCATGATCTGGACGTGCCTAGGGTCAAGAAAGTCTCCAACTCCCTTTTCATTATTTCTCATTTACCGCTCCACGGGAGAACCGAACTAAAACAAAGCCCTAGTGGGCGAAGAAGAAAGATTGCAAAATTTCCTGTCCCAAGTGCTCGTTTGCCCCTCCCTTGTAATACTAACAATTCCTCTTTCGGTTGAGTCGGACCAAGCCCTCAAAGAAAGGGGACAAATGAGTCAGGGTCGGTAAGGTTTTGCGCGTTGTATCGAATTAAACCGCAGAGAAGGAAGAAAGCTCTCACTCATACACACATCCAGCAGCTGCTGGGATTTTAAGGGCAAAGCAAAGCTTGGGCTCCACAACCACCACCATCGCTGCCAGGGCAACCACCGATGGCGCAAACCTCAATCAATTCAGGTGCGGTGTGCCGGAGTATTGCAAACCCGCAAACCCGACTATGTCATCAATCTCTTCAAACATGTCAATGGTTTAGACCGAACCCACCTCAAATCTCTAGACTTAATTTCTTAAATCTCTCTGTTTCTCTCTCATTCTTAGTCCCTCTCTCATTCTCATTCTTAGCCCTCTCTCATGATCGGCAATGGGCTAACACCAAAAGACTGAACTCCTGGATCTGCGCTTGAGAAATTGCCGACGGTGGTGGTGCACTAGGGTTAGGGTTTATGGAGGGAATAGAAGGTGATGACAGAGGGGGAAAGACAAATCGGGTTGAGTTGAGTCGGTATTCAGGTTATCGGGCCCAGGCGGTTGAGATTTTGGGTCTGTTGTTTCTGGAATTCTGCAAATCCGCCATTGATGCAGATATTCGAGAGTTCGGGGACGGAATCGCATTGGGTTGATTTTGTTTGAACTAGATTATAAATGATGATAAAGTTTGGGCAAGGTTATGGTGTGTCGAAATTATCGTCGGTGTCGGAGGACTGGGAGGCGAAAATTGGAGGGTCTGTGAGCAAATTAAGGCTCATAAACCTCATAATTTGAGGGGGTTTATTTGATTATATTCAAAGAAATCATGAACAAAACTTTAAGAATTAGCGTTTCTGGTGGAGATTTGTTGAATTGAGATTGATGAGGAGAGAGAGAGTGGGAGAGGGTGAAGAAGATGACTTGTGAAATTTCATTTTTGCCCTTGGTCAAACGCACGTGAAAGACACATGGGCAACTTAACGGCAAATTACTAACGGCATCCATCAAAAGGACTAGCTGCGTGACTTTTTGATACTCCTGGGACTGAAATTTGAAAAAAATTTGTTAAGGGACTACTGGTGAAATAGTCCATAGTCAAGGGACTAATTGTTAATTAACCCTTTATTTAAACATTAATGAGTGTGTATATATATATATATATTGTATAACATAATGTAGGCATTTACATTTTGGGAAAGTCTATTACCACTACAAATTTTACTTACCCATTCAACAATTTTCACCGAAAACTTTGATAAAGTAAATCCTTTTTTCTCCAATTTTTGCTTTCATGGATAGAGATTATTAGTTGCTTAAGTAACTACTTTGTTTGACTTTTGAGTGATACTCACGAATGATGATTACTTCTTTAAAATTTACATACAAGAGTTACCAAAACATCGTTCTAATTATTTAATGTAGACTATCACTTCTTAATTTTGTTATACATTTAAATTATTTTCTTATTAATATTTGTAAGTTAATTGGAATTAATTAATCATTTATACTCTACTTGTCTTAAAATATTAGCTTCATCTGAAGAGTTAAACTTTTTATTATTATATTTTTTTAGTCCATATATTTTCTATAATGTTCACTAAACTTTTTTGTTTGATAAGTACGAGAAGTTTTTTTTTTTTTGGAAGAAATAAATAATGGAAGTATATATGTTAAATTTAGAAATGGACCTATCTTTTAGAAAAATGAAAATAAAAATAGGACCATTTCTTGGGGAAGGAGGTAATATATAGTTTTATCTTTAACATGGAAAGAATTATTCATGTCAAAATCATTGTTTATCTACCACATTTGAATTTTATTTAATTGCATTCATTAACCAAAAACTGAAACTAAATGTCAAGCCAAATTATAATATTTAATCTATTATATGCCATCAAAATGGTTAGATTAAAAAAATCACGATCTATATAACGCTTAATCTTTTAAACTTTTCAAGATTTGGATGATATCAAAACAATAAAAAAATATATATATATTTGGAGTTAGTTGATTGAAACTTTCTTTTTTATCATTAATTGATCTTAAGGTACTGTAGTATTATATATATTATCCCAATTTTCAAACTAATTTTCTTAGTTGCATAGGCATTTCTATGAGATGTCAAACACAATAAATTGTACTCCCTTTGATCCAATCAATCACTATTATATTAGAGATTATTTTCAAAAATTATATACGTCTACAATATTTGTTATCTTTCAATTTTACCTTTCGTGATATTAGAATATGCTCAAGCATTTGAGCAAATGCAAAGATGCTAATATATAGATCCCCTTATTATTTAAATTTTCATACATGAATCCTTTGATTTGAACTAAGAGAGTATAGTACATGAGTTATCTCGTGACCGGTATACCACTAGTATGTATATATGTATACTACTCTCTCCGTTCCAGGTAAAGATTTGAGATGTTTCACTTAAAGAGTCCACTTTAAAAAATTATATCTACAATCTCCATAAAACTTTTAACTTTACCCTTCACATGTGATACAAACATATTAACTATACTAAAATATTTTTGTAATTATGTTCAATTCCAATACTACTTATATATTCTTTAATTATTAGATTTTTCAAACGTAAACTCTTTGGGTGTAACGGAGGGAGTATTTCTTAAAAGAAAAGATCAATTCGTCATTTAGCAATTTTCGTCCTCGACAACTTCTTGCGTCAAGGCACCACATGGCAATGAGAGAGGGTGAAAGAGGAAAAGAATGATGCTAGAAAAAATAGGAGAAAATATATAGAGAAAAAAAAAACGAGATTAGGGGATGAGAAGAGAGAAAATGAGAATAATTAGGAATATGGAAAAGATTGTTTTTGGTATGTGTAAAAAAATTTAAAGGATGGAAGAGAGAGAGGATAATTTAGTTATTAGTAATTTAAAAATTTTATGAAATCTTCTTTTTATCAGAGTATAATATATATATAATTTTTAAACACATACATATATATATATATATATATATATATATATGTATGTATGTATTACAGACAATTAAGAGGAAAAGATTAATTAAAAATTAAGAGTATAATTTTTAATGCGCACGCAACGAGTGTACCATTACGGCTCGTATATCTATCTATTGGTCTATATATAATCAATAAAAATTATAATTAGTCATTGGTAGTTTTAGCCTCTTCCTTATTAAAACACATACATATGTAATATGTTAAATGCAATAATGCAGTGTTTGAATTTTTCTAATAGTTTCTAATCACTATTTACCAAGTAAATTTTAACATAATAATTTGGCCCAAATCATACTCTTGTTAACAAAGTCAAATAACTATATCATCTCAATTTAAAAAATAATAATTAAAAAAAAAGAGTAAAAATTTAAAAATGGAGTCGGCCAAAGGCCCAAAACCTCTATCTTTAGTCAGACCCAAATCCAATTTGTTAGTTGAAGTTCATCATCATTTACCAATCCTAATATACTATAATAAGATCCATTAGGCCAAAGCCCAGCATTAAGGCATCTTAGATGCTTGTACGCGTTAGGGCGAAAGCCCAGATCCATTAGGGCATCTTAGATAGGGGTGTTCATCGGTTGGTTCGGTTTTCGGGTTGTTCGTGGTTCGATTTGTTCGATTTTTATTATTTTAATTTTAAAACCAAAAATAAACTAAATTCGAATTCAATTTTCGGTTTGGTTCGATTCGATTTTCGGTTTTAACCAAATAAATGTTAAAACTACAATCCAATTCAAAGTTTAAATATTTATCATTTAAAAAACATCCAAAACAAAGATTAAAACTTTAACAAAATTACATAATATCCCTAAAAATATAAAATTACATATGCTTAGTTACTCGAACTTGAATGAAGTCTTGGATTCCACACATTAGTTTAGCCTTTCTTGTCACTAAACATTCACGAAATTTGTTTGAATTGTCACTTGTGTTATTTCTGTGACACATTACAAAAAACAAAGAACATTTAAATAAACCGGCAAATGTCAAAAAAAAAATATTGAAAAAGAACATTTATATAACTAATAATTATTTATATAACTAGCAATAATGTATTTAATTTTATTATATTTTTTCTAATTCGGTTTTCAGTTTGGTTTTCGGTTTGAAAGGCAAAATCATATTAGAATTCAGTTTTGCCAACCAAACCAAACCAAATTCGAATTCGGTTTCGGGTTGTTCGGTTCGAATGATCGATTTTTCGATTTAGTTTTCGGATAAAACCAAATACTAAACATCCCTAATCTTAGATGCTTGTACAAATTTGTATTCGAGAAAAATTGTCTATTTTGTTAGAGAATTACTATTTATACCCCAAAAATTATATAGTACACCCTATTACTAAGTACACCACGCTCCCAATATTTTTAACCTCTCAAAATACTGAGTACACTCCTCCTAATTTCCTACTTTAACCTTTTCAATATTTTCCCCAAATTTAGCTAAAATTTATTAAGTACACCCACTCCAAACAAAACTCACCCCTAACAAAGTCCACCCCTTCCTCCCCCTACCCCCACCCACCCCCACCCACCCCACACACACACACACACACACACACACACACAAAAACACCACACCAGCATGCCCCTTTTCACTTTTTTTTTCCCACCTTCCCCACAAAACCTACCCCTTCTTACTACAACCAGTCAAACAGCCCCCTTTTTTTTTTTTTTTTTTTAAATGATTCGCTCAATCTGTGTTCTAACACTAATAGGAGTATTTGACACCCCAACCAAATATCACTATGAGTGTTCAGCCCTCTACCGAATAGCTTTAGGTGTGTTCGTAGGATCGCTAACAAATGATGAAAATTTTTTTACCTAAAAATGAAGGGCATTTAAGTTACAATTTATAATGGTATTTTTATAATATATAAGATGGGTGTACTCAAGAAATATTTAAATGTGAATAGCAACAATCATTTTGTTATTGTAGTGTAATCAATCTTTGCATTTTGTCATTGTATTATTTTTAGGCAAAATTAACATTCTAGTTTTAAAGGAATTTATAATTTTGTCATTATTATTAATTGTGACTTAATTTTTAACAGAACGAATTTCAATTGTCTCTCTAATATTTTTTTGCAACAGAGGATCCTTAATAATAGCCGGTGATA
Source organism: Platycodon grandiflorus (assembly GCA_016624345.1). NCBI lineage: Eukaryota > Viridiplantae > Streptophyta > Magnoliopsida > Asterales > Campanulaceae > Platycodon > Platycodon grandiflorus. The sequence continues at coordinate 18,740,213 of CM028364.1, read as the reverse complement.
TCTAGCGACTGAAGAGGGTAGGGGTTCTCCTCAATAGGTTTTTCGAATAATAGGAAACAAGCTATGAAAGTGATCAACAATTAGACCTAGGCTACTTTTAGAAACCTAGACCATTGGGTCATTCATTACCTACTTCTCCCTTCTTTTAAAATAAATTTTCCTATTTCATTATAAGATGTTTTAAAATATTTTTTTCTTTTATTTTTAGAAAGAATTTTAAATCAATATTATTATTATTACTCCTTCCGTTCCTAAATTATTGTCTTTTTTTTTTGTCTGTCCCAAAATAAATATTTTGTTTAAAAATTTTTATTTTTAGGACATCACTTTTATTATTTTAACCTTACTTTTTCTCTACTTTAATTATGAGTCAAAAACACATAAATATTAAAAAATTATACATTATATCAATATTAATAATTAAATTAATTATTTTTTTATCTATAAATAATAATTAAGGGACGGATGGAGTATTATTAAACACGCATACAAGTCATGCGTGATGCAGCATTTCTACCTCTTTTGTTTTGGATAAGGCAAAGAAAGCATGAATGAACTGAAACTTCTTGGATTCATATGACTATATGAGATTCCTTTAACATTATTAGTCTCTATAAAATAATAATTACCTTATAATAATTTTAAAAACCAATTTTCTCAACTTGTCCCCATCTCATGCATGCTCATGATTGATGTCACAGATGATGGATGCATTTCTCATTTCCCACTATAATGACTGTTACTTTCCATAGTGGTTGAGAATGAACACACCCCATTTTCTTTACCAAAGTAGGCATCGAACTAGTGATTAACCAAGTAGACAACCAACTTTCTTGAAATTACTTTAATGCCCTTATTCTGGTCACAATCTTCTTGCGCTTTCCCATGCCAAGTGAAAGAACAAGGGGCTTATATGTCAATTCACCACGACACGGTTTTGAAAATCAAACTATACATCTCCAGAAGTGCAAGTGTAGTAGTTGACTTAGTCTACAAAGTGTAATGATTTTCAGATATTAATAAAATAACTATAAATCTTCAAAACTGTAAAAAAAAAAAAGCTCATTTTCATCATCTGTGACATGACACCAACGTAAACGCGTACTAGGTGAAATCTAGAACCCTGATCACCTGTCATCATGTTGAACCAGTCCATATATCTTTCCCTAAATCGCAAGATTTTACTTAATCATTTTTAGACCTTTTTTTATATTACTTTTATCGTTCATTTTTTATTTGATCGTTAGTTGTTACTATTCATTTTGCTCTTACATGAATATTATTAAAAAGTACACAGTTTTTTTTTTTATTAACATGTATGTCAAATTAATGAAAAAATAATAACCAATTCATTGTTATGGGCATCATTAAAGGGAGGGGGTAAGGGACAAAAGAATCGCTTTGGTTGGTGTGGAAGGAAGCACCTCCCTTAGAAAAATGAAACAGCTCTATATTATATGAAGTTAGGCAACTTAGGCTATTGGCACTAGCACTTCAAGTACTGTTTTACTTTTTTTTGTACTCCCACAGTTTCCTAAATTATAGACCTGTTTAGTCAAACTGATTTTTTTTTTCAAATTTGACATAATTTTTTTTAAAATTTTCTTGTATATGATAATTAGTGCACTGTACTTTGAAGTGGCTTAATTTGAAATTAGTATATACCGAAAATATATTTCATAAATGTACTAAACTTTGTTTTTACTTGATAGAATGGACGGCCCAGATTTAATTATAAAGTTGGGACCACAGTAAATCCCATAGAGCTGACAGTGGCTTATGACATGAAATTTATACGGTCAACTACTGGACTACTTGAGCCGGAGAAAGTTAAGTTGGTGGTAGACATGAAATGAAAAGCACAGACTCTGAATATTTTGGGTGAGTTTCATCTTTCCTTATTACCTTTCCTTTCCTTTTCTTTCCTTTCCTTTCTCTAGATTCCGGAAGATTTGATTCTATTGGTAAAGTCTTTAATTAAAACTGGGCTCTTTGAATTTTTTTTTGATTACTTCTTTTTATTGTACTTGAATTGGGTAGCTGGAATTCATTTTGGTTTTACTTTTATCAGAATACCTCCTTATATCTTTAGAATTTGGCTCTTTCTTGGACTTATATACTAGTATTGCTCGTTCGTCCGTTCTTAAAATAAGTGTTTTCCTTAAATTCGTGATCGGAGCAAGTAGTAAAATATATGTTGGGTAGCTGTAAATCTTTCTATTAATTTGTTGCTCTTATACGAAACCCAACCTTACCAATTGCAATTTTTTAATGTAGAGATATACCAAGGAAGGTATATCTGCTTTTTAATTTGGAGTCAAACCCAAAGCTTATCTTGTTCAAACCAATCCAATTTCATGGCTCATCTCCTTGTGGGTTTTTCTTGAATTGCAGGATTTCGCTATTTCTTTGATTCCTTTGCCTTCATCTTCAAGTCTTTTCTTTGATTCAGGTATTTATATATACATGAGCTTCCTTGTCTCATAACAATTCCTGCATCTTGCTTGATGATTTTTGTTTCAAACCCATAGTTGGTGTTTTTCTTTTTTCTTGTGTGTGTGTGTGTGTGTGATGATGATGTTTGACCTGTTATTCTTATAGTATTTGTCTATTGATTTCTTTCAGGTTTTTTAGTTAGTTGTTCCTGTTAGTTAACATGACAGGCTCCTATTGTATTGAATCCATATTGATTGGACCATATCGTTCTCAGTTAGATGTCCACTTCATCATATGAGGTCTTACCCAGTGTCTAAGTGTTCATCTTTCTTTATATTGATGTTTCCTAATAATTTTAGATGCTCAGCGAAATTAGAATCCTTGGTGAAGATTTTGTATGAAAGCATATTACTTTTTTCATTTAACTGAAATGATCTGGTGTCAAATGAAATAATTTGGGAAGACTCGTGCCAAGACTTGTTATCATTTAGTTTGAGGAGAGGAGACAGTATAATCCACATTTGATGTGGTAAGATTCCACTCATGTAGGTCTATCTGCAGAATTTTATGGTACATATATAGGTAAAGACGATAGTTCGGTAAACTTCAAATCATAATACAAAGCCAAACTCAGTAATCTGTGTTGAAAGTCAAGAGTCTCTCTTTAATGTGCTTGATCTGTCCAATTCATAAATTTAGAGTCCTTTATTCTCTGATCCTTGATAAATTCTTAGGTACTCCTAAACAACCCTGCTAGATATATAGTCTCTCATCTAAGCTTTCCCTTAGTAACCTGATGGATATGTATAAAATATATATAAAAAATAATAATAATAAATAATAAAAATAAAACTGATGGATATGTATAACCTTTTTGGAAGTTGTTTCTACAGCATTCAGAAAGAAATGTTAGGGATAGTTAAGAAAAATAAAGGAAAATAAAAATATATATACACATTACGCAGGTATTTAGTTTAGTGCTTTTCTTTTGTTTAGATTGTCCTCTCAAGAGATCTTCTTTCAAAAACCCTATTCAAGGGATTAACATTCTGGTTGCTTATCTAGTGAAGGTTTAAGTTTGTCTGAAGAGTATAAATCAAATACTCCGTCCTTCCCAGAAAAAGAGTCGCATTTGACAAGTCATACTTTTTAATATCTTACTTTTGGTCCTATATATTTCCTTTAAATTGCATTAAAAATTTAAATTCTTTTGCATGATGCGTTAGATAAATATCATGTTTACAGAAAGAAAGAAAAAGAATTGAAAAAGTATAAAGATTTGATATTTAAAATTTAGAAATGACAAACTAAAATGGAAAGTATGACTCTTGTTTGGGAAGGAGGGAGTATCTCAAGATGAATGGCCCTTTTGCTCTTTGATGACCCTTTTAATAGACAAAGGAAGCTGACCCATTTAGCACCTTTTTGCTTCATGCCCTTTTCAAATTAGGAAGTTTATCCATAGTACTGCTTTAAAGGATCATTTCCATTCCTTCTTTCTAGTAACAGATGCTGCATAGTGCCAGCCTTTGTTGTTTCTTTGTTTGTATCTCAATTCAGTTGCATCCACACGAGATTGGCCTCAGGAAATTGACTTCTTCCACGGCACAGCAAATTTGGTCAAGCATGTTTTACCGGAGGCTAAACAAACACTGAAACTACGTTTATCATTTAATAGTTACTAAAGGATTTTGTCCGTCATCTTTAGAAACGAAAGATATGAAATTTATAGCAACGGAGGGTCCATAATTGCTGGTGTGAGTAAACATAAAAGAGATGCCACTTAAAGATAGTCACTGCAGTGGAACTGCTAAAGAAATGTGTCGCTCTACGCCTCAACCTAATAAGTTTTCAGCCAGGTTGGACTGCTGCAAACTGTGGTTGGTCCTATCCCTATGCCAAACTATTATTTGGCAAGAAATACATTTGAGCTAGCAATTTGCAAGTTGATTGGAATCATATTACCTGGTTTTACACATCCCTTCAGTTAGATATAATCTTCCTCTCCTTCTTCTTCTTCTATACACACACACACATATATAGTTAGTACGTATAATCCATGTTTTCTTATCCTGATTTGCTTAGTAACTTTTTCCCTCCAATTTTTCTTTGACAGAAACAGCAATCAATTACTGCAGAGAGATTTCAAATGTGAGCAGCTACTGCTGATGCTTCTTTTCTGCTTTTCAGATTAGTAATAAAATATACCTTAAATGTTTATTATTATTTTTCTCTGTTAAACAGATTAAGACACAGAACCTGAAAACCTTTTAGTACACCTATCTGTGCCTGAGAAACTGAGTGAATCAGAAGTGTATCATGTCTTTAGTTCGGTCTGCTTCACCATATGGAAGTCAGAAGATCTACTTGCTAGATGGAAGCAATGACAGCTCTGTCATATATGCAACAGAATCATCCAGCAATGAGAGCTTTGATCCAAAATATTTCCTCAATTCCCCAACAGAAGAACTTGTTCTTCCATCAAGCTCAAATGACTCTGGAAATAGGTTCCGACCACAACGTGCCTCCTCTTACCAGCTAATGCCGGCCCAAAATCCATTTAACTCCTCCTTTGATAGAGATGTTGACGCCTCTCAATCCAGTTACGAGTTGGAATACTTGGGAAGTCAAAGTCCAGAAGCAATAAGTTACGAGAAGGATAAGATGAGATCAAAGCTTCAAGAACTCGAGAGGGCACTTTTGACGACGATAATGATGTGCTTGGGCCTGATCGAAGGCGCATGGAAATTGATGGTGAGTGGGCTGACCAGGTCCATGATCTTCACCTCTATGACTCACCAAAGGAGTCTTCATCCTCAGATTCCTATGTCAGTAGCATCAGCAGCTCTAAAGAAATTTCCTTAACCACTCCGCGGACTCCTAAGCAATTGCTTTTCGAGTGTGCTGTTGCAATTTCTGAAGGAAACATCGAGGAAGCATCAACCATGATAAATGAGCTCCGTCAAAGGTCTCAATCCAAGGAGAGCCTTCACAGAGGATTGATGCGTATATGGTGGAAGCTCTTGCAGCTCGTCTGGCAACCTCTGGCAAAGGACTTTACAAAGCTTTGAAATGCAAAATCCCCCCCTCTACTGATCGTCTCTCGGCCATGCAGGTTCTCTTTGAGGTGTGCCCATGTTTCAGATTTGGATTTATGGCAGCAAATGGTGCAATTATTGAAGCATTTAAAGGCGAAAAGAGGGTGCATATAATAGATTTTGATATAAATCAAGGGAGTCAATATATTACTCTGTTGCAAACCTTAGCTAATCAGCCTGGTAAGCGACCCCACTTGAGGTTAACGGGGGTTGATGATCCTGAATCTGTTCAACGTGCCGTGGGAGGCCTAAAACACATCGGGCAGAGGCTTGAGAATTTGGCTGAAGCACTCAAATTGCCATTTGAGTTCAGCGCAGTGGCAGCAAATACTGCAGTGATTATGCCAGCAATGCTGGACTGCCGCCCTGGGGAAGCAACTATCGTAAACTTTGCCTTCCAGCTTCACCACATGCCTGATGAGAGTGTTTCAACTGTGAATCAACGAGACCAGCTACTGCGGATGGTCAAGGGCTTGAATCCAAAACTTGTAACTGTTGTTGAACAAGATGTGAACACTAACACGGCCCCATTTTTACCGAGGTTCAGTGAAGCCTACAGTTACTACTCTGCTATGTTTGATTCTCTTGATGCAGCCCTCCCGAGGGACAGCCAAGAGAGGATGAACGTAGAGAAGCAGTGTTTGGCGCGTGACATAGTCAACATTGTTGCATGTGAGGGAGAGGAAAGAATAGAAAGGTATGAAGTTGCGGGGAAATGGAGAGCAAGGATGATGATGGCTGGTTTCAGGTCGTCTCCGATGAGTCCTGACGTTAATGAGTCGATCCGGAAACTTATAAAGCAGTATAGTGAGAGATACAAGATGAGAGAGGAGACGGGTGCACTCCATTTTGCATGGGAAGACAAAGTCTTGATTGTTGCTTCAGCTTGGAGGTAATATAATATACATTCTACTGGATTAAGTTCATTTTGTCACGGACTATGAAGCTGATGTCTAAGCTTATATGCTTTGTCTTTGTAACTATATTTCCCCATTTGGACTGGTGATTTCTACTGTAGTTGAATAGGTCAGTCAGTTAATTTATATGCTAATGTAAAATGTTAACACAATTTAGTTGGTGCAAACTTCCCGCGCTATGTCAATGTGTCAACTGTGATCATCGTTAAAATCATAATATTGGAACTTTGTAAGAACAAAAATAGGGGTGTTTTTCAACTGTGATCATCGTTAAAATCATAATATTGGAACTTTGTACAAACAAAAACAGAGGGAAACAGCGGTGTAATACACCTTTCCTCGTTCAACGATGGTTCTAACATCTTGATCCCAACTTTGCTATCCATTTTGGCCGGATATGCATAGTCTTAATGAGAAAGATGGCCTCGCAATTTTCCTTTCTCAGCGCTGCAGCACAGCCACCACCACCTCTGGTACCAATACTTTTGGTGGCCACTTTATTCAAATACCCTCCAGTCTGGTGTCCAATTGACTGTATCACATCCACCCCCATTCAAACGACAGTTCGAATCAGTAAGATAGTAAGAGCATTTTCCACTGATAATATTGCTGCTAGGCTTTCGAAAGATGGATACCCGTGCCACGTAGTTTGCCAGGTTACACATTTATCAGTAGCGCAACATTATATTCTAGCGCCAGAAATAGAGCAAATGGCTTTCATTGCTTAAATGTTGCACAAGCAAGCTGAAACTGAGCGGAAGAACTGCTCCAAAATAAAATTGAAGGAAGAGAGCCGCACAGAAAAGAAAAAACCTGGGAAAGTAGGAAAAAACTTACTCCTGAAGGAGTAAATTACTACACTTTTATCAACTATTGGCATGAGATGCTCAGAGTAATATGCTTGGCTAAAATTACAGCTTTAACTCAGGAAGGACTTACCCTATTTGCAAACACTACATGGTAGGCAACTAATACAAGTCAATGTTTCACACCTACAAAACACAAACCTACTTCAGCTTGAGCCTGCAACTCTTCCAAGACTTTCACAATATGATCGCGACTTATAGCTGTTTCGACTTGCTCTGTCAGCATTTTCCTCAATCTATGCAAACAAAGAAGACGAACGTTACAGAACATAGCAGATACATACGTGATAATATAAAATGATATGGAGAAAAGTTAAGAGAGACATTCCCCATGTAAATCTGAGCCAATGAATCTATCACTGTTTCATGGACGTGCCATGAAACTAGTAAACCTTGTTCAATGACATTTCATATCAAGGTGATTTTTATTTGGACCAAGTTACACATTTAGAATATGCCAGTTTTGGCACTTACAAAGAGATGTCATTAAGCTCATATTTTTACCATAGGACAAGAAGTTCAATTTAACTTTGTTCCAACATGTACTGGCTTAACTAGGTTCTGAACCAGACTAGTCTATTATTGGAATTACCATCCTAGCCTTACATAAATAAATCCAATCACTCCCTCCGTCCCAAAAAATTAGTCTCATTTGATAAGTCAAACTTTTTAAGATTGTAGCTTTACTTGTACCTTCTTCAAATTGCACTAAAATTATTACTACTAATTTTAGAAATGAGACTTTTATTGGGACAAACAAAGAAGAAAGAGGGACTATTTTTTTGGGACTTAGAGTGTATTTATTAATTGGTTTAAATCTGGAGTAACCTCATTCAGGTAATTAGTTCACTTGCATCTTGCAAATAAACTTCAATGACAGGTCCTAGTGTCTTAATCCAGGATAACTGACTTATCAAGAAACGAAGTCATTAGCAAATTTTGGCCATTCAATAACTATATCAACAAAGACGTTACTGAAAAGAAGTTATGAAAAAGCAAGTAAATGATGTGGTTCTAATGAATATTCACCTATGAACGACTGCAGTATCTCCATGACCCGTGCAAACAATAAGCATGGCATTAGTAGGTAAACTGGAGTAGATGCTTCTGAGTCGAGTATCCAAGCGACTAAGAACATCTTTCAGGTCAGCTGTCACACTGTATTTGATCCTTTTTCTGCCCTTGGAATTTTTATTGCACGTAAGCGACGCTATCATCTCCGCAACCTTTCTTTGTAACTTCTCATCATCCTCTGCTTGTTTCTTATAATAGGAATTCAATTCCGAGAATTGGGTCCACACAAAATGTACTTTGTCATTTTTTATCTGTAACCACATAAATAAAATAGCAGTCTCGTATAAGCAACTAACTCCACTTGCATATCTGGAGAAAGAAACCAGTAAATAAACTTCACCTCTTTTGTGGCCTTTGAAAGAGCTTCATCATCAGAACAAACTGGAATGGCATGCGATGACTCAGATGCGTATCTCTTCACTATGGATATATTGTCAATGAAAGAGGATGCTTTACCGCATTCACCGAGAACTGAGAGGAGTTTTTTCCGCATGAATGATGGAGGTCGGCCAAAATCAGGTCCTGTTTTGGAAGCATCAAAGGTAAGGCGCATACACTGTCGAGATATGATACTTGACAAGAGAAAAGAAGTCGTATATAAATACAACCAAACGAACAAACACACACAGATAGACACACACAGAAATAATCTGAAGTTTCGCCTGTACATAAACTATAAAGAAGTAACTCTGACAACTCACAACTGTTCATCTAGCAGCAATTTAGGTACAAATAACTTAATAGTTTTTTTCCTTGTCTACCAAAAAGAGAAAAGCCAAAAAGAAAAATATTACTTATAGTTGGCAAATCTTCCTTACGAGAAAAGAGTATCCTTCAATGTAATAGTTTGTTCATAATTAATACGTGCGAAATAAACCAAAAGACTGCCTAGTCTAGGGACTAAGAAACAAGGGTATTTTTCCAAGATCACGGTGATGGTCTTAGATATATACCAAGACTTTTCATAGGCGTAGGATGTGTCCCTATATGTTTGTTGACTCTAAGGGAATAATGATTTACACGCATAAAAAATAGTTTTATATGTTTGGGATACCTTTCTGATACATTTCAATGTTATAGAATACTTGCGGATGCGGCCAGGATAATCCCAGGTACAATTGGCAAAATACATAAATCCATTTTCTAAACATCAGTGGCCACAATGACAAAATGGAGCACAAAGAATGGGCTTGACTTATCTTTGTAGCAAACCTGTTAAGAGTTCAAGGACATAGGGGGTGATAGATGATCAAAACTAAATAAATCATGGAGCAGAAATCAAAACCATGCTGCTAAAAGGAAGGGCACTTCAAAACAGAAGTCTAGCATATGAAAATGATTCCAAGGGACCTGTCCAAAAGAAAGAAACAAGAAGACGAAAAAGTAATTCAAAGCAATTTGGTTCAACAAGTTGAATAAGTAGAATTCATTATCTAATATACTAGAAATTAGGAAATTAGAAATAAGTAATGAGAGAACAGCCCCACTCACAAATCTTAAGGTAATAATTGTCCAAGAATTTACCATGCATCTAACCCCCAGAAACATTAGCTTGAATCCAAGCATGCCTTGAATGACTACTGAGCATCACACAAATGGTGTTTAAGGGAAGAAAAGTGTGAATATTTTATTTTGATACACTGATGTCCTTCTATGGGATATAACAGTTAAAAATTTGCAGACTTATAAATATGTTATGCATTTTTTATTCCATCGGGTATTTTTTTCTCAACTAATAATTTCAAAAGGTTGATCATCGCAGTGTTATACATAAGCATTTAGATATATGTACAGATGTCTTTAGTCTGATATTCTTGCTGTTTCTGTCTGGGTGTCATATGCTGCAACATTTTCATGTATTCTTGTCCTCCATTGCTTATGACAATTTACTTTGTGAGAAGTTATGCACAAGATCTCGTAGAAATATTGCTTTTGTATGTATCACAGCAATATATACCAGTAAACATGGAAGTTAAAAAAACAAAGAAAGGGGAAGAGAACAGAGATAAACAAAAGTTTACACGGTTTTCCACAAAACATATAGTAGGACCCGTCCTACCTAATACTGAGAAATGAGAATTACTAAAAGTCCTTTTTTTTTAAATCTTGAATAACTTGAGCCCTAAATTTCTTTTGGTACTAATCAAAAAGATGAATCACTCATTAATAGTCAGTATAAAATTCAGTATTTTTATTTTTTATTTTACCTAATCAAATAGTAGTACATTCTTTCTTTTACTTGATTGCATTATGTTCCCCCACCTCCACCCCTCCTCTCCCCAATCCCAAACTAAAATAATAATTCTAGTTATTCCGGATTATGCACGTATAAATATCCCCAAAGCAGTGTTAATCACCAACACCAAAGCAACACTCCATGCTTCACAAAGAACACAGGATAACAGATGTACAAAGTTTTAGCAGATAAAGCTCGGCTGAGACGAGAACTATGGATTGATAAACAATAAAGCTCTCTGAAACTCATGTATCAGAGTCATTCTTCTCTTTTGCAACCATCCAACATCAAACAAAGGAACAACACATGGATGCCCAATCGTCCTGGCAGCATGACTTCAAATATAACCATTCAAAAGTCTAAGCCTGCAGCTACTGGAGATCCAAGACGACAACTGGGAAACACTCCACAAATCACAATTCCAAAGCTGATAGAAGAGAAGGGTTTCCACACGAAGATCAGAAGGAGGGCAGTTTCAACAAGCAGAAAACGACTATCAAGTGATTTTTCAGGATGCCAGCCTCACAAAATGAGTTCCTCACCAAATAAGTTTTCAGTTTTCTATTTTAAGAGGAAAATGAGTGGGAAAATGAACAAAAGTGTGTACCAGTGAACTTTTTATAGGAAACCTCAGTTTGTCATTCCTTGCCTTTTGCCTGCCCTTATTGTAGTCACATCCAACTTCCCAGCCTTATTTCAACCACAAACTAATTCCATATACTTCTCCAATTACATATCCTATATCTAGTTGAGTTTCATTTACCAACAAGGAAAGACAACCATGGGTAGACATGACTAAAGCATGCAGAAGACTCTTGCAAATTAATTGTTTTCACAATCCAAGAATATATTTTTCTTAAAACAACTTCCCAAAATTAATATACTTTGGTTCTAACTACAACTTACGTGCTCAAAGAAACTCCAATTCCTTTCACACCCAGATGCACTACAAGTGAGTCTAAGAATTTTAATAGCAAAGCCTTGCAAATTTGGAGCCCCTCCACCATACTTTATCCACCACTCAACTAGTAAATAAAATTTACTCTCATTAGTAAATTTCCATTCAAATATATGCAAAAAATATGTAATATACTAGTAAACTACCGGGTGAGTTTTTCGTTCTTTGCCTTTTAGCTAGTTCCAACCCAAAAAGACTTTTTCTTGCATTTCAAGGTCCGGTACTAGTTTGTTAAGGCATTTGAAGAGCCCTCCCATAACCTCTTTATCTGTCTCAATACCCTCATTTTTGTAAAAAATTCCGGGTTCAAGTAGTAGCATGCGGCATGCAAAGGTTGATGAAGCCGAGACTCCCACTTCTTATCAATGATTTGAAAATAATCCATGTAATCTTCTTCATTATCATTAAAACTCTTTGCAATGATCTCCTTCGCTCTATCCATAGCCTCATAAATATATCCCATGGGAGGTTTGCTTTCACCATCAACAATTCAAAGCACCTTAACAAGGGGACCTGCAACCTTAAGGGCTTCGACTACTACCCTCCAAAATCTAGTATCCATAATAGTCTTCCAAGCTTGTTTACCTTGCACCTCCTTTGCCCATTTACTCTTTGTCCATTTGCACCTCCTTTGACCATTTACTGTTTGTCCATGTACTTGACTGAAACATGGCCCTCAAACCTCTTTTCACTAATTTGATCCTTCCAAGAGTGAGGAAGGCTGTGGCAAATCGAGTTTTTTCCGATCTAACCAACTCTAATTAAGTGAACTTCCTCGTCAAATTCACTACACCAGGGCGACTATAGACATATCTATTTAATTTCATAGCTTTCGCAAAAACTTATTTGAACCTTGGTATTTCAAAAAGATCTTCCAACATCAGGTCCAAGCAATATGCAGCACACGGTCCAATATAAATTTGGATACTTTGTCATCAACAACGCGCCTATGAATAGAAAAAAAGGAGAGAAAAATAGTACTCCCTCCGTCCTGAAATTATTGTCCTGTTTGACTTTTTTTGGTCAAACAGGACATTTTTCAAACGCAAATTTGACGTATATTTTTTTACTTTTTCCAAAATCATAAAACATGTAATTCGTAGTACTTTTAAGTCTTTGTCTTTCTCCGTAACCAATCTTCTCATTTACGATCAACATCTTTTAGAGCCCTTCTTGACCGAATCTATTTCTATGGAAAAATCGAGCATCTTGGAGAAGTCTTGTCCCGGGCTTTTCAAGTCAATCTCTGGGTGTTCGAGGATTCTTTCATGCATTATGTTAGGTATCAAGGAAAAGCAATTCTCGCTTCAAAAGGTACGTCTCTTTTGATGAATAAATGGAAACATTACTTTGTAAATTTTTGGCAATCTTATTTTTACCTGTGGTCTCAACTACGAATTACATGTTTTATGATTTTGGAAAAAGTAAAAAAAATATACGTCAAATTTGCGTTTGAAAAATGTCCTGTTTGACCAAAAAAAGTCAAACAGGACAATAATTTCAGGACGGATGGAGTATCTAAAAAATAAACAGTAACATTATCAATCATAAAGTAAATAAAGTTATCAAGTATTTCACTATTTCTTACCCGCCAACTTCATATTTGAAGCCCTATCCATAACAACCTGAACCACATTCTCTGGCCCGACTTTCTCCACAAATTTACTAAGCAACTCATATATCTTCTCCCCCGTCTTGCTATACTCAGAGGCATCAACCGACTCCACAAGCATGCTTCCTTTAGGGTAATTGACTAGAAACTTAACTAATGTCCTTTCTCTTTTGTCTTTCCACCCATCAGACATAATAGTACAACCATGTTTCTTCCATTCATCTTTGTGGTCTTTCATTTGTTTGTTGACGGACTCCACCTCTTTTTTTAGCACGGAACTCTCACCTCATGAAAACTTTGGAGCTTTCATCCCCGGACCATGTTCTCCAATAGTATTAATCATGTCTTGAAAACTATCATAATTCACGGCATTGAAAGCAATGCCGGCATCATACATCCATCTTGCTATGGCGAACATGCCCGATTCCTCAACACTTTCAACGCAGCCTCATTTTCAATCTTTTGTTTTTTCATACCTTTGGAAGTTTGTTGTTGACCGTGACTTACAAATAAATCCATCGGTCCTTTTTTGCTTGGGCCACTTTGCTTTTTTTTTTTTTATGATTGAAGCTCTTCACTTCCAATTGAAATTTCATCATCATCATCATCACCGTTATCACCGTAGCTTCCCAAATTCTCTTCCCAACATTTCTCTTGCCTTACTTGTTTCTCTAAAATAGTTTGCTCAGTATCTCTCTTTTACGAGAGCATAAAAGTTTTAATCTCCTCTTTCACCTCATCAGGTACTTTATCACAAGCCCTAACACTAGAATGCCCTCCAACTATGTGTTGTTTGGCCCTACATATTCCTCCCGAGTATTTTTAGTGACAATACCTACAAGTTGTACTGTTGGGGTTCTTTTCATTTTCTAAATATACATATTTCCAAGCTGGAACATTTCTATTCGAGCTCGCTCTTCCCGATGAGGCTGGGGTTGGGGCCGTTGGAGTTGGGGTCATCATAAGCCTAAAGAGAATAGAGTGGAAAACAAATTAAAAAGAAAAAAAAAAACTAAATAAACCATACTCTTTTTTTAGTTTTTTAAAGAAAAAAAAACAGATTAAACTGACAGAGTAACTATACTCTTTTTTAAGTCTGTTAAGAGAAAAAAAAAACTGATTATCCTCATTTTCAATCTTTTGTTTTTTCATACCTTTGGAAGTTTGTTGTTGACCGTGACTTACAAATAAATCCATCGGTCCTTTTTGCTTGGGCCACTTTGCTTTTTTTTTTTTTTATGATTGAAGCTCTTCACTTCCAATTGAAATTTCATCATCATCATCATCGTTATCACTGTAGCTTCTCAAATTCTCTTCCCAACATCTCTCTTGCCTTACTTGTTTCTCTAAAATAGTTTGCTCAATAGCTCTCTTTTTCGAGAGCATAAAAGTTTTAATCTCCTCTTTCACCTCATCAGGTACTTTATCACAAGCCCTAACACTAGAATACCCTCCAACTATGTGTTGTTTGGCCCTACATATTCCTCCCGAATATTTTTAGTGACAAAGAAAGAGGCTGTCGACTTGGAGAGAGAGAGAGAAGAATACCTGTTCGTCTTCATCGAATTGGACTTCTCGCTCGCTGGGGTTATCGCAGCTGGAGAGTGTCGTCGTCGTTTTCGCCTCCTTTGTCGTCTAGGGTTTGCTCCAGGTAATTTTGTTTGCATTTTGAGCATGGGTTTGAGTTGCGGGTCAGTAAAAAGGGTTTTATGTTTTACCCTCACTATACTATGACGTTTTGAAAAAAAAATAGTAACCTTTTTGGGCTGTCACAAAGGCGACGCTTCAGATCGCCTCTCGCCTTGCTCCGCCTCGACTCCACTTCTCTAAAACGCCTCGCCTGACCAAGTTTGAGGCGGCAAGGCCTCGCCTCAGGCGGCCAAGGCGAGCACCTTTCACTATGGACAAGTGGACAACCATTTTTGTAGCCTCATATATTGGGATAATGATAACAGATAATTATGACCAGTACTCTGTACAGGTCTCTCGTGGGTTGCATATACAAGCAACTTTGCACATAAAAGTAGTTTCTTAATTAATACTCCCTTCATCACAAATTGATTTGTCCCTTCTTGAAAAAAAAAATTGGTCCCAAAATGAGTGTCCCTTTTTCTATGAGGTTACTTAATTCACCTTTGCTATCTATCATGTCCGGTGTGGACACTAGGGGCATTTATGTATATGTAATACTAAAATGGCCTAAAAGCCAACTTCCTTAATTTTCACCAAAAACTAAAACTGGACACTTTTTGGGACGGAACTTGGAAGGAGTATCAAACTTGATAGACAGCAATACAACAAATCTCATTCACTATCATGCTTGACCTGAGATGCAAATACAAATTATGTGCGAAAACCAGAACTGGTAATAGAAAATCATATAAAACCAATACTTATGAACAATCCCAAGAAAATCAAAAATTGAATCACAAACAATAAAAAGGAAACGCATTGATAAGAAAAATCACTTGCCATGTCTAATTTTTAGGAATGCTAGTTCCAGAGCAGCTCTGGCATCTTCAGCACTATCATGTCCATTTCCTGAGTCCTGTATCTCCCTGGAAAGAAATCTCCTGGTAAGCACACGAAGTGCAATTTTATAAGATCCACCACGTGAATGCTTGTATAATACAGCCGTATCAATCACCAAATCATGAGAGATCTTCAATGCTAACAGATCATTCTCCAATGAATGTCCAACTAAAATGGTCTCTTTATAAACCAATTGTAGGAACTCTTCCTGAATGTAGGAAGCAATCGTAGATGAGTTAATAACCAATATCTTCAACTTAAGATCTCCCATTATGTAACAGTAAGAGATAACAAACCTGAATATCTTTCAGAGTCGTAGTCACCCCATCCAACATCTCGCTTGTTATCCCACTGTACCTGAACAATGCAAAACTAGTTAACCACGAAGAATGATGTAGTCCCAAGTTGGTTCTCTAAGAGAAAGAGAGATTGAGAGATTTCACGCAAGGTTCTACCAAGCATCACGAAGAAAATGAATTACTCAATGGGGAGATTGACCATTATGAGAAACAGATGTTGCCAAGACATAAATAGAACATTGAAATATACACATAAAAAAGGTGTGACTGTATACCAAAAGCTTATTAAAAGACCTACAGAGCAAAGAACCACATAAACAAATGATAAAATAACATAGGTGTGCTTTTTTTTTCCTCCTAACTATGTGATTTCCCGACCATGAGTGAAATCTCTTTAAATCACTACAAATGAGTTAAAGAAAATTTGAGATAGCAATTTCTTGCAGCCTTCCCAGCAGAAATATTCTCTTGAAAACATTACAACGATTAATAATCATCTTTCCCTCCAGTTTGCTAGAGCAATGATTTTAGACTTAATATTAACAGCACCCAATCAGCCTCTTATTTCACCCTCAAACTATCCCACATACCCTTTTCAAGCATATATAAATCCCATAATTGTCTTCTATATACTCCTCAAAATGAATACCATAATCCCGAAAGTCTCTTCTCTTGAATGATTCCAAACACTTGTCTGAAACTCCTGCAAAAGAACACTAACCTAATTGCGCTACTTCCACTCCGTAAACTAAAAAAGCCTTTGGGAAAATGCACTCTTTTTTCCTAGTTTCTCATTCTATCTACATACAGTGATACACTTGTAATCTGGCATCACCGTCCCAATGCTAAAACCAACTAAACATAGCTCAATCACACATCCTTTCAGAATTGAATCACCAAGCAACTGAGAATATCACAACATTAACCAAATTTAGACCATTATAGCTCTAATTCATAGTCATCCTATCAGTTCTAAAACAAGTGACAAATTCAAATTCATTTTTATCTTCTCACTCCAACATGCAAACAATTATGTGGACCACACCCAGCAGGGTCCTCGTTTTCTTTTACTATCTATTCAACTAAATCTCATAATCCAACATCAAAGAGAGATGAAAAACATTCAATTAAGTTAAGCAGCCACCAAAAAAGAAAATACGGACTGATCCGCAACAATTTCTCAATGATACGTGTGATCTTGTTACAATTTCTCCCTTTCTAACCAACTTGATGCACTGATTCAAAAAGTACTAACCAAAAGAAATATGCACTACACTTAGCAAAACAATCTCTGCACTTGATGAATACATAAACCCTTTCCAGACCGCAGAGGGAAAGTGCACTGAGCCATCCTTTTCTTAGTACCTGTTACATGAGTGAAGCCCCAATTTCCCTTAACAGTAAAAGAAAGTTCAGAGGCAAGAGCTAGTTCCAATTATAAAACATTCAGTTAGTCTCTTAGTCTCTCATAAAGAGACTAATAATTGATGGTTACAGGCCCCATTAGGTTGGTATAAGAAGCTCATAATACATCAAAATGCCTAAACTACCACAAGATCTGAGAAATGCTCCAGAATGCCTTAAAATCATTAGTTCATTAATCTTAGATTTTAATTTTTGGTGGCTGACTGACAACTCTAAGTCTAAGCACAAAATAAAAATCTGGTAGTTACAGACTGACTTGTCTACAACAATTATTCCCCATCACCTCACTCCTAACGCAATCCCCAAAAGGAAAGGGGGGAAACACTTTGAGGTGTTGAAGATTAAGGAAATTTGCATCATAATATAATAAAGCTAAACATTCCAGGACAGCAATCAGAGAAACAACTAAACTATTTATAAAGCCAGTGAGTAGGAATATAATAGAAGATCACAGCAAAATGTACCTAGTATTGTAATCAGTTATGGCATTTGATGGTTTAACCAATTTATCCAACAAAACCTGTAGAAAATAGACAGAACAAAAATAACAATAAATAAGTTAGAATTAACAAGCTGATAAGGTATAAGGATCAACCTTTAGTGCCATAGAAATGTTGAATCATGAAGAGATGAGAAGTGTAACACAGATGAGCCAAATCACAAGGAAAAATGTTGCTAAAATCCAGATGCAATACAAGGTACCAACGGAAGAGTATGACAATTTTAGTAGGGGTTGTGCCACGTCACTTAGGTGATTGCCACGTAATCACCTAGTCTTTCCCGAACTAAGACCTAGCGTACGGAAACGTACTAGGCTCCAAGAGATAGCCGAAAGGGGGGTCGAGATTGAGTGCTTTAGCCCAAGGGTAATGTCACCCAAATCTCTACGGCCACACCCCGACTTTGTTGATAGTCTCCATGAGCAAGCTGCTGGCCCGAATCCGTCAGAAAGACTTCTTTCTTGCGTGACCCTATAAGATCCAGCTGCTGGAGCAGATCTACGAACATTAGGGTTCCAAGGAATTAACTCTACGCCTGAGGTAAGGGCAACAACTTACCACTAGCACTTACATCCCTCAGGGATGACCCGGCTTAGGGCACTACCAAATGATCTACTCAAAGTGCAATGGCCGGCCTAGGGTCCCTGAACCCTCAAGAGGCCGAGCCGATTTTTGAGAACCTCGAGGGTTATTGGTTTGGCAGCTCAAGAGAAAGTCTCACCCGTTGAATACGTATGTTATCATGCAGCGTGTGACCTGATTGTCGAAGACAGAAAGAGCTGATTGTGGTCCTCACTTACGGAACACATGTCCTATGATCATTGGATGGTTAATAGGATGGGATAATGACACCTAGCACGGAATCTTAGAATATTCCCCGAGTCATCTCATACTCATTATAAATAGAGGTCATAAACCTCATTTTACAGTTAACAATCGTTATTCGATAATTTGAAGCTAATGAGTACTCAGCCTTTGCCTTCTTTCTCTTTTACCTCATTAGTCTTGACTTCCACCCCCCCGACGTTTACTCTTTCGAGGTTCTTTGATATAGACGTGTCACACCAAGCATTATACCCAGCAAACATCACACACCTTAGGAACACTCACATTCTACAACAATAATGTTGATTAGGATTATAACTAAGCTTTCATGACATGGTGAACATAATGAAGCTGCAGGAAGCACTTTGAAAATCATTGTTTTCCAAGTTTTTAAACCTCAACATTAGAAATCACAGAGCTAAGCATTTAAAACTCGCTTCGGGTTGGATGAAAACAAGACTGGATGAAATCTTATTTTCGTCAAAATATGCATATAGATTTATATAATTACAACACGTCGTTCTTTTTCTTTTGAGAAATGAAGATTCGGAACAAAGAAACCAGATGGAATATTTCCGCTTAAATGTCACAAAAACTTTCAGTTGGTTGAAACAAAGCTGGAATGCATGTAAATGGGATGAAACCATGCATTTGCCAACATAAACGAAAATGAAGATAAGAAAATAATATTTACTGAATAATATAGTTTCTTTGTAAAACAGGAAAGAAAAGAAGAAAATCATCTGTACCTGTCCTTTAACATCCACCAGTGTCACTCTCGTGAGCTCAAATCCTTCACATGTGACACACTGACAAAGGAAAAAAAAAAGTCACACAAACACACCAAAGAAATAAATCGGAAATACCATAAATTAATTGCTAAGGCAGCTGTACTCATAACATCATTCATTTTTAAGTTTGAATTAAAAAAAAAGTTTTTCATAGGCTCAAGGAAAGTTTGTTTACAAATTAACCGAGGGCTAAGATATTAGTCAAAATATCTGCACTTTTAAGCACAAAGGTACAAGCACTCAAGGGTTATCTCAAAGCATATTAACTGTCAACCCCTAGACTTGGGTGCAAAATTATGACAACATGACTAGGATGTGTGTCTTTTTTCCCTTTTTTTTAAAGGTGCATAAAGGTTTAGGAATAGGATAAGCTGCTCCATTCCAAGGCACTTCAGAAAATCAAGCAAACTTGTAATGATTTTATCTGGTAAGACATTCGTGAAACAACAACAAATCATGAGTTAGTAAATATCCTACATCTGAATTTGCTGCTGTAAATAGGGAACACATACTGCAAATTACAGATCACCACAGAAGAATATGGAAAAAGCAGCAGCAATTAAACAGAAGAAAAAAAAACACAACTAAAGAAACTATTCTACTCAAGCAAATGTTGATAGGTTCCAAAAACAAGTTCTGTACACAATGATCAGGAAAAAAAAAATTCAGGATTACAAACTATGAGTCTATGACAATTGTATCAGTTGACTATAACCACATACTGCAAATTACAGATCACCACAGAAGAATATGGAAAAAGCAGCAGAAATTAAACAAAGAAAAAAAAACACAGCTAAGGAAACTATTCTGCTCAAGCAAATGTTGATTCCAAAAACAAGTTCTGTACACAATGATCAGAAATAAATTCAGGATTACAAACTATGACAATTGATCAGTTGACTATAACCATTGATTATGCTGATGCAGACTATTCTAGCATGAGCAGTCCTAATTTCACATAGCTTAAACAAGCCAAAAACCAATATACTGAATCTTAAATAACCCAAAATTTTCCATTTCTGAATACCGAAAGAGAATGCATTGTTGCAGGAAGAAATGAATTAGCAAGGGTGAGCCTAGGGACAGCAGTGAGGCTGCTCCATTCTGACATGGAGGTACAGGTTTGAACTACGGAAAGAGTCTCTCTCCTCGCAAGGGTAAGATTGCATACAATAGACCCTTCCCAGACCCTGCCCCAATGGTGGAAGCCTCATGCACTGGGTGGTCTATTACTTACACATGGACCATGGTTAGTAACTTGTTATACTACTTGGAAACAAACACAATTTTCAATGTTATCACATGTTTGCATGTATCCTCATTCTCAGAAGAAAACTTCCTATGAATTGAACAAAATATGTTTCTAAATCAAGTAACTGCAAGTTCTTGAGGCCGCCTTTTGTGACTGCCTGATATGAAGTAAAGAATCAAATTTGTAGCCTTACCATCTCACAATCAAGTGCCAGAATTTCATGAATGGGTTTTCCAGAGGGAGCAGAAAGAGTCGAAATAAAACCTGAAGTACGCACATATATGTTATGATTAACTGATTTTTAACAGTGTCAACAAAAAAAACAAAAACAAAAAAAACAACAACAGTCACCTGGTTGATTACAGCAGTAACCATTATCTTCTAGTTCTTTTGCTGTAAGAGTGTAGTATGTAATCGGGAATGGTAGATCTTTCTGAAGGTCAAAAGAGGATAGATTATCTGAAAAAGACATACGTTTAAGAAATAAATGTCAATGACCCCTATTCACAAAGTAATAAGTTAGAAAGGCTTCACTATAATTAAAAAGGCAGATTCAATTGGGGAAAGCAAATGCTCTGCCATAACAGGTAACACATTTGATACAGCATACAATGCAAAAGCTTGGCCGCAGCGAAGCGAATTCTCAATAAGTACAAAAACATATATAAACAGTCAATGGAAAGAACACAGGGCATGCTACACATGCAGTAGAGAATAATTGCAGTCTTCTTTTTCTTATTTCTCTCCTCTTCCTCCATCAAAATCCAGTAAACATCTCTTCTCTAACATCTTGCCCTTTCTTTTTTCATCAAATTTGTTCCACTCTTATAAAATCATAAACATTTCTCTAGCATGTTCTATCCAACCGGAAGAGAAATAGGGGAAAACAAAAATCAACAAAGAACAGGCTTCCAGCCTCTCTACATACCAGAAATAGATCGCCCCGAAACACTCCCAATGCCAAATACCACAAATATGTCAACATGACCACACAGTCTCTGAAAAGAATTAAGTAGGACTAGCACTTGGAACCCCAGGTTGCTAATCTATGTAATCCCGAGATTAACTACAAATCCAAGGGCTCTTTCCATCCCCACCACACCCAAAACCTTGAATCTGATTGTAAAAAAGTTTATATACAGACAACAAACACACCCAAGGATCTTTAAAAGCCGCAGCCATATACACCAAAGTCCCCAAGCAAGATGGCATACCAACTGTCAGTCGGCAGCAATAAAAGGTCTACTTTTAAATAAATTGTTTTTCATTGCACAATGTATGGCTCACATGGGCACTCAATAAACTAAGAAAATGGCGTCGGTGGTGGAGTGACCCACCAGCAATACAAGAGGACAAGGCAAGAGCAGGTATAAGAAAAAGAGCCCTTTGTCGCGAAACTCTTGTAAAAGAGTTGTGAACAGTGGAGGAAAAAAAAAGACAACCACAGAGGATGCCCCTTTATCAATGAAAACACGGGATTCTTTCGACCAGGAATAAGAAGTTATACATTAACGTAATATTTGCGATTACATTGATATTTGATATACTTACATGGAGATTGATCTTTAACAAACAAGAAATCTATGTGTTCTTTATCACCTTCTGACAGTAAGGCACAATCTTCCCTAACCTACACTTCAACTCCCCCCACCCACCCACTACAACTTCTGCCATTACTGTTCAAATCAATACGCTGCTATTGGTCAAACACAGGAACTGGATGAATCCATAAAAATTGGTAGAAATTTTGTATATCTCAGTACCCATCCTTTGTTTCTTTCTGAGTCAAACAAAACACCTTTCCATTCATAATTATTGACATCCAACAAAAGAAACTTGCATCCAACATCTTCATCTTATGCATTTCATGCAATATCTTGAACACCTTACCATCATGCAAACGAATAGTTTGTCAAAATATGGAAACTCATCTTATGTGTATTTTGTGCAGATCGAAAGTTTAAGAAGAAAGTGGTGACGAAAGTGAATCTTTCATCAGGAAGAGAGATTTTCTCAAATTCCCATACGTTGTTCACCTGTCTGAAAAGGTTTCCTCATACTTGAATCAGCTTCATCCCTTTTTCTTTTTGTCTTGCATGTAAGAAGTGCATCTATGGTCTGCATTCCGTCTGATACACAGCTAGCACAGGGGAAAAACTAAGAGCATGATTATGTAAGAACAATAGATGCATTTTTAATTTAACTTTTTTTGCTTAAAGAGGAAGCACAATCACCAACCTAAGAGCTAACACAGCCCTTGGAATGCCACAGCATTCTTTAAAACCTTTGAGTACTTTAGACTGTGCCAAGTATATTGCTGCATCAAGGCCAGGGACATAAAGCATAACCACTTTTGGAATCAGGGGCTTGTTCTGCAAATGAGAAGAATGATCTTCAGTATCTTAAGAAGTATTTCTGCGTAAATTTGACAAGGGGTGCAAGCACCATAAGATATTGAAATATACGAGTCTAGGCTTTTAAACAATAATTCAACAAGATAACAGTTAAAAGTAGAAGGATGAAGATTTCTGTCAAATTACAAACAAAGAACATGCAAAGTATACTCCCAAAAGCCAAAGTATAAGGGGATTTGCATGAAAATGCATGCTTCCAAGTAATCTTTTGCATGCTGTAGCTAGTAATTCCATGTGCTTTGGTAGTATGTTGAAGTGGCAAAAGTCATTTTTGCCAATGCAATAATTCCACCCATTAGTGAAAACATAAGAAATGATTCTCCAAGAAAGAATAATATGTACCAAAGTAGGTGGTATAAATGAATAAGTAAATTGGACTGGAAAAGGACAAAGCAAAAGGAAAACGGAAACCACAAAGATACATATAGTTCATATAAAACCACTCTAAAACACATTTTAAACCATTAGAGAAACTGAACTAGGACAATGAATATTAAGCAGACAAAAGTAAGACAGGCTCACTTCAGTTTGCACAAATTAAGGCCAATAAAAGTATTAATAAGCACTCATATTTCAGGTACTCCTTGTACAAACTATGAACAAAAATCTTTCCAACTTTTTTTGAAGAACAATTCAGAGACCACTAATATAAGCCATATAAATAACAGCCAAAAAGTTTGCATGTAATCAAGAATCTCAATCAGTAAATTGAACTCTTATCAATCGCGGATCCAGGGGTTTGACAAGGGAAACAATAATTCCAACTTCATTTTTAAAACCTTCAACTGGTACACTACTTATACATAGACCCTTAGTTTACATACTCGTAACGCCCTCCTTCTAACCAAACAACAAAAAGTGAAAGACAAAGAAAGAGAAAAAGAAAACCCCCATGCCCTTGTAAATACCACCACCTCCCCCCCTCCCAAACACACACAGACAGAGAGACACCACACACAAGGCACCCACACAAAGTAAATTTACCCCATCATAGTATCATACAATGAAGCACCAACATTCTCCGGAGTCCCACATGTGGTCGGGCACATGTCAAAACGAAACCGACATGGTGGGATACATGTCAAAAATGATGATAAGAGCACCAGAATAATTTTAACTTACCCAGATTTTCTGGATTTCAATTGAAAAATGAAGGAAACCAAATACATTTCTCATAGAGTTCCCAACTTGTATGAATAGTGTCTCCATGAATCTTAGGGACACGTTGAATCTTCAAAACATGCTTTCTTGATGCTAATTTGTAGGCTTATGCATATATGTATATGTAGGGTAATGCATCACCTGAGACTAGGGTCCTTGTTTTAGATTTTGTGTCAGCATGTTGGGGTGTTGTGTTATGTCAACCTGTCAGCATAACTGCTTCTTAGGTGCCATATCTTGAACTAGTTGGACGATAAGAAAGAGCAAACTACAGCTCCCTGATGATTAAGTCCCCTTTTGAGATCCAAGCCCGAAAAGAAGCGCCCACTTCAAACAGTGATCCAACCTTAAGTAGAAATTTCATGGTGATACGAAGCTTCCAAGGATATTCCCAGTCTAACTATGGTGGCAATACCATGGTACTGATTTGATTGTGCCCATGACACAGCAGTTTCTTCCGACTCTTGTGCCTGGATCTGTGTGAGGAATGCTTCCCTTGAATCAGTTTATGAATTTTCTCGACATATATCCGAGAGAATTGACAAAGGGTGAAGATTTTGAATAGTATATAGGCTTCAATTATCACTTTGTTTGTAGCATACAGTGTGTACATTGATAGGACCACCTTAGATTTATTAGTTTTCTTTTCTCTAGGTTTTGTTGCATAAATGAACCATTTTGATCTGTACTAAATCTCAGACTAACCAAGAAAAGACAGATTTATCATTTCCAATGGGGATAAAGGATAATGAACAAGTTTTAAATGCTACAGTAATGCAGCAAAGACTCGATCAGCTTAGCCAGTTCCCTAAGTAGGTTGTCAACTGATACTTCAGCTACATTTCTTTTGCCTTTAAATTTTTCTGGGTGGCAAGGGGAAAGAAAAGGTAAAACAAATGGTCCAAATAAACTAAACCTAAATATGGGAGGGTAAAAGAACACATAGCAACCAAAAGAAGAAAAAAAAATTTGATAAGAGTAATATTATATATATATTTATAGACGCCAAAGCAGGTGGCACGTCCTAAGTACACGACCAAAAGAAAATTGATGAACAAAGAGAAAGGAACGGAAAAACAAAATTATTTTTGTTGATATATGATCCAAAATTCTGAATTCTTGTTATTTTTCCTTTATGTGCTAGAATATGACCAGTGGATCTTGGCTTGCTGCGTACACAAACTTCACACTCCTTTCCTTCACCTAATTTCATTATTTTTTTTCATTTCTAAACCAAAGGCTTCATCTAAAGCCAAGGCCTTTGCAAGGTTCCAAAGTCCTCATGACACTCAACTTTCAGCTAGTGCCCACCTGTTCGGCCGTTCCTGTTATCCTTGAGCAGAATGCTAAATTTCATGCCCATCTCTTTAACATAGTTGCTTGGCATTCTGGAGCAACCTTTTGTAGTGGTTTTGCAAAAAGGTTTGCGGATTTAAAGGTTAAGAGGGTTAAACCTTTTGGAACACAGGTTTCTTTGCAACAGTTTGGTGCATTTGACTGGACAGAGCGCAAACTCTCAGAGATCCATACATCGCAAATCATCTTTGGATATACAATGTGGTTCTTAGTCTCTTTCCTGATGTGTACAAAATTGGTGATTGCCATTTGCCAATACATGTCACAGTTGCTAAGGAAGCCAGGTATTCGAATGTAGCATGTCATACAGTGCCACCATCCTAAATGAAACAAAAATAACTAAACATAAATTGATGAACAGCATCACCAAAATAACCCAGGTCCTGTAGAACACCGTGCTCAACCCCATTTCCAGATCCAACCTCCCTCCAATATATACAACTGTATGCAACCACAACTCAAGCCCTAAAACCAATGAAGAAAGTAAATTATCTGCACCAAGTCACAACGATCCTGAGCCATAATTAAAATACCCAACCATCAAGCATCCCAATTCTTTGGATATTAGGCTATTCAGAGAGCATTGCTAGTACAGAGGAGGCTGCTCCCGTGTGGCCGGTGGTGTGAAAACTCGGACGTGGATTCAAAATCTAACATATATAAAACCAAGAGAAAGCAGGAACAGATGAAGAAAGATGAGCTATTACCTTGATGAAAACCCATGATGGCATGAATCCTTCAGCAAGCACCCATGTGACAAGCCCCTGAACATCCTGTTATTACATATAAAATTAAATCGAATGGTCTTAATATTTCACAAACAACCAACTGTAACTTTAGAAATCTTGAAGGATACTAGAACCTACTAGCAAATTTAAAGTTGAGTTAGCTTCTGGGGTCTTAAATTCAACATCTGCTTTCCCCTGCATCACATCCACAACCAGAGTTGTTAAGTAGCCCATAACTGGTTCTAGATATCTTGACAAAGTTAGTTTAAGCTGCTTAATGAGTACTCCTTCTGACACTAAAGTTGCATTACAAATATTCCAATTTACTTTAAGCCCTTTGACTTTTAAAGTTTCTGTCCACTTATCTAGTTTATATCCCATTCTTTGTTTCATCGATAAGAACAATGTCATCAGCAAACATAGTGCACCACTGTATATCATCTTATATATGTTAAAGTTAATCCAACCATCACTAAGACAAAGAGATATGGAATCAAGACTGATCCTTGATGAAACCCTATAGTAATTGGGAACTGTGTAGTTCTAACTATGGTCACAGTTCCAAGATGCAAATCTAAATCTCACATCAGTATACCTTTCTTTAACCCTTTCTTCCCTAGTACCACCACAATATCTCTCTAGGAAGGCTATCGTATGACTCCTCTAAGTCAATAAAAACCATCTGTAAATCCTTCTTTTCCTCTCTATATGTTTCCATTAATCTTGTTAATAAGTAGATAGCTTCTATTGTCCTCCAAGGTCCAACACTATTATCTCCCGTCTTAGTCTATTCATCATAACTACTCTCTCCTAAAGCTTCATTGCGCAATGGCTCATTAATTTAATACCTATATAACTGATACAACTTTTGATGTCTCCTTGATGTTTGTAGATTGGCACTGAAATGCTCTTCCTAAAGCCTAAAGCCTTCCACGTTTTCATCAAGTCCTAAAGCCTTCCACGTTTTCATTTTTGTTAGAGCAAACTCACCTCGACTCACTAATTTTACGGAAAAAGGTAATATCATTAATTTTCCCGCTGTCATTACGTTCCTCTATGGCTATGATTTCTACGTGTTCATTTAAAAGAATTTCAAAATACAATTCCATCTTTCGTTAATTTTCTCATGTTTGACTAAGACCCACGAATCTTCATTCTTAATACATTTTACCTCATTGAAAGCTTTGAGCTTAGCTTCTCTGATGGATTTCTTTACGTTGTTTTTAACACATTTATATCGTTCTAAATTTTCTAAATTTCTAAGTTTCTAGATTTCCTTTACTCTGTTTTTCTTGGAGGAAGAGAAAACTTTTTTTTTTTTTGATAAGTGGAGGAAAAGAAAAAATGAAGAGTAAATTCAACTTACTAGTTCCCCATTAGCAATAAACAGCTACATTTGCAAGGAATAACTTGAAAACATACCCCTGAATCCCCTCCCCAAGAAAAGAAAAGTTCCATTTGCAGCAGACATGACAGGATAATATTGTAAATTTTTTGATAAGTAATATAATATATAAATCAACGCCAAACCAGGAGGCGAGGCCTTTGCATCCAGGGAGTATACTACAACAAATAACTATGCAGTCAATTACTATCTATAATTTCTACAAAAGAGTTCCCATCACTGGAAGAGACTCAGCACACAATGACTGAGAGTTGTAAACATCTCCTCCTTGATGCGATCTATATCTGACTCCACATTCTCAAAAACCCTTCGATTTCTCTCCTTCCAAATGCTCCAGCATACTGCCAACGGGACTGTGTTCCAGACATCATTCCTCCTTCTTCTTTTAAACAAGGACCAACTACAGAAAAGATCCTTAATGCACCTTGGCATAACCCAAGAGACATTAGCTAGACGAAACAAATAGTTCCAAATCTCCCAAGCTACTGGCAATGCATCAGTAAGTGGTTAACACAGACAATGCATGCAACCAACAAAGTGAAACAGGGTTTATAAGCAATCCCTACCCAAGCACCAACCTACCACAATGTACTTGGCCAAACAAAAATATCCCCATAACGCAAAAACATGAACTGAACCACCGAATGCATCCAAAAGATCAGGTTTAAAATATATATTATACTTCCAGATAAGTAAAGCCATGAGAAAATAGTATGAAAAAAGGAAAATCTCAGATTCCACTCCAACATGCAATGGGCAAATTGTTTTTCCCAACCATATACATTACACCACCTTGAACACCATAGCATCATCCTCCAACTACCTCGGTGGATCATTGAGGACAACCGCTACCCTACAGCTCAAATCCTTAACTGTGCTCAGCATAACCACAAGTCACACCGAAAATGGACTGAATGGACCTCCACAGCTCCTTAGTTCCTTACAATGTAGAAAAAGGTGATGAACCGAATCCCACTAGCACATGTAATAGCAATTTACTACCTGCTCAAGAAAACTTGCCTCCTAAATTACTTCGGGTTAGCCCTATTCCTTGAGAAATATAACATTAAGCAAAACAAAGAACTTCTACGGAAACAAGGTTTAGCTGATTAACTAAACCCTCACAACCGCCCCGCCCCACCCCACCAAAAAAAATTTTAAAACAAATTAAACTTTGTAAAAAAAAAAATACTAAACTTTATCGGTCTGCAGAACCATGGAGAAGTATCCATTGGTTTCAACATCCCTTTTTCTAGTCTTTTTAACCTACCCATTATTTGATACTCCCTTCGTCCCAAATTGAGTGTCCCTAATTTGAAAAAAATTGTCCCAAAATGTGTCCCTTGTTTAAAAAAATTTGTCCCAAATGAGTGTCCCTCTCTAAGAGTCTGTTCTCTTTGCAAAATTTAGGGACTTTGATTTTTGGTTTTTGACTTTCTCTCTCTATCTCCCTCTTACTTTTCTTCAATTATTACAAAACAAAAATCCAAAAGCTAAAAACCAACTTTAAAACCAACATGCCAAATACACCCCATATGAAGTTACTAACTTCACCTTTGCTATCTATCATGTCCCAATAAACTCACTACCAAAACTCAACTTCCTTAATTTTTGCATAAAAAAACTGCAATGGGACACTCAATTCGTGGCAGAGGGTAAGATAATGCACATTATGAGGAAGACAGAAGTTAAGGAATTTTGCAAAATGGAACTAATTTACACTCCCCCCAAAGTAGGAGTACACATATCTAGTCCAAAAGAGAGCAATAGTTTCAATTTAAAATTAATGAGAGCAACTTAAATCAGCTGAAAATACTACTACAAAATGAGTTATCGTATTGATTAATTTGGGAGTGGGAAAGAGCACCTGTGGGCCATAAACGTCGAAGAATTGGTTCCGGCTGCCATTATTAGACAGTTTATGGTCGAGGGAACTTTCGTCTTTGCTGTCGGAAGACCTCATATTTAGTCTCTCCGACGACCAAAAATCGATTTCTGAGGAGAGACAAGGAGCGGCGAAAGTGGCGGCCAGGGGCAGGGGAAAGTGCTTTGGGACTACAAGGGGTTTTGCCCGGTAGATATGAGATAGGTTTTGTCTCGCAGTCGCAGCCCCCCAGTTGCAGTCTCCTCCTCCAGACTTCACAAACATTAGTGTGTGTGTGTATATATATATATATATATATATATATATAGAGGGAGAGAGAGAGACGACGACGACGATAGATACTGTGTGTTTCTAAGGCTGCAACAAATTTGGGTGTTTCTGAAAGAAACGAAGAAGCGAGAGGGACTTCTAAGCTATTTGGAGGAAACTTGGGTGCAAAATTGAACTTAACCCTCCATGGTTTAAGAAAGTTGCACATAGCCCCCATCTTCTTGTTCCTTCTCCCTCGATCCCCCGCCCTCTCTCTCCCCGTCCCCATCAAACTTATCAATTGTTTTTCATAATTTTAAAGGGTAAAATTCAAAAGCCCCCTTAACTATGTACGGTCAAAAAATATCACCCTATTTAATCAACTCGGGTGAATCAGTCCATAAAACTCGGTCAATTTAAAGGAGATGACGGCAAGTACGAAAAGACTTTGGATTGCCCCTTGACTTATGCAAATTGCTATTATGAGGTTGAAAGGAAAACATAATTTATTTATTTATATTCTCAACTATTTAATAGATTTCTCAAGAACAAGCATGACCCCCTAGGTCTAAATATTACACTTGTTGCAAAACCCCAATCTTATTTGAGGGTGAGAGCATTCACAATGGATACATTTACAAACACTCCAAAATTATTTTTAGAGAATTTTACTTCCCTTAAGCCTATAATGGGAGCATTTACCAACTCTCTATCTCTAAAATCATCTAAATCACTCTCTCAATATGAAGAGTGATTTAGAAAGAATAATAACTTTTTTTCTCCATTTCTTTTCTCTCTCTGCCCCTGCCCCTCTCACAGTCTCACTCTCCCTCTCCCCACACTTTCACACACACACACAGAGAAAGATTTGTTCCCTCTCTCTCTTGTTTTTTTTTTTTTTTCTTTTTTAAGGGGGCGAAACCCTCTAAATTTATTTAAAAAAAGAATTAAATATATTAATAAAAATGGAAAAACTTAATGACAGTTGTAATTAAATTATTAGTTTTGTCACATATGTATTTTAGATAATTAAAGTTAAAATTATTAAAACATAAGTACTATAATTTTTATAGAATATAAAATTTAAAATATTTCATTCCGATTGTGCTAGAAAAATAAAATAAAAATAGAATGGTAGTTAGATTTGTTAGTTGAGATGAGAAATATTTAATTTTTAGAGGGTTGTATAGAGAGTGCTTGTTGGAGTGAGTTTTTTTTTAGAGTGTTAAAAAAATGAAACTTAAACGAAAAATGAGGTATTTAGAGTGTGGTATAGAGAGTTATTGTTGTGGTTGCTCTGACACCTAGATCACACAAAGCGGGTGCAAGTGTGATTGCTGGGAATGGTAGCACATGTAAAAGCAACAAAATCTAAAAATAAGTGAGAGGAGGAATATCTATGTCGTATTTGTATATACATGTATTTACGTACTTTCCCCGTTCCTAAATTATTGCCTAGTTTAATCTGGTACACGAATTAAGAAAAAATAATTAATTTAATTAATTATTAATATTGGTATAGTGTGTAGTTTCATTTATATTCATGTACATGTGGCCCATAATTAAAGTAGAAAGAAAAAGTAAGCTAAAATGGTAAAAATAATGTTCTAAAAGAGAAAAAAATAAGACAATTATTTAGGAAGGAACAAAAAAAAACAAGACAATAATTTAGGGACTAAGGAAGTATTTTTTAACTCGCTTATGTTTTTCACTACAAGGGGATAAGATAATACTTATTAAAAATGGATCACAATTTAGTTGTGTGGACCGGGTAAAGGTAAGGGTGTAGATGGTTCGATTTATGCCAAAATTATGAATCGGATCACCTCATACCGGTTCCATTCTTTTTAAACCGAACCATTCGGTTTGGTTTATGGTTCAAAAAAAATATTTTTTGATTAATTATTTTTTCAGAATCATTAAAGATATATTGAAAAAGAAGAAGACAATGTCAATTTTTAAATATTGAAAAAGATGAAGAAATTTAAGACCAATTTCGTTAAAGTCGAGAGAGATCTCGTAACACCATGGTTCCTTCTATATGTGACTTTCTTACCTTATTGTATGGTTGACATGTTAGACATACATAATATACTTGTTTGAGTAGCGTGTTAGTTGGTTCATACCCTAATTCTTTATTTCATTTCATGCTTACAAGAACTGTTAGTTTAATTATGCCTTAATATGTGATTTAAATCCTTGTAATTGATAATTCTTAGCATGCTGTGTTTACTACATTGTTATAGGTTGTTTCAGGTTCATTTCAGACTTAGTTTCAGGTTTGAATCAACTTAGGATAGCTTAGGAGTGATTGGAATCACCTTAAGGCAGCCTAGAAACACTTTGGCCTGAACCACAGCACTATGCGGCCGTATAGTCCGCATAGTGCTAGCTCGTATAACCCCTAAACTTTTTGGAATTTATGCGGCCGTTCTATGCATCCGCATGGTAGATAGAGCGGCCGCATAGAAACCCTGCAGCTTATCTTGACTTTCTTTTCTTTGACGTTTTTGACCATTTGGGTGGCTCTCCTTGAGCCACGTCATCACATCCCCTAGTCTGATTTTTAGGCCACTAAAGTCAAGTGGAGAGACTTCATTTTCCCTCCATAATCACTTCATTTCCTCCATAGAAGCTTTAAAAAGTGTGTGTGAGCTTTGGTGAGATGAGTGTGTGTGTTTGAGTTCCCGAAGATCAAACCGTTTGATTGACGATCCGAGACCGTTATTGTGTCGGGGTTGAGTAGAGGAGCAACTTTAGAGCCTTCGATCGTGATTTTGTTGGCTCGATATTCAGTTCTAGGTAAGTTACTAAATCCCCCCTTTTTGTATGCTTTAAGCTTTAATGTATGCTAGATCATCAATCAACATGTATGACTTTCTATAGATGTTATTCTCATGTGTAACTTGCTATGTGAGATGAATAAATCCTAATTGTGCTATTTACTTGGGGTGCATGATGTTGGATGTGCTAGAGTTTGAACATTAACCTTAGGATTTGAGTAAATAGAGAATTCGAGACTTGAAATGGGGTAATTTTGCATATAACATCTGTGCCCTAATTTTGTGAACTTTAGTAATGACTCTAAGAAGTTTATTTTAAGGATGACTAATCCTACGAACAACATGTTTAATTGCTACGAGATTTAGAGTTCGTTTTTCTTAGATTTTTGTCCTCCGTATTTGTGATTGTTAAAGTAGAGACTAGTAAATGGCTCTAATGTGTTGATTAAAATTCTTTCAAATATATGTTGGATGATAATTGGTGGTAGAATAATATAATCTACTTGTTATTTGTCAATTTCACTACTTTTAAACTTGATGGTTATTTGCATTAGATGAGTAAGAACACCTACTTGTGCATTGTGTAAGTCCAGCTGGCGTCGTTGGTAGAGTAAGGTGGGACAACCTATAGTCATCACTAATCAATGTTGTGATCGCTATAAGTCAACGTACCAGAATTCACACACTCCTCTTCTGTTGGCCACAGTTAAGAAGTAGCCCAATTGTTGTAGCAATACGCATGGCTTTGGTTTGCTAGTTAAACTCGGTGGTATTAATCAGGGACGTCGATACTGCATACACGGGTATCAAGGCACGTTTAGTTATTTTGTGTATTGCAAGAGCAATGCAAAGATGGACAAAGAGAAATGATATCTTTTATACTATGGTTATTTACGAGTATTTATGTGGACATCAAAGTTCTATGTGTGACTTATGTGAATTGTATATCAATGATGATATGACATGTTCAGTTGTTCCAGCATGTTGTGGCCTAGGTAGTTGTTGGTGTTAATTGTTTTCCCCAAAATCTTATACTTGTGCTTTATTAGTTGGGTTCCGGCTGTAACATCGCCGATGACTGGTTTTATTTTATTCAGAGTTTTTATTAAAAATGGTTTTGTAGTAAGTACGGGTTGTTGCGCCACGTGCTTTTACTATTTGTTGTTGTTGCTTGTTTGTTGTTTTGGCGCGTCAACCTTAGGATTTCATATTGGAATCCGGGTCAAGGTGTCATAGTTGGTATCAGAGTAATAGGTTTGTTGTCGCCAGGATAGGTTCCTTGGCCTAGGCGGGTATGACTTACTGTTGAGATTTTAACGTCGAGTGATGTGTGTAAGTTAAGATGGTGGAAACTAGGAACGGAGCGAGTACCAGTAGGGCTGGTGCGATTGTGCGAATCTTGAAGAAGGTGACGAAGGCGGGAATAATAATAGTCCTCGTAATGTTCCTCCTGAACCGAACTAGAATGACCGAAATGAGGAGATGGCAAACATGTATAGGAGAATGCTTGAGTTGATGAATGAGATGACGCAGTGGATGAATGCAGGGACATGACCATAACCTGAGGCAGAAGCACCACAACCGGAAGCGAAGGCACCGCAACCGGAAGTTATAATACTAGAACCAGAGGCGAGGCATGGAAACAACACCACCAACCTCAAAAAATTCTTGAAGATGAAACTACGTACTTTTAAGAGAACGATCTTTGCTAAGGTAGAGTTGTGGATTGAACACATAGTGAAGATATTTGCAACTCTGGGTTGCAATGATGAGGAGAAAGTTACATTAGCCGTGTTCAAGTTAGAGGGAGCGACAGAGCATTGGTGGCAAGTACTACATGAGAGCTGGGATTTGCAGTGAGTACCACATATTTGGCCTAATTTCTTGAGAGAGTTCAAGGCCCAGTATGTCCCAGCTGTGGTTCGTGAGAAGAGAGAGTGGGAGTTCTATGATCTAGAACAAGGTAACATGTCAGTGGCACAGTATTCGGCTAGGTTCACGAAGTTGGCACGTTACTATAACCATTTGGTTCCGAATGAGGCTCGAAAGACTTAGAAGTTTATCAGGGGATTGAAGACCGAATATAGGAAATAGTTACTTTCATTACAGCTTGCCGATTATCGCAGTGTAGTGGATCGAGAATATGGGATAGAGAGTGATATCGAGGAGCATAAAGGAAAAGTTAACGTAGGTTCTCAGCAGTCTTCATAGTCTAGTGGGCGAGGACAAGGCTCAGGTAATAGGGGTAACTACAATAATAGCAACAATCATAGAGTAAATCAGGATAGACCTCAGCCTGAAGGACAATTTAGGCAACAGTCTGGCAGGCGAGGAAACAATTTCACTTCTTCTAAAGGTTAGCAAGGTGCTCCGTTGATATGTAGTTATTGTTCGAGGCTGGACATTCCGAGGAGACGTGTTATAGCAAGGGTGGAAGCGGGACGGGACAATGCTACTATTATAAGGAAGCGGTCACCTAAAGAGGGGTTGTTGCGCCACGTGCTTTTACTATTTGTTGTTGTTTTTTTGTTGTTTTGGCCCGTCGACCTTAGGATTTCGTATTGGAATTCAGGTCAGGGCATCACTGATCTTATGATAGTTGAGATACAATTTTGGTTCTATGAAGTGTGAGAAAGAATGTCAGAGAGGTGAAAGGAAGAAAGCGTCGGCGAAGTAAGAAGGACAATGGCGGGCTAATGGTGAGGCGCAACATTGCGTTAAGGTGAGAGAAAAAAATGAAAGAGTTGAGAGACCAAGGCGTGAGATTACCATCTTAAATATATATATATATATATATATATATATATATAGGTTTGGTTTGGTTCGATTTGACCCCTAGGTAAAGGTGATTGAATGTAACCCGAGGAGTTTTGGATCGAATTCCCAGTATCCTTCTCAGTTTGACGTACAAGGAAGGAGAGCCACATAAGGGTTTAGGGGTTTACTACCAAAAATCCTATGATGTTTGTCACAATTCCTTTATAAGTGTAAACCAGGTATGAAATGAGCAAAGTATTAAGGTTTAGTTTTCACCTCTTATTTATTATGGAAAAGGCTAGATATTTAAAGTTGAAGGGGCAAAGTTGGAGTATTAGGCAACCTGAGTGCATAGGAGATTGCCTTGTGCTTGCTGTTATTGTTATATTTGTTAGGAATAAGGTTGATCCTAAATACTGATCTTGGATGTTAAGAGACGCTACAAAGCCTTGGATATATATAAAGGAATAGTTGTTCCCCCGACAGCCTTCAAGTAACAGGTCAAACTTGATCTTGTTAACTGTCAATGGGAGGATAGTATTATGAGTCTGCTTGATAAGGTTGTTAGCAACCTATTATTCCTACGATTAGTGTTCTGACTAGATCTTGGTTCAATGTTGTTGTGCATAGCGGAAGACTAGCAAACAAATTAGCAGTATAATAGGATCAATCACGAAAAGAAGAGAGATTGGGGCCAACGGACTGTCGAAATTTTATTAGAGGTTCACACCTTCAAACGTTCTAGGTATACAACTATTTATATGGATACAATAGAAAATCCTAAAACCCGCCGCTATGCGGACGCACAATGCGGCCGCATACGATTCACAAGACTTCTATGCGGACGCACTATGCGGCCGCATGGTTTCCAGAACCTTACGCGGACGCCTTATGCGGTCGCATGGTTCCAGTGTTCCATGCGGCCGCATAGAATGGTTTCTAGTGTTCCATGCGGACGCACTATGCGTAATCGAGCCATCCCATTCTCAACAAATGTTAATTGAAAGACCCGGTTGGAGTTCGATGACGAGGTCACCTCTTATAATCTAAAGAGCTTATGTCCTTAGGATTGACTTGATGGATGGTTGACTTCCAAGCTAGGGAGCTTGTGTGGGAAAATTGGTGGAGGGATTTTATTTATTTATTTATTTAGTAGTGATAGGACTCCAATTTTTTTGTTAAAATTTCTCATCGCAATCTTGGTGGCAAGTTCGTGATTGGTTAGATATCATCATTTAGCCTATGTTGTCATGCTTTAACATGCTTGCCACTTAAATTGACATGAGAAGTTTAGACAGAAAAGTGTGGATCCCTATTATTTCGTCCCCACCTTTTTATTTTTGAATTGTGAATTGTGTTGTATCAGAAAATGACTAATCTTTTTATTCACAACGTATCTTGGATTAGTTTCGTCCCCAATTGGTGGCGAGACTTTTGGAGCCAATAACAAGTACGAGGTAGGGTTTTGAGGGTGCAAAAATAAAGGTGATGGTCCTGATGGAGAAGGTGGCGCAGGGTGGTTGGCCTA
This sequence comes from Platycodon grandiflorus, assembly GCA_016624345.1. NCBI lineage: Eukaryota > Viridiplantae > Streptophyta > Magnoliopsida > Asterales > Campanulaceae > Platycodon > Platycodon grandiflorus. Next base: position 18,703,126 of record CM028364.1, on the reverse strand, counting down.
CATTTTTTCAACTGTGATAAGTGGAAATGGTTGAGGATGTTAGCATAAGACGGAGAAGTATGAGAAATAGAATGGGTTGACCATAAAGGAAGGTTAAGAGGGAGAGTTCTTCATTGTTTCTTATGTTTAGATGAGAGAGAGAGAGAGAGAGAGAGAGAGAGAGAGAGAGAGACACGGAGCTAGCTAGCTGAGTAGCTGACATATTGTTTTTGAGGGAGAGTTAAATTTTCTTAGGGAAGGATAGATGTGATAACTTAAGAGTAGGATTGTGGTTAAAGTTTAAAAGGCAAAGTGCTCATTTGGAAGATAAAAACTTTGCTATGTGATATGACACGTCATATGTCCGTTAATTCAATTTAATAGAGTAAAATATTGAGGTTAAAATAACAAGAGAAGATCTATTAAAATGGCCCCAAAAAATAAATAAATAAAAACTTGAGTGAAATGATAAAAATGAAAATCAACCTAAAAGTATAATGATTGAAAATGATATTAAGTTTAACTATATTAAACATATTTATAAATAGAATGATATGAGGCTCACATACATTTTATATTAAGCAAGGAAAAAGTAAAATAAAAGTTATCTATGAGAATGTTACGCTACATTATTTTATTGATATGATATGAAATTTTACTTTTAACAAATAGTAATATCTTTCAATTAACATAAACTAGTGTTGATAGATCAAAGAGGGTTATGATACACCTCAGACCACCACCCAAATGTTTCACCTTACATGTTGTGCCGTAAATAGAGATGTTAATCCGTAGTGGGATTCGGGTTAGACGGTCCAATTTTTCGGGCGTGATATTACGGCCTAATCCTAACCCTAGCGGGTTTCGGGCTAAACAGATCACTAACGAGACACGACTAAAAAAATAAATATGTTACAATCTAAAATAAAAAAAAGCTAAAAAATTTCTTAGCAAACAATAAACATAATAAATACTAGTGTCAAAGTATAAATTAACTTACGTCTAAAAGTCTAAAAATACTAAAATTATCATATGTTTAAAAACACAACAATAACATCTTCCTTCTTCAAACAAAAGAAAAGTACTTAGCCTAATTTTTTCCAACCACAAGCTGCAAAAAGAGTAAATATATGTTTAATTCATGGGTATATATATGATTAATTCATGGATAGATTAACGACAACTATGCTATATCGCAATTCGCACATACATTTGATGGCCAAAAAACACTACTTTTGAAAACTATATTCAAGTACAAAACTGCCATGTTGGGAGAGGGATGGGAGAACAATTGCCATTTTGGCAAAAGACAATTTTAAAGCAAAAAATAGCAGCTCTGTAACATACCCCAACCGATCTCTGTTAAAAGAAAAAAGTAAAATTAAAAAGTTCAAGCAAAAATATGATTGACATAGATTATAAGTAAATATTACCTTGCTTAGTTGGCACAGCTCCATTAGAGAAAATTATTTATGATCACTTATTACAAAACCCTGACATCTCTCCCTTGATAAATCTCAGATTGAACAATGAATCCTTTAATCAGTTGATACTCGTGTTGACAATTAGTAGATGGTGATTTTGGAATTTGGAAACATTTTAATTCTTTTTTCAAAAGATCTTGGGCAAACTGGAACGAGATCACGATGAAGAAGGTTGAATATACAGTAAACAAAAAATGATGATAGATCCCGATAAGAAGATCAATCAACGAAAATACTAACAATCATATAGAACAGCTACTCTTACCCAAAAAAAAAAAAAAAATCAGAAATCAAATCCCTCCCACCATAAATTCCAAATCAACACTCTCATTGAAATTAGCAAAATACCATAGCGATTCAAACTGCATGCAAGGTTGATTATTAATTCCAAAAATACAATAACAATTCCACAACCAAATTCATTTAATCATAATCCAACTCAACAAGCTCCTGGTTACAGAATAGAGCTTCTGTGACGGGACTACTGCAGTGACGCCGTGACAGACTGACAGATTAGAGCTTCTGTGGCGGTGACGGGCTTGTGTAGTTGTGTTGTAACTCTTGTGAGCGAGAGATGAGAGCGAATGAGAGTTTGAGAGAGAAACCACTCAACCAAACCAGGCACGCCGCACGCACAATCACAAACCTTGGCCCTCTTGCGAATTGTAAATTTGCAGCGGCGTTAAAGGGGGTAAAAGGCTAGGGTTTCTAAAAATTATTAAATTTACTCTTTTGCCCCTCAATCCGCGGGCCAACCCGAAAATCTGGCGGGCCAGCCCGTGAAGCCCGCGGCCCTATAGGGTCAGCCCATTTAGCTCGGATTCGTAAACGGTCCAAAAATTTTTAACCCTAACCCTAATTTTTTCGGTTTAAACGGGTCGACCCTACGAGTCGTGACCCTTTTAACATCTCTAGCCGTAAATCGTATTTCCTCCTCCTAAAATTGACTCTCGTTTCCTTCGGGGGCGGGGGGTTCGCACACTCTCATCTCTGAGTTGGCAAATTTAAGGCAATTTCACAACCCAAGTCAATCCGTGACTTAAGTGTGAATCACAAAACTAATGTGCTATATTTTTCATAAGTATTAAACATCGCACCTGAAAATGCTAAAAACGTCGCCTTTTTAAGTTGGACTTTTATAATTTGACTTTTGTGCCCTTAGCTCCTTAAAAAAATAAGAAATTACTACAATGCCCTTGAGTCAAATTTAATAAAAGAAGATAATTAAACATAAAATTTTTATAAAATATATACAGAATTCGTTGTGTATACGTTATTGCAAAAAGTAAATAATAATTAAAAACTAAGTTTTTTAATAAAATATTTACATAATTCGATGTATTTACATTATTGCTGCAAGTAACTAATATTTTTCTATGAACACCAAGTTGATAGTTTTTGGACCGAGAAAACATCTATCTAATTATTAACAATTATTATAAATTAATAACAAATAATAAAAAGTAATTATTTAACAAATAATAAAAATTAATTATTTAACATTTAATAACAATTACTCACAATTAATAACAACTAAAATTAGTAATTAATAATTATTTACAGTTAATAACTATTATTATAAGTTAAAAATAACTAATTAACAATTTTAAAAAAATTAGAAAGGGCGACTAGCTTGGCCATCCTCTATCCTCTACTCTGGAAGGACGCCTAGGCTAGCTATCTTCTGCATCCGAAAGGGTGCCTAGGTTGACCATCGTTGCTCTTTGAAAGACGCCTAGGTTGGCCGCCCTTGTACAATTTTATATTTCATTTTGACAACATAAACAATGGTAATTTTTTGTTTTCAGAAAATGGCGAAACTGTTAAGTTATACTCCCCCCCTTTCAAACCAAAAAATTCACGTTTAATAATTATAATTATTAAAAAATATATATTGTAAGTGTTATTAGAGTTGGTTATAATTATAAAAATACTTAATTATAACCAATATGCTTACAACACACGTGGAGGAAGATGAAAGGTTATGAAAATTATTTGCATAATTTTTGAAAGTGAAATCTTTAAGAGCATCTCTAATGCTATCATTTAGTTTTTTCTATATGACATGTTTAAACAAGAAGACCTCTTTCGTATGTGACAAAAAATTTAAAAGATAGAGAATCATCTTTTTAAACGTAATTCAAGACTCCTTTTAGAACATTCTTTCAGACGTAACAATTTTTTTATAATTAATTATAAAGATTAAAAATTACTTTATACCATAACTGATTGATAGCAAAAAATAAAAAAAAAATTGACGATAAATCTTAACTGATTGACAGTAAACGATAAAAAAAAAATTAACGGTAAATGACGTGGATGTAAAGACATCCTCTAGGTGACCCTCTAGAAGTAGAGGATCACTCAGAGGATGTCTTCCTAACTAAATGACATATCATCTCTACCTCAGCATAAGAGCATCTCTAATGTTATCATCTAGTTTTTTCTATGTGACATGCTTAAACAAAAAAAACCTTTTTCGTATGTGGCAAAAAATTTAAAGGATAAAAAGTCATCTTTCTAAACGTGCTCCAATGTAAGACTCATTTTAAAACTTTCTTTCAGACGTAAAAGCTTTTCCTCTAGGTGACCCTCTAGAAGTAGAGGATCATATAGAGGATGTCTTTCCAACTAATGTCACCTCATTTCCATCGTTTAGAAGTAGAGGATCACGTAAAAGATATATAACATTTTTTACTAGATAGTTTCTTTAATGCTATCATCTAATTTTTCATAGGTGACATGTTTAAACAAGAAGACTTCTTTCGTATGTGACAAAAAAATTAAAAAATAGAGAGTTCTCTTTCTAAACGTACTCCAGTGCAAGAATTCTTTTTGAACATTTTTTCAGACATCCTTAAGGTGACCTTCTAGAAGTAGAGAATCACGTAGATGGTATTTTCCCAACTGAACGTCAAATTATTTCCACCTCAAATTTTTTTTTTGTTTTGAGAAAATCTATTTTAGACTCTTTGGATAAAACTAAGAGATTACTACTCCCTCCTTTCTATCCAAAGAATTCACGTTTGAAAAATCTAATAATTAAGAGGTACATAAATAGTATTGAAGTTAGTTATAATTACAAAATTATTTTAACATAGTTAAGATATTTATTGTATATGTGAAAGATAAAGTTGAAAGATTTATAAAAATTATAGGCATAATTTTTTAAAATAAATTTTTTTAAGTAAGATATCCCAAAATAGCAGATTGAGTCTTTGCACGAAAGGGTGGGAGTATATTACAGTTTTGTGAGATATTTTGCACTTTTAGGGTGATATCGTTTAGCACAACTCGGTGATTTTTTATAGAATTATATAATTATTTGGTCCCTCGACTTTATCAAATCTATGCGTTTAGTCCTCCACTTAAAAAAATGCAATTTGATCACTCGATTTGCATTTCGTTAAGAGATTGCCCCTGTCCTCCGTTAACGTCTATTTTTCCGTTTGTTTTTTTTAAATACCCAAACTACCCTTAATGCTTCCCCTCAAAAAGACTGAAACACCCCCCAACTAACCCTAATCACACACACGCGTGCGCGCGCACACACACACACACACACTCTCTCTCTCTTCAATAGCGTCAGAAGTCTCCCCCCTAACAATCCCCAGGCCGCCAGCAATCTCCAACGCTGACGAGGGCCCACCATCGATCGCCGGCAAACTCTCTCTCTCTCTCTCGTGCACGACAGCAGCATCAGCAGCCGTATACACCACGAGCTCCACCCCTTGCGCCTTCCTCCAACCCAGAACACAACAACAGCAGCAACAACGCCAGCGACCCCTTTCTTCCACCAACTAGCCGCAACATCAGCATCCACACTCCACCCTCGCCGTCGACATCTCCTTCATCTTCGATCGTCACAACCCAGTACCGTGCATCATTCTTAGGCTCACTATTGCCGATAACAACCAGCAAACCCCAACACCAACAATCTCCCTCGCCAACCAACAAACCCCGGCAGAGGTTGGTGATTTGGACGACGTTGCTGGAGATGCGGCGGAAGGTTCTTAATTTGGGGTTTAATGAGGTTAAAGGGGAAATTCCTAATTCCTTATTGAATTGTAAGGGTCTACAGATCTTGAATTTAGCTGGAAATCGTGTGAATAGTTTGATTCCTAGGTTTATTGGCCGGTTGGGGAATTGAGGGGATCTACTTGTCGTTTAATCGCCGACGGGTTCGATTCGAACGAGATTAGGGATAATTGTGTAGTCGCATCTTTGTACTCAAATTTGCTTGAAGAGGTCATTCCAATTGAACTTGGTCAGCTTAGTATGTTGGAGGTGTTGAATTTGTAGTCTCTTGTGCTGTACTCAAGTCTTGGTACCAAGCCACTCTCAGTCCAATTGAACTTTGGACCATAATGAGTATATTGAGACAAAGGTGGTTGTTTTCTATGCAAAATGCAATCTTTTTGAGGTTGCGAACCATTTGTTTCACAGGCTCTCTAATCAGAATGTGTTTTCTTGGGCTGCCATGATTAGATTCTATTGTAGGATGGGTTTCAGCAGAGAAGCTTTGTTGGGTTGTGTCGAAATGCTTAAAAATTCAGGCTGATAATTTCGTTGTTCCGAATGTGATGAAAGCTTGTGGTGCTTTGTAGTTGATTGGATTCGGCAAAGGGGTTCATGGGTATGTGGTAAAGATGAGTTTGGGAGGTTGTGTTTATGTAGCCAGTAGTCTTATTGATATGTATGAAAAATGTGAAGTTTTGGAAAATGCAAGGAATGTGTTTTGATAAAATGGCTGAGATAAATGTGATCACTTGGAATTCTGTGATTGTTAGCTATGTGTGTTTGTGTTTGTGTGGAGGAAAGGGGGGTCGACGATGGAGATGTTGGGAATGGGGGCTATTGGGTGGTGACATTAAAGAGGAGAGAGAAGAGGGGGTGAGAGAAGAAGGCGTGAGAGAGAGAGAGAAAGAGAGAGAGAGAGAGAGAGAGAGAATGATGGGTTTCAAAAATCAAAAGAGAAAAAGTCAAGCAATTCAATTTCTTTAATTTAATGAAGATAAGGGTATTTTTAAAAAAATTAGACGAAAATTCTAACGGTAACGACGAAAGGGGCAATCTCTTAATGAAATGCAAATCGAGTGACCAGATTGCTTTTTTTTAAGCAGAGAAACCAAACGCATAGATTTGATAAAGTCGAGGGACCAAATAATTATATAATTCTTTTTTATACAAAGAGCCCCACTATTAACACCTCAATTCTCTCAAAATACACTCAATCTTCTAGTACACCACCTATCTTAATTTCACACCAACGAAACGTCTAAATATACCAACCCTATATTTTCAATTTTACCACTTCTTAAATAATTTCTCTTTCTTTCTCTTTTCTTCTTAAACCTCCCTCCCTCCTCACTGCCGCCCTCCTCCCTCCATTACAGCCACCCTCCTCCCTCCCTTTTATTTAACATTCTCCCCCCACCTTCCCCTCCCCTCCCAGCTCCCTCCATCCTTCCCTCACTTTGTTTTTCTTTTCTATTCTTCTCCTCCGACCCTCCCCTCCCTCCCTCCATCAAAGTGGTGCTTTGTCCAGATACTCAGGAAGTTGACTGGCTCGATCGACAGTGAGAGGAAGCGGAAAGCCGAAGGTTTCGAATCCAGGTTTTTTGAGATCTTGACTAAAAGAGGGAATTCACTGAACTTAAACCCTTGAGTCTCTCCGTCGGGAATGTGGCTTTCTAAACCTTGTTGCCTTGCCTTTTCCATCGCAAACTAACCTAAGCCGCACAGCGGGCTCATCGGAGACGGCAAGGAAGAAGAGGGAGAAGAAGAGGCAGGGAAGAAGAGGGAGAGATTGGGGGTGGGTTTGGTCTTTTCAATGTATGGCATATTTTTAATAAAAATTGAAGGGTGAATTTTGAGGGGTGGGGGGCGTAGATGTAAATGTAAAACACCAATGTAAATGTAAATGTAAAAAAATGGGTGTCACTTAGAATTTATACATTTTTTACAGAAAAAAAAATTTTTTCAATGCAATTGTAGAACATGATGTGTTAATTAAATTGTTTCCTACTTTCCTATTAGTTATTAGCTAATTAATTTTTTGACTCCCAATGCACATTGTGAAGGAGGATGTGAATTGGGAGTCAAAAAATTAATTAGCTAATAACCAATAGGAAACAATTTAATTGACACATCAAATTCACATTCTTTCCCCACAATTGCATTGAAGAATTTTTTTTTTGAAAAATGTGTAAATTCTAGGTGACACCCAATTTTTTCACATTCGCATTTGCATTGGTGATGCTCTAATAGAGTAATCGGCATTTAAAGAATACCAAATTTTTTTATTTTTATTTTTTTTGTACCACATGAGTAGTAACATCAATTGATATATTATTTAATATAAAAAAAATTTAGTATTTTTTAGTTATACATTACTCGTGTTAGAGCATCATCAATATAAATATAAATATAAAAAAATTAGGTGTCACTTAAAATTTAAATAATAAAAAATATTCTTCAATGTAATTATGAAGAATGAATGTAAATATGATGTGTTAATTAAATTAATATGAATAATTCACGTCTGTACATTATAAAATCAAAAAATTAATTATCTAATAATCAATAAAAAATAATTTAATTAACGCATCAGATTCTATAATTACACTAAAAAGTTTTTTTTTCCTTAAAAAACATATACTCCGTAAAGAGAATTGCTATTTGAACCCACAAAATTACTTAGTACACCCATTTACTAAGTACACCCCCCCACATTATTTTCAATTCCTCAAAAAACTAAGTACACCCCACCCTAATTACCAATTATACCCTTCATAATATTTATCACAAAATATTAAAAATATTGCTAAGTAAACCCCCACCCTATACCCTTATACCCTTGTTTGCTAAGTACACCCCCCACACCCTTTATACCCTTGTTTGAAAAACCCGCTCACACCCACGCATACAAACGACAATCGCAAACAACGGCAACATCAACCACGGCAATCGCAAACAATCGCAAACAACAGCAAAGCACGGCAACAAGCACACAACAACAACATTTCTTCAACTTCAACTTCAACAGCAACAATGGAAGACAATAGAGGTGTGAATCTCGTCTTTATATTTTAGGTTAAAATACTATATATTTTTGAATATATGTGTTTAATTTTGTTAGGTCATAGTTACATTCCATTTTTTGCATATTTATGTTGAAAAAATACAATTTAAAGGAAGTTTTGTAGTAAAAATTGCATTTTTCGAGGGTTCACCGGATTGCTTGGACAGAAAATGTGTAGTTCGGCATGGGTACCGAACAAGCCTTGAGCTGTCCGGCATGGGTACCGAACAGAACCTGTCTTGTCCGGCATGGGTACCGAACGGAAGAGAGTGTCCGGCATGGGTACCGAACGATGCTTGACTTGTCGGCATGGCTACCGAAGCAGTGTGTATTGAATTTTTTTTTCCTTTGTTGATCATTAATACAAATTTAATATGTGAGACATCAATACATATCGTGAAGAAGACCTACGGCCTCGGCTAGGGCTCACAGACAAAGACAACAACAAGAAGCTCAACAACAAGAACAACAAGAACTACTGCGACAACAACAACTACGGCGGCAACAACAACTACTTCAACAAAGAACAACAACAACAATTTCTTCTACAAGCAACAACGGGGAGAACATGAGTATGAAAGAGGAGGCCTGTTGAGGATGAGGATGAGGATGAGGAGGATGAGGATGAAGAAGAAGAGGCATTTATCCCGTTTCTGGAGGGCCACAAGTTCCATTCTTGCTCACGACCTTCAATGACCATGTAGCGGCATGTATATGGAATGGGGAAGAGCGACCATTGTTGAAGTGCTTAAATCACACAACCAAACAGGAAGAGTGGTCGATTCGGAATAGCGTAGTCAAGTAATGAAGGATTTTGTCAATAGCTCGGGCCTCAATGTGTCCTCCGGATGCTCTTATGCGAAGTGGATAAAGTCCTTGTCTCGGCATTTGTGGAACGGTGGCATCCAGAGACCAATACCTTCCACATGCCCTTTGGAGAGATGACAATTACACTTGATGATGTGTATTGTCGACAGAATGTGTGCGGGCAACCTTGTTATCTAGGCGGAGTGTGCCACCAACACCTCGGGAGGTTGCGAATATTTTAGGTGTGCATCTCTCGAAGTGCTCGTTGGGATGCATGGTGCTAGGGGGCCATCGATCAAATTAGAGTGGCTTCGTGAGAGATTCCGGGAAGAGGGTACCTCGATGATCCTTTTACTGTGCTCGGTCGGCGAGCATATTTGTGGTACACTATTGGTTGCACTCTTTTCGGCGACAAGAGTGGGACACGGGTGAACACAAACTATTTAGAGTTTCGGATGACGACCGGGGTGGATTCGTATGCAGGGCTGCAACTCTTGCGTACTTGTATAGACAGTTAGGGCAAGCGTCTCGAGTGAGACAAAGCGGATGGCGGGATATTCGACGCTATTGGAGGTAACATACTTGTATTTTCAGTTCATTACATTCAAACATTATAGAAAGTCATATGTTATGGAACCATAGTATATTTGATCGAAAGCTGTTTTATTGCATGTAGGCTTGGATATACGAGCATTTTCTGCTTTTAGGCCTCCATATCGATCAAATTACGGGGCTCAATACCCACTTGCAATGAGGTGGTTACCACAAGGAAAAGTTGGTGCCTCGATGCAAAAATTGGTCCAATACGGGAGCGTCTTGACGTCCTTAAGCCCAATGATGTGAGTGTTATTTAATTTAGTTTCTTTTTATTTTATAACACATGTATGTTAAATTAATTTTCCGTGGTTATTGTAGGTAATTTGGATGCCCTATACGGGTCTTTTTAGGGAGTTACATCCATTTCCCGCCGTCTCGTTATATCATGGATGTTTAGTGGCGTGCAATGTTGTGGAACCATACCATCGGACCGAGTTCTTAGACAATTCGGTTATGTAGACGATTCCATGTACACCGATCGCTGCGATGTCCATGTCGGATGGGAAAAGAAGAGTTTGTCTACCCTCCCCCCTTGTACCATACTTTATTGTTTGGGATAGTCACGTCCTATCTGGCGATCGTCTTGGCAATATTGCTCAACTACCATGGGAGTGTGCCCCGACTATATGCGGTGGTACACCGCACATTCACATCCGTTGGTGCAAAACCCGAGAGACGGTCCCCAGTTACCGTGACATCTCCGCTCGAGTACGACGCATGGGAGATGATTACGTCGTACGAATTTAGTACAACCTCCGTGCGAGATGGAGGTTAGGGGATCGGGGATGACGGCGGATGAATTGGCGGAAGTATTGGACGGGACTTATATGATAGTGGGAGGTCCAGATCTGCGGGACCTTCTTGGAGGCGAGACGAGGCGGGTCCATCTACTTACGGGCGTGACGAGGCGGGTACATCAGCGCGGGACTCGTCGTAGGAGGCGACGAAATTGATTAACATTTGACAAAGAAACTTTTGATGTAACTAATGATGTAACTATTAGATGTAACTATTTGATGTAACTTTTGATGTAACTTTTGATGTCAATTGTTATGAGAATTGATGTAACTTGTTATGATAATTGATGTAAATTTTTATGTTATATTATGTTAGCGTCATTTTAATGAATGTTTAGTATGATTGGTTTGGACAATATAATCATAGCATTATGATACTATATGTTTTGTGATTGGTGTAAAATTTGTTTACAAAAAATTGCAAGTTTACATACTTGTTCGGTAGCCACCAACCGAACAGTTTAAGACTGTTCGGTACCCCCACCGAAAAACATAAGACTGTTCGGTACCCCCCGAACTTCTTAGAGTTGTTCGGTGGTTCCTTACCGAACAGTGTGTTTAGTTTGAATTTTTTTCCTTAACTATCGAACATCAATCCAAAAACAAGTTCTTGCCAAACTAAAAAAACAACGAAATATTGACATCAAACATAACTATTTCCATCGAAACTACCATCAACAGTCATTTTAATGAATGTTAAGTATGCTTGGTTTAGACAATATAACCATAGCATTATGATACTTTATGTTTTGTGATTGGTGTAAAATTGTTTACAAAAAAGTGCAAGTTTGCATCTTGTTCGGTAGCCATCAACCGAACAGTTGAAGAACTGTTCGGTACCCCACCGAACCAACTAAGACCTGTTCGGTACCCCAGAACCTATTAAGAGTTGTCGGTGCCTTGAACGGTGTGTTTTATTTGAATTTTTTTGTTTAACTATCGAACATCAATCCAAAAACAAGTTCTTGCCAAACTAAAAAAAGAAAAAGAAAAATTGACATAAAACATAACTATTTCCATCGAATCTACCATCAACAGTTTAGTTTACATCAAACTACAATCAACTACGATATAAACTAGCCTAAAAACATTCAACAACAAAGTTTAGGTTACATCAACAATGTTTAGTTTACATCAACGATAGTATCTTTACTATCCGTAGTCATTGTTACTTCCATCAATCGTTTCAACATCGTACATATCTAATTGAACTTTAAAAATATCCTTCCAAGGAGCTGCACATTGTAACCGATTCGTTTCCCAGTATGTTGTCACCGGAGGCAATGGGGCACCTTCGCGCAAGAACACCTTCAATAGAAATACATACATGTCATTTAGGGCAATATAAAGTGTTGTTTTAATATAAATTACACATTATATAAATAGATGTTTGCGTACTGGATATAATGGTCTCTGTTCACGCAACCGGTACATATCAATTTTGGATTGGATGGGGTTCGGTTCTCAAAGGTAGGTACATGATTGACATTCTCTTATCTAAACTAACGAAGGCAACATTATAGGTGATGCAACCAAGTAACCCATATATGGGTTACAAAACCAATATTTCTTCGGTGCGATCACCTCGTAGTAGTCGAGACTTTTCAATACCTTATCAACCATGCCATGTTCGTTGAAAACACGTGCGTAGAAGTCTAAGTGGCTCGACAACTCACGATGGAGGTCACCTCGAACCCTAGCCCAATCCTCTTCTTTATATCCAACTAATTCAGCTATTGCGCGAAAACCGCAATGCCCATCACCAAGAACATTCTTAGTGTCTTCAATAAAATCTTTAAATTTTGCCGGTAGTAGATGAATATAACCAGTCGAAGTTGCAGCTCGGGTGGTTCGGCGGACAACCTATTGAAAAAAGATAAATTGACGTCAATATACTTTATGAAAAATAATATTAAATATAACTAATTAATTAAATATAAAAAATTAAAAGTATTTACCGGAATCTTTGTCTTCGTGGTCGTGAATGTAGGACGTTTAGATGATGGACCAACCTCGTATGTAACGAGTTGTTCTTCAGCCGGCGAACAACTACCTTGATCAATGGCCTCCACATACTCAAATGCGCTAGGATCCCGTTTTGTTGATTTGGACATCCTAGTCTTTGCAATCTTGGGACGACCACGAGTTTGGACCTGAGGTCTAGGTATCACCAATGGTGTTGTTCTTTGGATTCGAGGCTTCCATCAATCGTTTCAACATTAAAAGTCTATCCTCCGTGGGCGTCTCTAAAGTTTTTACAAACTCATCAACGCAATGAGTCATTTTCACTTCTAGTTCCTCCCTCACACCAACAACCTCATCGCCCTTAGGTGGTATCATATCTAATTTTCTCCAAAATGAATCAACCTTTTCAAGGGGAATTGGTGTGTTCGATCTCACATACTCGGAAATCTCATGACGACATGGCAATCCACAAGTCTTTCTCAATGAACAACCACACAACAGAGGGTCTACAGGATCTTCACCGATTCCACTCATTTCTTCATAGATCTTGTTCAATGCATGTATTGACACCATACCTGCAGAGACATAAATACAATTGATTTGTATTTATGTTGAACTACATTCTTGCTCTTCTCAAATGATTGCTTTATTGCATTGTGTGACGTCTCAATGAGAGTGTGAATCATTGCCAACAAGTATCGAAGTTACCCTGGCTAGATCCGAGCCGTCTTTTCAACGCCGCATGATGGCTCTCCACCCGAAATCGAAATCCATTGGTTCAAAGCACATCTTTATCTAAGACATTTAGAAATCAATATACATTGAAGTGAATATACATTTGTTGTGGTGTTGTCAAAATGGACGACGGTATTTGTCCAACAAGAAACAAATCTCTCCTTGTGCGGCCTACCCAATTTTCGATGACATACTTCAAAGAGATGGATATGCTTTGAAGTTTGATTGCAGCGCCGAGGCGATCAAACTCGACCTCGGTGTGCAACCACTAAAACATTCCAAGCTGCAATAAACGAATCCCACATCTCCTTTTTCGGAAAATTTTCTTGCAATTTGCCAAGACATTCTTATTAATATGCCACCGACAAAGAAAATGTCTTGAAGAGGGAAAAGTGTGCTCAATTGCATTCATCAAACCCTTTTCTCTATCGGTAACAATTACCTTTGGGTAGCTCAGATTGATGCATCAAGGACTTCAATATTGTGCATGCCCACGTATAGTTGTCTTCCTTCTCGACTCCAAATACACTGCAATAGAAAGTCATATGTGTCGATGTCACACCAACAATCTCCAACAAAGGTAACTTGTACCTATTTGTCTTGTAAGTACAATCCATAAAGATGACCTTCGGAAAACACTTCAATAAATCAATGCTCGTCGGGTGAGCAAAGAAAAGATCCTTTACGTATTAGTCTTCGCGCCGATCATGATATAAATACCCATGTTTCTTCAATTGAAACATAAGTTGTTGCATTTCGATCGGCCATCACGCTCAGTAACTTTACTCTTCGTACGAGCATTGTAGATCGTCTTGATTGTGGACTTATTCTGTTCAAATTTTTGTTTTAAACCAAACAAAATGTCTTTCGGTTTACTATTGTTGTGTGACAAATCAACTACATATTCCTCCTCTTCCACTGATAATCGCCCAGCATATGAGTGGCCTTCTAAGTATTCCGCAGTTGGATGATTATGCACACCACATTGAATCTCTAATTGCCATTCATTAGCAGATAACTGCTTCCCCCTCAAACGAAAAGGACATCCACACTTCTTCGTACCAGTTTCTCTCTTCCTTTTTCGTTTACTCACATTAGCATTAGCCTCTTCGACATTTTCTGATGCTGATGGTAGTGCCTCAACCTTTTCTTTTCACGGTAATGGCCACTACGTTCACAAGTCATCAACATTCGAGCCCTTTGCAACTAGCCGTACCTTTGTCCGGCCTGCGATTATTATGACAATACCATGCTCCTGTCCCCTAGCACGCACCCAATCAAACATAAGCTCACGAGTTGAAAACAATTCATGCGTCGTGAAAACTTCGGTGAAATCCATGGCAATGTCTTCAACATTGTTTTCAACTGAGTTGATACGGAATGATCGATTTTCTTCGGGGCCAATCACGCCCTCCGAAGACATCGTATTCGAATCCGTTCACAATTACAATAACAAGACTTAATTAGCAAATAAACAAACATATCATTCGGTACCTACCCTTGGAACACAAAGGAGAATGTTCGGTACCCTGTAGAGCAACTTAAGAAGTGTTCGGTACCCTGTAGAGCTACTTCAAGTAATTTCGGTTGGTACCAGTAGGACAAGTTTCAACATGTTCGGCAAGGGTGCCGAACAGTTTGTTTTGTGTTCCACGGTCCATTGCCGAACACGACACGGAAAAACTCGAAAAATCGAAGAAAATTGCAATTAAAGACATGAAATAAGATGAAATACTTACATAATTGGTCCCTTTCTTGGTTTTTCCATTGTTAGCGACAATGTGGATGTATTTAGGTGGAATTTAGGGTTTGAAGTAGGAAGAAGTTGGAAGATGAAGAGAATGAAGGTGATGACGGTTATGAACGTTCAAAATTTGGGGTGTACTTAAAATCTTTGGGGGGTGTACTAAGTATTATTGAAATTAGATTAAAGGGGTGGGGTGTACTTAGTAGCATCAAGGGTATTTAAGTCTAAAATTATAATGGCATTTTTGTAAATTATATTAGTGGGTGTACTAAGTAAATATATGGGTTCAAATAGCAACTCTCCTCCGTAAATCATAGTTTGCGCCCAATTTTTTCCAATTCACGTTTGCAACAAATTGGTGATGCTCTAAATAACCCCACTCTGATTGGATTCGGGCTAACTGTGAAAACTTTCGAGAAAAGAGAGAGGTAGTCGTATTACGGAAGGAGCCGCCGGTGATATTCTTCCAGCAACAATCGTGTAAGCAGTGGGAGAGAGCGAGATGTCGAAGACGCTGGTGCAGCCGATAGGGCAAAAGAGACTGACAAACGTTGCCGTAGTCCGTCTCAAGAAGCGTGGAATACGCTTCGAGATCGCTTGCTACAAGAACAAGGTCCTCTCTTGGCGTTCCGGCGTGTAAGCCCTCCTTATGTCCCTTCTATAAACCATAGTTCTCATCACCATTCTTAAATTTACTTGCTATTTCTTAATTGTAGCCTCCATAGCTTAGAATTTACTTGCGATGTCTGCGTTTCTAATTTACCAAAACTAATTAGCAATTACTCCCTCCACTGGTTAATTGTGAAGTAACCATTATAGCTACTATTTTATTGTATCCAAGTTGTTTATTTCGTATATGAAAGGGATGGGTGAAATTGGATCATCCTGTAAATTCTAAGCTTAATTTTCAAAAGCCGACCATACTAGTGGAACATCCCAAAAAGTGAAGGAGGACTCATTGAATTGAAGTACTGAAGGGATGGAGTACTTCATATTGCGACGGTTTAGTAGCTTTCTGGAAATAATGTCTTGAAAAAATCTTTGGATTAAAAGTAGATATGGGTTTGAAATCGTCAAATATAGAGGACGTTAGTCATCATGTTCATTTGAATATTTACTAGGCTGGAAATTCTGGTTGGTTATGATATGCCCTTTGTAATCATTTGTAATTTAGGGTCCTTAATTCCTCGTACTCTATACAGTGAAGCCCAAGAGACCGATACCTTCTACAGGTGTTAAGGAATTAAGTGTTCAAGGAAATAAATCCATTCAGGTCTCTTAAAGTTGAGTTCATAGTGGTGGTCTTATGCAACTTTATTTTTTATATAGCTAGGGGTTAACTTGCCCTATCACACTACCTGGCACTTACGCAGTCAAGTTGTTATTGTCTTTATGCTTTATTATACTCCCTTTGTCCCAAAGTTGCATTTGACGAGTCAAACTTTTGAATATCATACTTTTTGATCTCTATTATTTCCTTTGAATTGCATCAAGGTTATATATTTTTTTTATAAAATCTAATCTAATATCATCTTTTGCAACAAAAGGAAAAAATAGAAAAAATATGAAGGTTTGATGCTTAAATTTTATAAACGGGCGGCTCTTTTTTGGGAAAAAACAAAATGGGAAGTGCTACTTTTGTTTTTATTTTTTTGGGACAGAGGGAGTAGCATTTTTGTACTTTGTACGTTTGTTATTGTTTATTTCTAATTTTTAAGTTTTAAATTGGTGTCATATATTTTTAGGCTTGTATGAGCAATTTTAATGAGCTGTACAGCTTGATTTTCCTTAACTTATGGTGGAAAATTTTGTCAATGTGATTCTCGTTCGGGTGCTATTCCAAAATACTGTAACCTTTCGTTTGGTAGGTTAATGTGACTCTGTCTATTATAAGCAACAAGGATGCCTATTATAAGCAACGAGGATGCTCCAGCTCTTTCCAGTAAAGAAATTAGCCACTCTCCACACGCAGAGCCGCTGACTCCTTAAAACTTGAGTTGTATCCACTTCAATTCGCTCTTAATTACGCAAAAGGATGGCATGAGATGTTATAGCTACCATATGTTGATTTCTCTATATGTCTTCTTCTGGGACCTGTTAGTATCAATGCGGTTCCTATGGTACAGGTGTCATGCCCCTAATAGTCTGGGATTCATCTTTCCATTGACTGCTGTATTTTTATTGGATCTTTCCAAGCTGCGTAGCACAACCTTCCCATTTGTGTTACTCTATTATTTCTGAGAATCAAACGAGAAACAACCCATCTAAAGAAGACTTCTTGTTATTATATGCTCATATCTTTTGGAGATTTCAAACAATTCTTTAGTCTTTATACTCCTTTATCCACAATTGGATGTCATTTGTGTTAATTGCACCGGAACTGAGGATTTCAATCAAGTGTTTCTCCCTATGTTTCCAAAAGAGTTCTCCATTTGACTGAGCACAGATTAAGGAGAGTCATTTAACTCTTCTCACTATCCACTTTCGCCCTTGGAGCTCACTCAATAGTTTGAAAAGATGGTTTGTAGTAATTTGAGGATTAGATCCCATCTGTTGAAGTACTTGAATTAAGGCAAAGGCAGTATAACAATTTCAGGAGCAAAGCGAGTATAGTATTTTCAAATCTTATGAAGCTATTAATTCTTTCCCTTTGGTATCGATTACTATTATATGTAATATATTGTATATTTTGGATTATGTGACATGAAAAAGAATAATTATCTCTATTATACAAACTCTTGCATTCTTAGTTGTTGCTTGTTATGAAAATTGAGCATCTGGTATGATCCTTAAAATATTATAGCTTCTTCTTCTCTGCAGTTGAAGGTTATGTACCAGTAACTTATAGTTGCTAAGAATTCTTAAAGTTCCATTGTTCTTTAGTATTAGTAATATTGTTTGCCTTAATATAGTGAAGTAAATCTCCAAAAAATAAAAATAAAAATAAATCATGAATGTGGTGAAGTAAATGCTCAAAAATAGCCAAGGTTAGTAAACAAAAACTTCTTAAAATTTGAGCAATCTTATATGCCCGTTATGAACATGATAGGGCTTCTTTTTTTCTACATGAATGCCCTTAGTATCCACACAATAGTGTTGCAAGTGCACGTTGACTCATGATAGATATTAAAGGTGAATTTCGTAACTTCATAAGAAAAATGGACATTCATATTGGATTTTATTTTTTTAATATTTTTTAAAGGGACACTCAATTTGGGATGGATGAAGTTTTAGATTTATAGTTATCATCTCATAAAATTACATATACAGATAAGAAAACTGGTTAAAAGACTAAGATAACATAGTAGAAACTAGAACGGTAACTTAAGATCGATTAATGATAACAAAGACGAGTTTCAATAATGCATGTCTATAATTGAGAATATCGCTCAAGTTCATACATATTAAATATGTGATATCATATTTATTTATATGAGTTGACCACAAAAATGAGATGAAAAGCTAAATAAAAGAATGGCATACAATACATCTTTGCACAATTGGATGTATTGTAACATAAGAGAACCAAATGACTTGCGTGATTTTGGAGCAAATGGAGGATTAGATGCTTACCAAGAAGAAAATTAATTTAAATCTATGACAAAAATTAAGGAATGATAGGCTACATTAAATAAATAGAATGAAGTTTGGTAACTCTTGAATGGTTAATCTTAAAAAAGTTGATTACTATTTAATGAGTGTCATTAAAACAAATTACTAACTAATCATTCAATAGTCTTTATCTATGATTGGTTTAATTTTAAAAAGCAAAAATTGGAGAAAAAATGACTTTTTGGGAGTCTTTGGTAGTGGGTGAATTGCTCTATTGTATATACCTGTTTTTTGTTAGTAGAAAAATAATTCTGAGAAAATTGGATTGAGGTTTTGGAGCTCATCTAAGGTTGGTCACATTGTTATAATATATATAATACAGAGTGTGCTCATAGGTTGTACCCACCCTTTTCTCCTTTATCATTATGTATATGTGTAGTTATCATGCGAATAATTTATTTGTTGTTATTGTTGTGCACAAAGCATTATGTGGGTGTTGCAATTGATTGGGTCTAGATAGTCACATGCTGCATGCTGCAGTCTTTTGGCAATGAATAGAACCATTATAACTTCTAATCACTAACTTATTGTTATGCTTTCAGGTTGATAATTATTCCCCCTGTTTAAAATTCCTGAATATGTTTAGCATTTTCAACGAGATAGAACACTAGAGTCCTGACTTATATGTTATTTTGTATTAGAGAGAAGGATTTAGATGAAGTATTGCAGTCACAAACTGTTTATTCAAATGTTTCAAAAGGAGTTCTGGCAAAGTCAAAGGATTTAATAGCAGCTTTTGGGATGGATGACCAGACAAAAATCTGCTTGGAGGTTAGTGAATTTCAATCTCAACTGCTTGTGGACTGTCAATCACTAATAATCTTTTTTTCTACGTGTTAGTTGTTACTATATTAAAATTTCTAGAGCTTTTCCTTTTCAAATGAGAAAAAATGGATTTTTTTGAGTGATGTATCTTGTGGTAGCAGATTTTGGAGAAAGGAGAGCTACAAGTTGCAGGAAAGGAGAGAGAATCACAGTTGTCTAGTCAGTTTAGGGATATTGCAACCATAGTCATGCAGAAGACTATCAACCCTGAGACTCTGCGCCCTTATACTATAAGTATGATTGAGCGTTTGATGCATGAGATACATTTTGCAGTTGATCCACACAGCAGCTCAAAGAAACAGGTGATTGATTCATCCTGCTGAATGTTGATCAGTGGGCAAAGTTCTCTGTATTTTAGTGAATTAAATTACATGTCGTCTCCTTCTATCCTTCTTTACTTATCCAGTGTACTAATTCTGCCTTTTCTCTCGCGCTTTGAATCTCTGGTATTGTCCTTGATATTTTGAATTTTGTTTATTCTTTGAATCTGCCAATCAAATTTAATGTGACACTAATGATTTTACTTTGAATTGGCTCAACATTGCTAGTCTATTGATTGTCTGATTTTGCTATCCACTTTATCATTGACAGGCACTTGATGTCATCCGTGAGCTTCAGAAACATTACCCGATAAAGAGGTCTCCCATGAGACTACGACTAACATTGCCCCAACAAAACTTTGCTTCTCTTGCAGGGAAGCTCAATGAGTGGAATTCCACCATTGTTTCAAAAGATGAATCTGGAAGTCAGCTATCTGTTGTAAGTCTTAGTGTAATAAAACTGTCCCATTTCTGCTTTTATGCATGCACTCTGATGCTCTCACTTTTGAAGTATAATTAAACAAAGGGGAAAAAATGGAGAATTTCCTTTGTAAATAATTAGCTAGGGTGCAAAACCTTTCAATTACCTTTTTCCTTGAATTGATAAAAGTGAAGGAAAAAGATAATACATGTTAAAATTTGTATGCACTGATGATGAGGATGTAGTAACGAAACTGAAATGGATATTATTGCTGAAAAAAATTAGCTAATGGGGATTGAAAGACAATGTAAATCCAACAACCATCAGTAGAGGCAAAAATAGTTGAATACAAATGTTCATAACAAAAAAAAAAAAAAAAAGAAGAAGAAGAAGAAAAGTTTGTAGAAAGACTTCTGGTACACGTTGAAACTAAATCTATAGTTAGTCTGAATGTTAGACACAGCTTAAACTTGACCTATTCCCTTTTATCCCTTCTCGTCTGCGTGTTCAGTTAAATCGGTGTTATGATCTCTCACCTGTGTGGTCAGTTAAATTGGCGTTTGGTCATGTTCTCATTTCTCTTTGTGGAGCCTGATATATGACTTCCTTGCCATGCAGATTTGTGAAATTGACCCTGGCTACTTCCGGGACTGTGATGCGTTGATGAGGAATCTGCAGGGAAGGTCTGAAATACTTTCTGTCTCAGTGCATGGGGAAGGTGATACACATGTGGATCATTATGATGATTTTGATGATGTATCGACAAGTGTGCATAAGGAATCCACAGATTCTGTGATCCAACTCGGTGATAAGATGCAGAAGCATACAATATCTTTAAAAAATGGGAATGGTAATGGTGAGGGAGAGGTGAAGCAGAACAAATGCAGTACATGCAATGCAGTTGTGGGGGATTCTGCTCAGTATAGAGAGCACTTCAAGAGTGAATGGCACAAGCACAATTTAAAGCGAAAGACCAGGCAACTACCTCCCCTTACAGCGGAAGAATGCATGGCTGACCTGGAAATTGGCGACTCAAAGTCAGATTTGAAGGATTACTCGTTTTGAGGCGTGGTCATTTTTCTTTTTAAACTTTGATGTATAAAGAATTTTGTCTGTGTTTTATATTCAGCTCACCCCAGTGCTAGCTTGTCACTTTTAACTGCCATTTGCCGGAGCTGCAATACTTGAAACTTGTGGGTTCTGTTTATTTTGTTGACATGGAATTCACTACTAAAACACCACTACTTGGAATTGATTGTTACTGTTTTACATGACAGGTATGGTTAGAAACTTAGAACTAAGAATTGGAGTGGAAGAATCCAATGGTTTCATTTGGGGCAGGCTCCAAATCCTGTCACATTTGTCCCAATCTGTAGCACTATGTCTGGCTACACGGTGTACGACCTCTATCACAACTAAAGTTAACGGGACTTCCATTGCAGTAAAGAGTCCAAATTGAAGATGAGAAGCTGAAAGGAGATGATGCTCCAGTAAAAAGAAAATGACCAGTGGCTCGTCCTTATTCTGCGTCTCTCCTTTTGCTTTTCCCCTAACCTTTGCCGATTGCTTTTGAAATGTCAGTTTCTTCAAGGGGATCTATATTAATTTTTCTTCTGTAATTGAGGCAAGAGTTCAGGAGGACAGTACTAATAATTGTTCATCTTCTTCAGTCTTTTGGATAAAACTGCAAGAAAATGATCAAGTTTCTATCTTTAAATTGTGTGATGAATTTGTTGGAGGTGGAAGATTTCAAATGGGAGAAGATTTGTACAAGGGGGTAAAGCGATTTGTGAAATTGCTACGTTCGTTTTAAATAGAAATTCATTCGCTACCAATTCTAAGGTAACTCCCCAGCTTCCACCCTTAGAGCTTCTCCAATACAATCATCTATCTAGGTGATCCTCTACTTCTAGAGGGTCACCTAGATGGATGATAGCATTGAAGATGCTCCTAGTCTTGGTTTGTAATTGTGACATATAATGCCAAGTTCCACCTGGCTGGCATGTATCACAATGCTATGCGGCACTCACTCATGTTCTACAAGTTAGAAAATTTAATGGGGGTAAATGTAATTTCTCAAACAGGAGAGGGGATATATAAAAACTGATACAACCATTAGGGCGGTAGATACAATTTACACTTTCATTTTGGCCCCCTTCATACGAGAATGCTAAGAGAGAGGCGGGGCCACAACAAATGCTGATATGGTGTGTTTGGGACATTTGGGATATTCCAAGTTTTCTTGGTATGAGCTCTCTATTTGATTTCATCCACAAGAAAGTTGAGAACCTCAAACCACCTTACAATCTTGTAGCAATTATCCAGTTTTAGATAAATATTACAGAGGAAAATACTACTATAGCTTTGATATCTGGAAAAATAAAATTATATAATATAGTCTTAAATTTCTGAATAAGTCTCTTGAATTAAACCATCCAATTAGGCCTCAATATTCCCACTTCCACTAACACTCTCCATAGACTGCATTGCCTACATACATACTTGGCCAGAGTGAGAGAGAGAGAGAGAGCTGAAAAATGGCTATGGAGGTGTGTTTCCAAGCATGTACTAGTGCCAGAGCTAGTGTATTGCAGTCTCATTATCCATTTTCTAGCAAGGAAAAGGTTAATTTGCAGTCATGTAAATCAGTCCCCATGGCAATGATGAAGTCCTGTGCTGCTGCCTCTCTTTTTACTTCTTCCTCCTCATCTTCTGCTCATTCTTTCAATAACAAATTCAGATCTTCCCGCATTGTCTGTAAAGCTTCCGTCGATGAAGGTCTCTCTCTCTCTCTCTCTCTCTCTCTCTCATATCCAGTTTTCTGTTACGCTTATGTCCTTGATTGTGACTTACATACAACTTGGTTTTTTGTTAAGACTTCAACTTAGTTCAAAATCGACACTTTCATCAAAAGTGCTACTCATTAAGGGACAATGTTTTTTCTTTTTTAGTCTTTTATATCTATTTTTCTTCCTCGAGCTGGAGCTTGTTTGGCATTGCAGTTATGAGTTTCATCTCATTAACTTCCGAAAATTTTCTGTCCTAAGGGCACCTTCTGGCTGAATAGTCACAGTGTTGATCATAATGTTGAAAACGCTTATTAGATTTACTACAATTTTTAGATAATTTAAGTAAATCATGAAATTTAATACGAACTATTTTAGTTTTAGAAGCACCAACCCTCTGCTATTGCTAGAAAATCTCAGGCCAAAAGTTCAACTATGTCGGTCCATTAAATAGTTCACCTTTGTTTTTTCTAAATGTCTCTTTGACGAGAGTTCATTTTCGAGTGAAAAGAAACATACTATATGACCAATTGGCCAGTGACAGAGTGGTACTGAACTCCCTCAGGGCTCACATGAACGAGTTCGACTTCTCGGGTGTAGACTCGTAGCCTTTGAACCAAAGAAAAAAAAAAATTACATACTGTATTGTGCTAAAAATAACTCATCGACTAAAAAATAAGAGTGGACGAACTTGCTAATTACCAACTTGTCCGTCCGCAGGTCGCGCTTCTATACGAGTCCACCGGTCCGGACATTTAATCGGAAGGGGGGTTGCGGGGGGCGTGTGAGAGAAAGCCTCTATGCTATACGAAAGAAGCTTGTATATAAATTAGCCTTGTCTTTACTTTCTTTCCAACGTAGAACAAACTCACTTATCCAATTTTAACCTACCTACTTTAGGCATTCATATCTCTATCATTCAAACATCATTTTGAACGAATAAATATAAGATTTCGATGTTCGCACGGAGTAGAACATATTTTCACAATTATCTTTGTCATTCGACAAAAGAACCACTAAGAAATTTAACACAAAATATGTCGAAAACATATACTTTCGAAGCAAATGAAAGTGAAAGTTTTAAGTTGAATATTTTCTACATATAAAAAGACGAGGGCAAGTTAGTAATTTTGCAGAAGGGGGCTGCGTTTAGAGTATAGGGGGGGGCTGCGTTTAGCGCCTATGAAAATAAAAGGGATTTTTTTTTTTTGTTATGTATCCATTTTATAAAATTTGGCATGCATGGGAGGAATGGAACATTTTTCTTAATACTAATCAAATGCGAAAAACACATATATTTTCAAATCAGATACAGTTTAATCCACCATACTACAACCATAAACGAGGTTAATTAAGGGCTCAAGGCCACCTTAAAAACTTGAGAAACCAATAATTAATCCCCATCAACTGATAATGTGAATGCATTGGTGAAGCTGCAGTTAGGGTGGTTACAGACAAGAACTGGAGCGAGCTCGTTACTGGGAGCAATACTACAGTTCTGGTAGAGTTTTGGGCACCATGGTGTGGACCATGCCGGATGATAGCCCCGGTTGTGGACGAACTGGCCAAGGAGTATGCCGGGAAAGCCCATTGTTTCAAGCTCAACACCGACGACTGCCCAACCATAGCCTCACAGTATGGGATCAGGAGCATCCCAACAGTGCTGTTTTTCAAGAATGGAGAGAAGAAAGAAAGTGTCATTGGTGCTGTTCCCAAGTCTACTCTCAGTGCTGCTTTGGACAAGTATGTAGACAGTTGAACAAAGAGGATTCAAAGAATTGCGTTCTAAGGCCAGCTAGCTCAATCATCAAATAACGATTATCTCTATCAATTGTGTACTTAATTTTACTTTTCTTTTTGTTAATTTGTCTTTGAGTAAATCTGGTTAAATGTGTATATGACTGGAGAACCATCATTTTCCTTTTAATTCTATAGATTTTATTTCACCCTCTTACTTCAACGAAATTTGTGAAGGAAATAAAACACGAACCCATGTTGCAGACTTGCAGTTTTAGGTCAGTTTTTTTTAAAATTTTTTATTGAAAGTGGTTTAAGGGGGCTAATACCATTTTCTTGCTTCTCTTTTTATTTGTACTTACTCAACTCATATATTAAATGAGTGAATTACAGGCCGGCCCCTTTTTTAACATTTGTAATCGCTTCAGTCCACTCATCTTTTTTTAACTAAAAAAATGTATTTTTAGGATAAAAAAAATGATTATGTCATTAATGAAAGAAAAACACGAGCGCAATTAGCATCGCGACGCAAAGTTTTGCATCGCGAATCCAATTTCAGGGGGACAAAACAAAAATTTGAGGCTGCCGCACCTCGCTAAGGCGAGCAACCTCGCCTTGCCACACCTCGCTAGGGCGAGCAGGGTAAAAAATGAAACATTTTGATTGTCGCGCTAAGGTGAGTTGCCGCATCGCTAGGGCGAGTAGTGGGACAAAAAGCGATGCTCCACTTTGTGCATCACGATGCTCCACTCTGTCCATACCGATGCTCCACTTTGTGCATCGCGATGCTCCGTTTGAATTTCAACTTGCGTTGCCCAGCATACTGCGATTGACGAACAATTATGATTTAACACAATAACAAATATATATATATATATATTAGATTTAAATTTAAATAAAATTGAAATTATATAACAAAATTTACATAAAAACATGGTATTGACTCACACAGTTCAAGTAATCGGCCTGTCCCTTGAGTTTTTGTTCACCTAGTTTTGAGTCGGGTAGTAGGAATTCGAATTCGATTATGAATTATGATCTCCAGGGCAGTTTTCGCATGGTTGCAGAGATTGTTTACAATGAAATATTTTGTAATAACGTTGATTTTGCAATACGAGCTACAGAATTGAGTTGAGCTTCAAGTTTCAACTCATAATTTGTTAATTGCTGGCCGATTTTCACAGTGAACCTACTGGAGTATTGGAAAATATCAAGTTATGGAAGAACAGTTATGAAAGAAACGAGGGTATTTTAGAAATAATTTTATGAAAGTACTACCTTTACGAGCTACAGAATTGAGTTGGGCTTCAAGTTTCAACTCATAATTTGTTAATTGCTTGACTCAGTTAAGTTTAGAAGGGCTCAAGCTCGGCCCATATTTTTTTAGCATGCTCAAATTGTGGCTTGAATGTAGAGATATCGAGCTCGAGCTTAAGCTCAAGGTCCAAGTCTTGCGTGAAGCTAACCAGGGTGTGGACCATAATGACGAACAATTTTGCAGAGCTTCCATATGTTTAACGACATTTGATTTGAATATCTTCCGGATGATGTAGAGCTTCCATATGTTTAATGACATTTGAAGATTTAATACTTAGAGCAGGAACATCGGAGTAGCAAAAGTCTTGCGTGAAGCTAACCAGGGTGCGGACCATAATGACGAACAATTTTGCAGAGCTTCCATATGTTTAACGACATTTGATTTGAATATCTTCCGGATGATGTAGAGCTTCCATATGTTTAATGACATTTGAAGATTTAATACTTAGAGCAAGAACATCGGAGTAGCAAAAGTCTTGCGTGAAGCTAACCAGGGTGCGGACCATAATGACGAACAATTTTGCAGAGCTTTCATATGTTTAACGACATTTGATTTGAATATCTTCCGGATGATGTAGAGCTTCCATATGTTTAATGACATTTGAAGATTTAATACTTAGAGCAGGAACATCGGAGTAGCAAAAGTCTTGCGTGAAGCTAACCAGGGTGCGGACCATAATGACGAACAATTTTGCAGAGCTTCCATATGTTTAACGACATTTGATTTGAATATCTTCCGGATGATGTAGAGCTTCCATATGTTTAATGACATTTGAAGATTTAATACTTAATTAGAGCAGGAACATCGGAGTAGCAAAAGTCTTGCGTGAAGCTAACCAGGGTGCGGACCATAATGACGAACAATTTTGCAGAGCTTCCATATGTTTAACAACATTTGATTTGAATATCTTCCGGATGATGTAGAGCTTCCATATGTTTAATGACATTTGAAGATTTAATACTTAGAGCAGGAACATCGGAGTAGCAAAAAATGGGGAGCTTATCTCCCTTTTTGATCATTTTATTATAAAAATACCATTAAGCTACCCATTTAAACTACTCAATAAAAATACTCTTTCAACAATGCACAAACTCCAACAAATTTACATACTCCACTATCTTTATCTCCATTAATTTAATATCTTTATATCTTTAAATTTATAAAAAATTGATCTTTGTCCAAATGAAATAAACAAAATCTCTATTTATAGATAAATGTGTACTTTAATAAAAAAAATAATGATTTTTTGTGGTCGAAAATGACCAAAAACAGCAAAAAAAACCAAAGCTACAGTAAT
This sequence comes from Platycodon grandiflorus, assembly GCA_016624345.1. Classification (NCBI taxonomy): domain Eukaryota; kingdom Viridiplantae; phylum Streptophyta; class Magnoliopsida; order Asterales; family Campanulaceae; genus Platycodon; species Platycodon grandiflorus. The sequence goes on along the minus strand of CM028364.1, from coordinate 18,675,615 downwards.
GTGTCAGTGCTACAGTTCATGGCAGTGAAAAAAAAAATTTCTTCGTAAACCAGAAGCAAAAAGGGCACAGTTTTGGGTTTTTTTAACCTAAACTACATCGTTTTGATTACTTTTTTTTTTTTAGAAGTGTTAAGCGACGAGAGCAAAGTAAGCTCCTCAATCCCAGCTGAAGCTACTAAGCAACCCATTAGATACTCATTTGATACCCCATTGGATGTATTGATTCCCATTAGATACTCCTTTGTACACGGTCTTAACTTTAAGAAATTCTGACTCTTTTTCTTGGGGATAAACCAAAAAAAAAATGTACTTCCTCCGTCTTTAAATTATTGTCTTTTTTTTTTTGTTCGTCTCAAAATAATTGTCTTGTTTGAAAATTTTTCTTTTTAGGAAATCACTTTTATCATTTTACCCTTACTTTTTTCCATACTTTAATTATGAATCACATACACATAAACATTAAAAAAAATTATACATTATATAAATATTAATAATCAAGTAAATTATTATTTTTTTAATCTATATATTGAGTTAAATAAGACAATAATTAAGTAACAGAGGGAGTAACTCTTTTCAGAATGGAAAGTGCAATACAAAATCTTAAAGTTCGTTGACAATCTTTTTGGGTAAAATAGACAAACTCGTCAACGGTAGTGACAACCTTCTCGGTCAAAGAAACTCAAAATAAGTAAATAAATAAATCACATGTTTGGGCAAGGGTAAAGAGACCTAACAAGATTTGGGCTTGCACGTTTGGGAGTTTTACACTTTTTCTTAATCAAAATATTTATAGAGCTTTCTGCACATACACTTTCTGTATTGGATCATGTATTCATGGGCTTATGTATCGGGTCTTTCACATATATACAAATAGGGCAAAATTCGGGCCTGTCCTCATTAGAGAATTTTCAAGGGTGAATCACACATCGGTCCTTTTAAACATTTGAATCGTTTCACTATTTTTTTAAATAGAAAAAATATTTTTAGGGCAAAAAGACGATTATGTCATTAATGAAAGAAAAATAAGCGCATCGTAACCCAAAGCATTGCGATGAGTAATCCAAGGCATCGCGTGAGTTAATTATCGCGATGAGCAACCAAAGCATTGCGATGAGTAACCAAGGCATCGCGATGAGTAACCAAGGCATCGTGATGAGCAACAACGGCATCGCGATGAGCAACAAAGGCATCGCGATGAGTAACAAGCATCGCGATGAGCAACAAAGGCATCGCGATGAGCAATCGCGATGAGCAACACCGTTTGAATTTTAACCGCTAGGGGACTTGATTTTCGTTTACCTTTCGAGGCGTTTCGTTGTTCAGATACTGCGATTGGCAAATTAAAGGCATCCCGATGCCCAATTTAAGGCATCCTTATACCCAATTTTAGGCATTCGATGCCCAATTTAAGGCATCCCGATGCCAAATTTAATATAATATCAAAATTGATCAAAATGATTGTTTTTGGTTGAAAATTTTATATACAAAATGATATTGACTTCCTATAACAGTATTGTAATGATATTATACAAAATTCAAACTCAAATAATTGATTAAAGTCCCAAAATCACCCAAGAACATCTCCTCTGTTTTTGGACAAAGACACCGCCAAGCTTGATTTTGATCTCGAAAATAGTATTTTTTTTGGTAGAAAAATTGTGCATAAATGTAGTACTAAGTTAGGATAACAATATGGGATTGATTTTATTCAAATTCGAAGCTTTAAACATAGATTAAAGTGTCCAAAATAGCCCAAAAACAAAGAAAAAGGGGATGAACTCAAAAAATTAAATTTGATCAAATTATGATCAAATCCGTGCTCTATGCATGTAAATTGATACCCAAACATGAGGGAAGACTATATTAACAACATGAAATCATTTATACATCAATTTGAACCTCAAATCTGACGCAACGATGTTGTTGAGGGCATTTTAGGAAGAAATTTCTCAAAATGCCTTTTAGAGGTTAAAAAAAAAAAGGTGGAATGTAGAGAAAAAAAGTTTCAGAAAGTGGACCGGCTAGCAATTTACTGAATTTTCAACCGTTTAAGGATACAATAATTGTTTACGACCGAAAAATGACATTTTTGTTGCCAAATGTCATCTATCTCCTTAAAAAATACGAAACAATTGTTACATCGTCATTCGAGACGTCCTCAACCTCCAACAAGTTTGTAGGATGTTTTACAATACCTGAATATAAGGTTAGTATTGTTGAATACATTTTAAGGTTTCAAAACAGAGCAAAAATGTCCCGAATAGCGTTAGTACCAACAACATCCATCCGATGCACAATATTTTTTCAACAAATCAATAGGTTGTGTAACATCCGCTACTTACGGTTGGTCGGTGGAGTCGGATCGAGTTTCAAGAAGCACTCACACACATCTTTTAGTAAAATCTCCACGAAAAAGTTTGGATTCAGAATTTTATATGGTCTATGACATTTAAACAAAATCCACCAACAAAAATCAAAAAACAAAAATTGTAAACATTTCCCTCATCAAATACAAAAAACTTACAATTATTATACTAAAATAGTTACAGTTGACGATGCATAAATAATACTTCATGATGCACATATTATACTGAAATAATACTGTTATAATTGACGATGCACAAAATTATACTTACGATGCACATTTCTTAACATAAATTACATTGAAATAGTATTGTTATAATTGACGATACACAAAATTATACTTAACGATGCAAATTTCTTAACACAAGTTCACAAAATTACATTGACGATGCACATTTCTTAACACAAAAATCACAAATTATATTGACGATCCATAATTTGCACACATAACGATGCACATATTATACTGAAATAGTACTGTTATAATTGACGATGCACAAAATTATACTTGACGATGTACATTTTTTAAAACACCTTTATTCCCGATGCACATCTTTTAAAACTTAACAAGTTTTGTGCATTGTTTAAAACTCTTTCAGGTATAAAAACTCTTTTAGTGTAAAAGTTACACTTTTAAAGCCAAAAGTGCACCGTCTTATACAAGTTTATGTTTGATTCATATTCAAATCCTCTGTTCTAATCTCAATAATGTTTTTTCAGGTACGCGAGGTGCACTCGTTCTGTGTCAATAGGTTTGTAAACAAATTACTTTCCATTCTGCTTGTTTTGTGGACCTTGTTTACGCCAACTTTAATTTCATATTTGTGTTGATGGTTGCAGTTTTGTCTGCTTACTACGCGCATTTGGCTGCATTTAGAGCTCGCTACTACATTGAGGGCGATGCATCTGAGACCGATTCCTCAGCCGGTGGAACAGCTGCGATGAGGGAAAGAAATGCGGTTGTTCGTCCGCTTCCAAGATCAGGGATAATGTGAAGGATGTCATGTTTTGTTGCTAAGTAGAAAGCTTGACCCACCCGACTTTGGTGTTGGTTGTATATTGAGATAGTTGTGCAAAACAGTTTAATCGTTAGCTCTGTGGCCGGTGGGAATAGTGCTAAATCTTTTTGTCCCATGTCCCATGTTGACGGAATGCACTCCTTTGAGTAGTATTAGAGAGCTTATTTGACTACATCGAGTCTTTTTATGTAACAGGGTAGGGTCACCCCATATACATAGACAAGGTTTTCCTATTTCATACCACCAAATTCATATCATTGAATGTCAATTGTGTGTTATGGATTGTATTCTTGATAACTTTTGTAATAACAAGGTTTTCCTATTCCATATTACGCTTGACGATGCATGAAAAACACTTCACGATGCATATATTATACTACAATAGTATCGTTATAATTGACGTTGCACATTTCTTAACACAAAATATACCGAAATAGTATCGTTATAATTGACGATGCACAAATATATACTTGATGATGCATATTTCTTAACACAATTCACAAAAATACATTGATGATGCACATTTTATAACGACGATGCACGTTTCTTAACGATGCACAATTCACATACATGACGATGCACAATTTACATTTAAAAATTTCATTTGTTGTTACGGGGCTTTTCAAAATAAATAGTCAATTTATCACTTAAAATAGATTTAAGCGGTTGAAAATAATTATAGTGGACTTCAGCGGTTGTAAATTGTCTAAAGGGGACCGGCCGCAATTTTACCATACCAATAGTGTGTCAGGATCGATTTCTAAAATTTGGCTTTGAAACTTTTTTTTTTCCCTGTTTCTAGGAATTATTCCTAGAATTTTCCATAGGGACGATGCCAATATCATGTTCACGTCTGTCTTGCGGTAGACTGTGTGAAATTTACTTTTAACATGTCTATCTAGACACACCCTAACTGTCAAACTCATTGTGCGTTCACGATACTATAATTTTGATACTTAAGGTAATTATGCATTTCGCAGTTGCGATTGTTATAGAACTTGACCCAGCACATACTTTAAGACTATCTAAAAGCTAATAATAAATGAAAACCTTTCTCTCTCTGCTTATTGTTTATCATTCTAGGCGATTTTTGGTGATAAATTCGACAGTGGTGTTAGCCACCGATCGTGGTATATAGCCTCTCTCAGTTCTCATTTTAGTGCATTCCTTTCTTCCTCACCTTACCCTTTTTTCTAGCATGATTTGCCAACTTTTAAGCATTTCCCGGTGTGTTTTTGGTATTGTGGCCTAGGCTGTCGATTGCGTGGATCGATTCAACCCCTCTTTCTCACTTTATGAGTTGCCTTACACTAGATCCTCTTTCTATGGCTCCTATCTTTGCTCATTTTGATGTCTCTTATTGTCAATATTTGGGCTATCGGATTTCTCTTAGTGGCTCTAGTCAATTTTTTGGTGGGTTAGCGATGATCCATGGTTATCCCGTTGATTATTTATTTCCCATTAGTTGGTAGAGTGGTCGGGTTTGGATCGTGTTGTCCGAATATTTTCATGTCACATGCCTCTTCAAACTAACTTGGTGTACAAAAGCGTGCGTTCAACAGCGTTGTGGCCGTCCGTTGAGTCTTGAGATCACGATCATAGTATATATGGGTTTTTTTTTGCCTTGATACCTTTGGACTTCGGTGACCGATGGAGTTTCCCCGTATCAAATAGATATACTGATGGGACCCTTGGGAATTTTTGAGATTATTCCTAGGACCTACTTGCCACCTGACACAGATGACCTAAGAGGAGCAAGTCTCACCGTGAAAACAACCACATTAACCAACATACTTACGTGTTCGACCAAAGGGAGGTTAACCTACCCAAGTGCGAGGACTTGGCTGAAGTGGTTCCTCGTTGAGCTACAAGCTACTGAAACACACCTAGGTGGCCAATCTAAGGAAGGCTGAGTTACCTCGGCCTACCTCACCGAGGTGCGACGACTTGGCCAAGGTGGTTCCTTGTTGAACCGCAAGTTATCGATGATTCATATATGAACATACTCTGAACTTAGCAGACTTGATATGGGCATGTAAGGTCCTACCATCAATACTGTCCTACACCCATCTGGTCTACTTAGCCATTGACTTCACTAGTGGTCCCAACGTACAAGAGCAACCTAATTGGTCCATTTAGCACACCAGGTGCAACCTTGTCCCTCAAGGTATCTCACTCTCTCTATAGCCTCTATTCACCCTCTAACTCTCTCTCATTTTCCATTATTGAGCACTAAACCAAGCAAGACTTTCAGGTTAGAGTTCTACGGTCCTTGACCGTTTGAGAGTTGCTTGCTGGTCACCTATTGATTCTCAGACCGGAGGATATGATCCGAGACAACCTCTCGGCTCCGGCTAATTGCCTTCTCAGCAAGTAATCCCAGAATATGGTTGGAGCAAGAGAAAGATCTCCTATTTATGTAGAACTAGGCTAGGTCCTTAAAGAGTTATGGGCAAAAGGATCTCGTGCATTAAAAGAAAGGCAAATTGATTACATCGAGAAATCTGTACAAATTCAAGCTTTTGAATTTCGTCTCAACACTTATAAAAAATGAAAATTTTTTGTTCATTTTTTTTCTTTTATAAACCGATGTATTTAAGTTGACCCAATTGAGACAATGTCCTAAAAAGAAATGTGATTGCTAATGCCTGCAGGTATTGAATAGCACAAGTTTCATCATTACCAATATGCGTGTGACTTTAGAATTTTGGTTGAAAACAAAAACTCTTCCACCACATCTATTCTGAGCAGTTTGCCCTAGGAGAGGCCTTAGTTAAACCTTATTCCTTTTCAGCAGTTTGTCCCAGGAGTGGCCCGGCTAAAAACATTTATTTTAAGTAGTTTGCCCTAGGAGTGACCTGCAAAACCTTATTCCTTTTTAGCGGTTTGCCCAAAGAGTGGCCCACTAAAAACATCTATTCTGAATAGTTTACCCCAGGAGTGGCCTTGCCAAACCTTATTCTTTTTCAATGGTTTGCCCCAGGATCAGTAGCCCTGCTAAAACATTTATTATGAGAAGTTTTCAAGGAGTGGCCTTGCTAAACCTTATACCTTTTCAACGATTTGTCTCAATTGTTGACCCGCTAAACATATTTAGTCTTAACAATTTTTCCCAGGAGTTCCCTGCTAAACCTTATCCACTTTCAGCGATTTTCCCTATGAGCGGGCCCGCCAACCATATCCTTCTTCAGTAGTTTGTCCCAGGAGTGCCCTACTAAACCTTATTCATTTTTAATAGTTTGCTCCATGAATGGTCATGTCGAGCATTTTTTATACTCAGTAGGATACCTTAAATGACGTATATTTTCTTAATTTGAACTATGCTGGTCTAATTTTCTTTATGGGGTACACAGGTAGCCTTTTGGTTCGACTGAACCACTCTCCAGAATAGGCGTCTTTTTTTATCAACAATGCATCTAGCTTCACAAGCCACATCGTCAAGGGGCTCTCTAGACACCTAATTTTGGGACACATATTAAGCAATCGTGTGATTATGTCTCTTATTTTATCAATTGTTAGAGTCGTTAGATTTTGTCCAAGTTTTGGTTCAATATGATGGATTTAAGACTAATGGGAGTACCAAAGGTAACACCAGGGGGTAAGTTTATAAAGGAACAAAAATAGGCTACAAGCCCTAGGGCTCCTGTAGAATTTGTAAGGCTCCCAATCCCCTAATTGGCTAATTGCCACGCTAAGGGTAGGTCCAAATTAGGGGTGGCAATTCGTGTCATCGTGTCGTGTTCGTGCCACACTATCATGTTTTCGTGTTATCTATCTTATTTGATCATAAATATAATAATAAATGTTATTTTAACTAAATTTATAATTTCATGCTTTCGTGTCGTGTTTCGTGTCGTGTCATGTCGTGCCGTGCCTTATCGTGTTTCTTATCTCGTAATTCGTGTTTATAATCGTGTCGTCGGTTCGTGCAATCGTGTCGTGCTCGCCATTACCACCCCTAGTTCAAATGGTAAGAATTAGGTTAGAGGGGAGGGGGTTTGAATAGCTTGTTTAAAACTTTTAAAAGTTTTAATAAAATAATTTGCACTTATCAAAGTGCCCGATGAACCAACATGAACAACATAATAAATGATAACGAGTTGATTTTCTGGCTAAAATTGACCACTATCAAAGTGGCAGTTTTCACAAAGAGACAGATTTTATGAAAAGTTATACAGTAAGATCACAATGTTGGTTAGTTAGATAAGTCTACTTAAGGTATAAAAGTATGGCAGACCATTTGCCTTGCAAAATTATCTCTTTATATTGAACTGAGCTACAGCTTATTCAAAAGCCACATGACACTCCAACCCAATTGGTTTTCTTGTAATTTTGCTGAGAACGTCAAAAAAGAAACTGAAGACCTATGAAGAACTATATTAAAACTATGAACTTGTATGGCATTGCGGAAATGACGATGCATCGAGATACTTACCCCGAATTCACACAATCTTTATATGTGAATTCACATGCTCCTAAATTCTTTCTTGTTTCAGTATCTCAAGTTATATAACAATGAGAAGCAAATCGCGACGAATGAGATTGTTTTTCATTTAGGAGTCACTTTTCTTAAAAATTCCCAACTCCGAAACTTTTCAAATTGTAAGATTTTGAGTTCAACTCTTCGAACATGTCCCTCCTTCAAGCTAAAATAAATAAATAAATAATAATTATAAAACAACATAATTGATTTACAAATTTAATTTTTTTGAAATATTTAGTTTAGATTCATACGGGCACTTATTATCTACAGTATCTATGTTAAAAATGGCATCTAATCTCTATCTGTTGTTTAAACTACTTCGTCCACAGGATCACAGTAAACAGCCTGGGTCAGCTAATCCGCAGAAACTAAGAGTAGACACGAGTTAAAACGGTAGCCCGCGAGACAGAGAAGTGGACCTCAAAGACATATTAATATAGTAGAGAGAATCTTCTTTTGAACCACTTAAGAATCAGGGCAGGGTCCAACTGTCAACATTGATGCATTTAGCTTTAGACGGCCGTTACACCCTTTTCTACAATCCAATACTAGCTAACGGTGGGTGCTTTTTCCGTCAACGTGCTTGACACGTGACTCCACATCCCGCATGCGCCCCGCCACGTTGGTTTAGAGTCTGCATGATGTCAACTCACATGCATGTATGATCATGATGATGATGATACATGCATGCATGAAATGATCATTAGTCATGACATCATAACCTATATAGGCCTTTAGATAAGAGAGATATGACAGGATGTTTTTTGCTAGTTTAGGGTTTCTAGTTGTCCAGCACTGCCTGTCGTCACTTGCATTAAATATAAAATACTCGTTCGTCCCTAAATTATTATTTTATTTAATTGATATATGTATTAAAAAAATTATTAATTTAATTATTAATATTAATACATTGTATTATTTATTTTAATATTTATATATATGTCGTTCATAATTAAAGTAAAAAAATAAAATAAGAAAAAAATATTTTAAAAAATATTTTAAATAAAATAATTATTTACAAATAAATAAATAAATAAAAGACAATAATTTAGATACGGAGTAATACAATTTACTTATTTATTCAGATTACTTATTTAGCCCTCCTCTAGCTTGCACCACAGTACCCCTCTGGAGTCAATAAAATATTTGGGTTTTAGGTGCCATCTTAATGTTGAGGTTGATTTGTAGCCAAGTATTTTACATAGAAATATGGTAGTGCAATAGAATTTTTTTACGGATTTAGTTTACAACTAATTTAAATATCAGTTTAGCTAATTTGTGTCTTTAAATATAGGTTAAGAAGTTTAATTTACTTTAAAAGTCTTATTTGAGTAAATAATTTAAATTTTTTAAACTTCTTCCTAGAGGTTATAGATTAATAATTGTAGTAGTGTCTTTCCATTCTCTTTTTCCCCATTTCTCTCCAATTTTTTCTCCCTTGTTGACAATTTTTCTAATAATTATTAATGCTTATCTCATAATTAATGATATTTATCATATGTCCAAAGAGCATAAGATAGATTATCCCTTTTTAAAAACTTTGAAATGAGGAAAAATGCATTCGTTTTGCTAAAAAGTTGATGTTTGCTATATGTTATGTCTTAATGGGCCCAGCAATGTAACGAACACTACAAATGTTCATATAAATTTACGGGAAATTGTAAATTATTGGCCAGTCTACTTTTATAATATATATTTTTTCTTCAATTTACTTTTTTTTAATTGATAAAAGATAATTTCATAAAATTATTCCTAAAATGTCACTGTGAATCTTTTATCCGGTAAACCATATGATTTATTCCTAAAATATCTCCTATAACTACTTTATTTTAGAACTCGATCTAAAACACTTCGTTTTCGTAATGGAAAATGCAATGCCTCAGTTTGTAATATCTCCTATAACATCTTTATTTTACACTCGATCTAAAACACTTCGAATGATGATGATTGAGTAAATATGATATTATTGGCCAAAATTTTATCAGTTAATATTATATCAGGACGTTTTTGAAAATCAAAATACTTTAAGCTACGGATTGAATAGAGGAGAGTTACTTGGTGATTCTGTTTCCTTTATCCCACCTTTTGATTCAGTCGATGCCCTCGGGCATCGCGATGCAACAATTAATAATCCCTATGCAGGAATTGTGCATCGCGATGCATAAAATAATAAGGGTCTTAAATACCTTTGGATCATCGCAATCTAATATTTGGGCATCGCGATGATGAAATTAGGCATCAGAATACTTTGATTATGCATACCGAATTACCGATGCATGAATATTAAGGGCATATTAATATTTTCGTCAAAAAATAAAAGATAAATGCATCCTGTGATATGCCTTTTACTTAGGCATCAGGATGCCAATATGATTGAATTCGTATCAGGTATCGCAATGCATAAAATTAAGTTTGAATTTTGGGTTGCACAAATCAGGCATCACCTCGCCAAATTCGATGCACATATTAGGCATTGAGATACCTTGGGTTACTGATGCGCGCATGTTTTTCTTTCATTAAATTGGGCATCGAGATATTTTGGGTTACTGATGCTCGCGTATTTTTTTTTAATTAATGGCATAATCATTTTTTCGCCCCAAAAGTGTCTTTTTTCGGTTTAAAAAAAATGATGGACTAAAGTGATTACAAATATCCAAAAAGGGACCGACATGTAATTCACCCATAAATTTACTACTCTCTACTACGTTTCAACAAAAAGTTTACTATTTCATTTCGTGAGGTATTACTTAAAAAATCGATTTTAAAAAATTATGTCATTTTTAATTTTATCCTCCATATGTAATATTATTATATTAATCATGTTCAAGTGTTTTTTTTAATTAAAGTCAATTCTAATAATACTTATATATTCATATGTGATATTACTACAATTTTTTTTAAACATGAGCTCTTTTGGTGAAACAGAACGAGTATTAAAATGATATGTGAGTCAATTTCTTTAATTTTTACAAATAACTAGAAAAAGAACATTTAATTTGGGACAAAGGGAATAATAGAGATCCTAATTTTTTAATTCTAATTCAGATGGCAAAATAAGTACTCGCTCTTGTTCTATTTGATTTGACATACAGATTAAAAAAAATTATTAACTTCGTTATAAATATTAATATTTATGTAATTTTGTTTAAAGTCCATGTGGAGTCATTATTAAAAGCATAAAGAAAAAATAAAGATAAAAGTATTTTCCTAAAATAAAATTTTAAAAACAAAACAAAAATTTTTTTTTTGAAACAGACAAAAACTGAAAACGGGGCAATTACTTAAGAACGGAGAGAGTAATTGAGTGACAGCACATCGTAATCCATTGCCACTTATATTCAGACAATTACTGGCATCGAAAGTCACGATCCCTATTGTTTTCCTTAATATAATGAAGAATGTTTTTTGTTTGTTTTCTTTTGCGATTTGTTGATTTTGTTTGTAACTTTGAATTTTTCTTTTTTGATTTACTATTTCTTACTCTATTTTCAATTACAATTTTTTATTATTACAAAAAAAAAATTTAAATCTAAATATCAAGATACTACATTACAAAAAGCCAAACACAACTTTAATGTCTGTATTACACGTCGCAGTACACATGCTACGTGTGCTACTAACTTTTGATCGTGTTTTGCATGAAGGTTTTATGGTTGATTGAGTTTTGAATTTTCATGTAATTATTGAAAAGAAAGTAAAACAAAGGTAGAGAGAAGTTAGTACTTAGTAGGGCTAAAGAGAGAGAAAGTGAAAAAACTAAAAATAAAAGTCGCTAAATCTTACAAAGAGACGTACCTTTATGTTTGAATATTTAATTTTAATGTTTGAAATTAGAATTGAATGAATAAATTTAAATGTCGTAAAGCTCAAATTATTCTTCCGAAAGCGTGAAATTGAACGACCAAACATAACCTAGTAATTTTTTCTCTTATTTTCATTTTTCTATGGTTTTTTATTTGTTTTTCTTTAAACTATTTTTTCTCTCTTATCTTTTTCTCCAAGATTATTATTATTTCCTTTCTCAATATCTAATAATCCCTCTGTCTCTAAATTATTTTTGTTTCTTACAAAAAAATACTCCATCCGTCCCTAAATTATTGTTTTGCTTTTATTTTTTGTCCGTCTCTAAATAATTATCTTGTTTAAAATTTCCTTTTTAAGATATCACTTTTACCATTTTACCCTTACTTTTTCTCTCTACTTTAATTATGGGCCACATACATATAGACATTAAAGGAAACTACACCCTATACAAATATTAATAATCAAGTCAATTATTATTTTTTAATCTGTGTATCAAATCAAATAAAAATAATTTAGGGAAGAAGGGAGTATTTAAAAAAACTTTGTAAGCATTTTTAATACTTGCATATACACACAAATATTCATAGCATTTATAGCACTGTCCACTTCGTATCATTGTTAATGGACATTGAAACATAATGATTGGCGAATATAAATGTAGCAACTTCATTAAAATTAGACACCGTTATTTTAAGATAAAACATTTTCCGAAAACAAACACTCGTTTGAGATGGATGAAGTATCAATTTTTTACCAACGAGAGTTGGCATGAGTAGAAAGGTCTCAAATTACTTAAAGCAAGAATTCAAAAAACCAAACCAAAAAAAAAAAAAAAAGGAAAGAAAGTATGTACTATCATTTTTCTCTCTTCCATCTCCAATTTTATTTCGCTCTCAATACCTTCTTATTACTTTCCTGTACTAGGACGGTATCATTTTTCTCTTCTATGACACAATGACACATGGACATTTGTTTTTCCCTTACTATATTCTACTCGTATTTGATTTTACTCTGCTTTCCCTATTGTACCAAGTGACTGTATTCCCTATGTTCTAAAAAATGGTTTTATTTCTCTCTTTAGTTTGTTACAAAAAACTAACTATACTATTCTCCACGTCTCAGGCAAATAGTTCACTTTTAATTTTTTTTCGGTCAACTTAGTTAATGTTTGACCGATAATTAACATAAATTTAGTGATTTTTACAAAGTCATGAAAGTTGCAATTCATAGTATTCTTAAAATAATTTTTAATTAATAAAATTTTATTTCCTAAAACATAAGTGTTGGAATGTTGAGAGGCCCAATAGGGCAGCCCGTTCCTTAGCCCAGTTCATGGCCTAGCTCCCTGGTGGCCCGCCCACTTCCTTACCGCAATCCGGAAGAATCCTCCCCCACGTGCTTGACGTTTTCTTCCTCCACTGTTTCTCCTCTTGCTGTTCTTCTCCCTTTGACTGGCCTGTTGATTTTTCCCATACAACCGGGTGCAATTCCCCTAGGAGCTCCCCCTTATATTCTCTGCTCTGTCTCTCTCTAAACAACTGGCCGATTTGAACAACGAAGCTCTCTGCCTTTCTCTCCTTGGCAAAACGAAATTAAGTGCTCTCTCTCTCTCTCTCTCTCTCTCTCTCTCTCTCTCTCTCTCTCTCTCTCTCTCTCTCTCTCTTCTCACTGTGTGTTTATTGTGTAAGAGTGTGTGTGTGAAGGGATTTCGGGTTTGGAGATATTTTGGAGTCTCGAACTTTGGCAAGACAGTGGTGAGTTTCGGAGCTTGTGACGGTGACTTGGTGTTGCCGAATTTGCTGGGTGTTGGGGTTGCTGGAGTTGTGGTCAGAAAAGATTGGGTCTTCACCTCTGGACTGTGCTGTGTTCTTCACTTGGGTTACTCTGGTGGATATTGGTCGAGAAGGAAATCTGAGCCTTGTTGATTTCGGTTGAGGCCTTTGTGACAAGTGACACCATTGAAGAAGAGAAGCTCTTCTTCACTGTTTCCCTTTATTTCTTATACCATTATTGTGTTTATTTTTTCATTATTGCTTTATACTAATTTATTTGGTATTTGTAAGATACTTGGAGATTATAAACTATAGTATTAAAAATATTTTCATAGGGTAGATAAATTGTTATCCCCACCCTTATTGCAATCTATTTGAGCATCTTGGTGAGGTCTCATAGATTGGTTGTATGGGCTTTTATTAATTTAAAGCTGTATTTGTATTGTTACTCCGTGTGCGCGAACGACGAAAAAATACAACAATAAGTAAAATATGTAAAATTTTGATTGAATTTAATTATATGTTGAATTCTAAACAGGAAAAATAGACTATTTACTTGAAACGAAGGGTTTAAAAAAAAGTTATTTATTGAGCAACACAAAAAGATTCAATCAAATTAAACTTCAAGCTTAAAAAGTAACTTGTCAAGTCGAACTATTGTTTTGGGAGAGAGATTATTAGAGAATAAATACTTGAGTACAAAAATTAGCACTCACTCCGTCCCGGAATTAATTATTCCTAAGGGGTTCTTATCATTTTATAGACGCGGGACAAAGTTAAAGTAAGGGTCCTTTTTTATTACCAAATTTGATATCCATAAATAAGTGACTCAATTCAAAACATACGCAAGAAAATATTAAGTCGAAATTATCATAATACTATCTAACAATATGTTGAAAATACGGAAAATTGCTGGCCGGTACACTTTGAAAAGTTTTTATTCTCTCCAGTTCACCTTTTTTTTTTAAACCACAAAAAGGCACTTTAAGAATTTTTGTCCTAAAATACCCTCATCTCTTTCATACAAACCAATTATAACTTCCTATAAGTTTTTAACTGGATATTAGTTGCATTATACATGTGTAGGGAGATGTGCAAACTAAAAAGTTTTTCTCTGAATCATATTTTGGATGGTCTGTAGAATTGCTAATAAGCACCTTTTTCTGGAGCATTAACTAGATGATGGCTATGAAATACGTAGATGAAGGTTACAGCTGGATTGCGCTTTAAAAAGGAGATAAATCTTCTTCCTATCATTCCTTTGTGTGTGTGTGTGTGTAAGTGGGTATCGATCGAACCCTAGAAAAGGGTAGAAAAAACTCCAGTTTGTTACAATGATGGTCCAGTTTAAAATGTCGGCTGAAATTTGGTTCATTAAGGATCTATGTTGCATCCCGATACCTAAATTAATCTGAAAAAGTGGCACCGTATCTCAATGCCCAATTTGTTGCATCCCGATGCCCAATTATTTGCATCTCAAATTGAATCCTAATACCCAATTTTTGCATCCCAATGCTCAAATTAATCTGAGAAAGTGGCACTGCATTCCGATGCCCAATTTCTTGCATCCCGATGGCCAATTGTTTTCATCTCAAATTGAATCCCGATGCCTAATTCTTGCATCCCGATGCTCAAATTAATTTAAGAAAGTGACACTGTATCCCGATGCCAAATTGTTTGACCCAAAAGTGTCTTTTTTCAGTTTTAAAAAAAAAGTATGGTGAACTGGAGCGATTACAAATGTTGAAAAATGGACCGGCTTGTAATTCACCCTTTGAAAATATTGACAACAACAAAATTACTGAAACAATAGCAGGAACAGAATAATAGTAGCAACAAAACAG
Source organism: Platycodon grandiflorus (assembly GCA_016624345.1). Taxonomy (NCBI): domain Eukaryota; kingdom Viridiplantae; phylum Streptophyta; class Magnoliopsida; order Asterales; family Campanulaceae; genus Platycodon; species Platycodon grandiflorus. The sequence continues at coordinate 18,660,329 of CM028364.1, read as the reverse complement.
CACTAGCAGTAAGAGAATAACGCAACATCATATAAATCAATAACAACACAATTGGATAAGAAAATGAACAAAAACATCCTTATGAAGTAACTAGGTTCCAAGAAAAAATGTGGGTCAACTCTTCAAATTAATTTTTTGTTCAACTCTCTTTTCATGTACTTGATATTCAAACACAATCAAATAAATATTAAGCAAAATATTAATCTTATGTATTTATTTTTTCAATTCAATTTGTTAGAGAGACACAAATAAATATAAAAATTACCCTAAAAAGCCCATTTCTTGAGACTTCATTTGAATATATTATATGGAACATATTCTAATATATATGTATAACCCTTGTTAATATATATATATATATATATATATATATATATATATATTGACAGATGTCGTGGTCGATGTTACCACATCCTCGGCCACATCTGGGGGCGTTCCAGCAGGAGCAGTTCCTACCATAATTAGGATATTGTTTCCTTGTTTGTTTATATGTCAATTACCGATCCTTAACATAATTAGGAGATTGTTTCTTTATTTGTTTATGTGTTAATACCTTGTATAAATACCCTTTTAATCAATGAAAGAATTTAGATTGCCATTGCAAATCAAATTTTCATGGTATCAAAGCAGGTTTAAACCAAAAAAAAAAACCCTAAAACAACTAACCCTAACCAACCTTCAAGCCATCTTCCAGTCTTTTCTTCTTCGTCAACATGGGAGAACCAAACAACGGGAAAATTGATATGGCTTCATCCAGTCACACCACCATGGATGTCATGTCTCCATATTACATCCATGCTTCAGACAACCCCGGCCAAACGTTAGTGATCTCCTCCGCGACGGAAACTATGGCGATTGGGCTGATGAGATGAGTAATGTTTTTGCCAAAAATAAAATAGGTTTCGTTGACGGCTCAATTTCGATGCCCGATGAAGACTCGCTGGAATTAATGCTATGGAAGAGGTGCAACGCAATGGTGAAAGGATGGTTGAACACGGCAATGGAGAAGGAGATAAGGGGCAGTGTGAAGTATGCCAAAATTGCCGCAAAAATCTGGAGTGATCTGGAGAAAGGTTTGGGAAGGAGAGTGCACCAAGAGCGTACGAGTTGAAACGCACGTTGACACAAACACGACAAGAGAGGTTGTCAGTTTCGGCTTACTACACTAAGTTGAAGGGCTTTGGGATGAGATACAATCAGTTTTTCCTATGCCAAAGTGTACTTGTGGTAAGTGTACATGTGATATACCCAAGCAACTTGTAACGCTACGTGAAAATGAGCACCTTTATGAGTTTCTTATGGGTCTTGATGAAGCTTTTGGAACTGTGAAAACACAGATTCTAAGCACAAAGCCTACCTTATCGATCGGATCAGCGTACCATCTTGTAGCACAGGACGAGCAACAACGCCAGATTACGACATCTCATAGACACGAGATGGAGGCAGCAGCGTTTCAGACTCAGTCCTACCGGCGTGCAGAGAAAAAGGGCAGCGATAAAAAGGGAGAAAAGTGATACAAACCGACGTGCAGCCATTGTGGCAAAATGGGTCACTCCGTAGAAAGATGTTTCGAAATTGTTTGTTATCCTTCTGGGTGGAGGAAGGGGACCCGTGATGATAGAAAGAAGGTGACACCCAAGGCAGCAAACGTGGAGTTGCAGTCAAGCCCCATTCCAGATTTCAACCCAACAGATTATGCGAAATTGATTCAGTGCATCCGGCGAGACCATGTTCCCTTCCGTAACATCTGAGAAATCTGGACAGAATCAGCCAATTGCTAACATGGCTGGTAAGTTTTATTTTAAGAGACCTTGGGTAATTGATTGTAGAGCAACAGAACATATCACCTGTGATGAAAAGATCCTTGATGAACACACGAAATCAGAATCTGGGAAGCCCGTTAGAATACCAATTGAGGATAGTGTTCTTGTGAAGGGAGTTGGCAGAACTCGTCTACCAAATGGGTTGACAATTCACAATGTTTTGAATGTTCCAGATTTCAAGGGCAACTTACTTTCAGTTAGCAAGTTAACAAAAGATTTCAATTGTGCACTAATTTTTCTCTCGGACTTTTGTGTTATACAGGATCTACCTTCGGGGAACCTGATTGGAGTGGGTAAATGCCATGATGGTCTATATTGCATGGAGCCTGTGAAGACTGGGGACACCAATATGGCACTCTCGGTTACATCAGAAGTTTGGCATAAGAGATTGGGTCACGCGTCAGATACAGCACTCCAGCATGTTGAGCCTCTTGGTAAAAGTTTCAAAACTAGCAATGCAATATATGATCCTTGTATAAGAGCAAAACAGACTCGAGCTCCTTTTTCTATTAGCAGTATTAAAACTAGTTCATGTTTTGAATTATTACATTGCGATATTTAGGAAGGTTATAAAATTCCTTCTTTTTCGGGTGCACATTATTTTTTGTCCATTGTTGATGATTACAGTCGTGGAGCGTGGAGTTTGGGTTTATTTAATGAAACATAAATCTGAGGTGAGTCACCATTTGACTAACTTTTGCAATATGGTCAAACTCAATTTGAGAAGACCGTCAAAAGAATTAGTAGTGACAATGGTGAGGAATTTCAGTCAAATTACATGATGGATTATTATGCCACCCACGGAACTCTTTTTGAGACATCTTGTACCGACATACCCCAACAAAATGGGGTTATAGAGAGGAAACACAGACACATACTCGAAGTTGCAAGAGCCTTGCGTTTTCAAGCAAGTTTACCAATTAATTTTTGGGGCGAGTGTGTCTTGACAGCTACCTTTCTCATAAACAGGTTGCCATCAAAAGTTATTGGACATAAAACACCTTTCAAAATTTTATTTAACAAAAAACCTTCATATGACCACCTTCGTGTCTTTGGGTGTCTTGCATATGCCAAGGATAATAAAAGGGGGCGTGATAAGTTCAGTGAAAGGGGGAGACCTTGTGTGTTTGTTGGATATCCTCATGCACAAAAGTGATATCGTGTCTTTGATGTAGAGCAAAACAAAGTCTACACATCCAGGGATGTAGTTTTTGCAGAAGATGTGTTTCTTTTTAAAGCTATCTTTCCTGACACAGTCCAGCGGACAGGGCCGTCACAACAGGGACAGAATCCTGCTATTTTTGATGATCTAGCACTGCCACAATTTTTTTTTGAAAATGCCAGTTTGGATGATTCTCCTGATGTTACCACATCTTTGGACACATCTGCCGCGCCAGCAGATACCATTTTACAGAATGTTCCTCTAGGACAGAATGTTGTTCAAATTAGGAGTGCTCTGGAACAGTAACAAAGTTCTTTAGGTAGTGGGCAAATTGATATGCACGGGTTGCGTTGTAGCCATCGAGTGCCAGCCAAACCCAAGCATCTTGATGATTTTGTTACTGAGCTCCCATAATCTATACACCATGCGCAACCTACTGCCAATGCAAGAACCTCCACGATACATCCCTTATCTCACTTTGTTTCGTATGAAAAATTTTCTCCTACTCATAAAGCTTTTCTTGCGGCCATCATTTCTCATGATGAGCCAAAGTATTTTCACCAAGCACTGAAACATTCACATTGGCGTGAAGCAATGCAAAAGGAGATACATACTTTAGAAGAGAATGTGACGTGGACTTTAGAGGAATTACTCCCAGGCAAGAAAGTCGTAGACTCCAAATGGGTCGACAAAATCAAATACCGGCCAGATGGTAAAATTGAAAGATATAAAGGTTTCACCCATGTTGAAGGCATAGACTTCCATGAAACTTTCGCTCCAGTTGCTAAGCTAGTGACCATATGAAGCCTGCTTGCCGTGGCTGCAAAGAAGAGTTGGTTGATCCAGCAGTTGGATGTTAATAATGCCTTCCTTCATGGTGATCTAGAGGAAGATGTTTACATGCGGATACCACAAGGTTGGAGAAAGTAAGGGGACCCAAAAGTGTGTCGCTTACTCAAATCCTTATATGACCTCAAGCAAGCATCCCGCAATTGGTATCACAAGTTCAAGGTTGCTCGTTCGCTGCAAGGCTTATTCTTGAGTCAAAGGAAGTATACCCTTGACATACTCGAGGAGACAGGTTTACAAGGTTGTCGTCCCAGTTCCTTTCCGATGGAACAAAATTTGCGGTTGGATGATGATACAGACAGTCCCGTCGTGGATGCGGCTCAATATCGTCGGTTGATTGGGAGATTGTTATATTTAACCGTAACACGACCTGACATTGCTCTTGCCGTGAATTTCCTCAATCAATTCGTCTCCAACCCACGACGCTCGCACATGGATGCTGTAAATCGTGTGCTTCGGTTCCTAAAAACAACTTCTGGCCAGGGTCTTTTTCTTCCAACTGATGGTGATTTAAGTTTATCCGCGTATTGTGACGCCGATTGGGGTGGCTGTCCCATGTCTCGACGGTCTCGTACAGGCTATTTTATATCCCTTGGTGGCGTACCAAGAAACAGTCAGTTGTTTCTCGTTCCTTTGCCGAAGTAGAATATAGGGCTATGGCCGCAACGGTAAGTGAACTTTTGTGTTTGCGGTGGTTGTTAATTGACCTTGATATACCTCAGCAGGAGGCCACACCATTCTTTTGTGATAATCAGGCTGTGATACATATTGCAAAGAATCCCGTTTTTCATGAATGTACGAAACATGTTGAGATGAATTGTTATTTCGTTCGTGAACGGGTGGTATCTCATGATATTGATCCACGATATGTCACAACAACAAACCAGGCTGCTGACGTTCTCACCAAGCCCCTTGGGGTAGATCGCTTTCGTTTTTTGGTTAGCAAGTTGGGGGTTCGAGATCTGTACCGTCCAACTTGAAGGGGTGTGATGGATGTCGTGGTCGATGTTACCACATCCTTGGCCACATCTGGGGACGTTCCAGCAGGAGCAGTTCCTACCATAATTAGGATATTGTTTCCTTGTTTGTTTATATATCAATTACCGATCCCTAGCATAATTAGGAGATTGTTTCTTTATTTGTTTATGTGTTAATACCTTGCATAAATACCCTTTTAATCAATGAAAGAATTTAAATTGTCATTGCAAATCAAATTTTACATATATATTTATATATATATATATATATATATATATATATAACCCTCGTTAATAGATAAAATAGTAAACCAGTATACAAACCCTCGTTAATAGATAAAATCAGTATTCGAAAACTCGGCCCAGGCGCCCGCCTAGGCGTTAGGCGTTCCTTAAACGCCGAAAAAATGGTCAAATCAGCCAAAAAATCGCCAACGTGATATATCGCCGCCGTCTCGGCCTAGGCGCCGACTAGTCGCCGTCGGCGCCGCCTAACGCCCCGCCGGTGAAAGAGAGGAAGAACTCCGGTGAGCGAAGGAGAGAGCGAGAGTGAGGGAGAAAGAGGGAACGAGAGTGAGACTGTGGAGAGAAAGAGAGTGAGACTGTGAGAGAGAGATAGAGCGAGAGTGAGACTAAGACTGTGAGAGAGAAAGAGAAAGCTAGAGTGAGAGAGATTTGCCCTGCCATTGCCGTCGTGTGTGAGAGAGAGGGAGGCCCTTGCTGTTTGCCGTCAACTGAGAGAGGCCGTGGCGTGGGAAAGCTTGGCCTGGGAAAGCTTAAGTTTTATCAATTAGGTTTTCAACTTTACTTTTCAATTTTCAAAATGGTTATAATGTTATATGTCTTATTAAGTATTCCCCCTCAACTTTTAAAATATTTCCCCTTCCCCCTTAAGTTATTAAAGTATTTTGCTTCTTCCCTTTACTTTAAAATTATATTGAATATAACTTTAATTTTTAACTTTTTAACTTTCAATCTTGTAGTGTCATCATTACTTTTAGTTTATTTAGTCATATTTAGTTATTTATTATTATTATTATTGTAGCAGGTTTGATATGTACATATGGTGTAATTATGCCTCGATTTTTAGTCCCCGACTAGGCCCCTAAGCGTTAGGCTCTGCTCTGGCGCCTAGCGATTTTTAGAACACTGGATAAAATAGTAAACCAGTATACAACCCTCGTTAATTGTCCATTTTTAGTTTATCATGAAAATTCAAAAAGTCGACCTTTAAATAATTTTGTTAACATATATAGACAAATGCTGTCATTGTTATTTCATTATATGTGCAGAATAGGACATGTTCACTTGGTTAAAATTGTTGAAATGACCATTCCCTGTAGAATGGTTATTCTCATAGGTAGAGAAATGATCATTCCATTTTGGGAGTTAGGAATGGATAATTTCACCAAATTCATTCACCCTTTTTTTAGAGAAAAATATTCTCACATTATCACTTACCCCACGTAAAGAGTCTATTCTATTTTGTTATAATTGAGTTTGTTTTTAAAAATTATACTTATAATCTTCATGATTTTATAAATTTATCTTTTACATGTGGTATAAACATATTAACTATATTCAAATATTTTTATAATTATTATCAACTTTGATGATACTTATATATCACTTAATTATTAAAAAATTTAAATATAAACTATTTAGGTGGAACGGATGAAGTATTTATCATTGGACAATAATAGGGAAATAAAAAAATTTATTGGTGCTATTTGCGAGGGCCGAAATCTCACAGCTTTCAATTTGCACCCCCCCCCCAACCTCTAAGGCTCTAAATACCTCAAAAGTTTTAAGGTATTTAGAGCCTAAGCCTCCTGCTGATTCAAAACTACATTGCGAGGGCCCAATGTAGTTTTGAGTCAAAACTACATTGGGCTTAAGATTAGTTCTCGATCACGGTACTGAGCCTAAGCTTCCTGCTGATTCAAGAGAGTTTGTCTCTGACAAGAGCTGAATACAAAATACCGCGCTATTAACTTTACTTTAATTAAGCTTAAAAGTTGGTTAAAATAAATTGGCAACTTTCTCAGTCTAGTGTTAGTTGTTAATTGAACATGGAACCTCGTGGAATGAAATTTAGTGAGCTGATAGCAACTTTATAAATTTAGGGTGGAAAAAAACCAAAAAGAAAACAAAAAAAAAAAAGGGAAATCTGAATTTGACCTCAGTTGTGTAACTTGTGTTCAAAGCTTTAAGAGCATCACCAATGTAAATGTGAATATGAAAAAATTGGATATCACCTAGGATTTACACATTTTTTAAGAAAAAAAAAATTCTCCAATGTAATTGTAGAATATGATTTATCAACTAAATTATTTCCTATTAGTTATTAGATAATTAATTTTTTGACTTCCAAATAATTCACATCTTCCTTCACAATATGTATTAGAAGTTAAAAAATTAATTATTTAATAACCAATAAGAAATAATTTAGTTGACACATCATATTCGCATTTCTTCTCCACAATTGCATTGAAGAGTTTTTTTTTTTTTTTCTTTTTAAATGTGTAAATCCTAGATGGCACACAATTTTTTCACATTCGCATTTGCATTGGTGATGCTTTAATTGACTCCTTCATCACGTTTTCCTTCGTGAAAATATGTTTAATTGACTCCTTCAAATCACGTTTTCCTTCGTGAAAATATGTCAGGTTGTTGTGTAACTTATGTTTAAAGCTTAGACCATGTTTAATTGAAGGGTAGCTTGTACACAGCGACACGATTTCTACTGTATACACTAGAATATCAATTTTGGTGGTTAGATCTTATGTCAATCCAGGTTTCAAAATTGATATATATATATATATATATATATATATATATATATATATAGAGAGAGAGAGAGAGAGAGAGAGAGAGAAAGAGAAAGAGAACGAAAGGGGATTTTGATTTTCTTTAGAGAAACTAGAGGGAGAAGATGGCATGGTCCGTCGGGGATTAATAGTGAAGATTTTTGGTGGTTATAGTGTCCGATGTTGAGGTAGATATGCAAATGGAAGGTTATGGAATTAAATGATACCGTGATTTCGGGATTTAATTGCACATTTAAACTTGCTTGTTGCCGCCGAACGAGATGATTTGTAGATCAAACTTCATCTATGAAAATGGAATTCAAAGAAATAGGTGAGATTTCAATAGAATTTGGTGACAAGTACTTGAGCGATATTGATGTTGTATTGTGGTGGCGGCGGCATTGTTTATGCTTGGCAGAGAGAGAGAGAGAGTTATCACCCAAAAAAAAGAGAGGACAATACCGTCTTTTCAAGTTTACAGTTAGCTCTGTTACAAAGACTGAGTCGAGTGGACTGATTCACTCGAGTTGATAGTTTAGGGGCTAATTTTATGCACGTACATAGTTCAAGGGGTATTTTTGAAATTTACCCTTTAAATTATGTCTAGTCAAACTAAAAAAGGGTGATAGAATTTTAATATCACTATTTATTTTACTCCCAAGTCTTTTTCGTAGACTGTTGGTGATAGGGGCAATAATGTCAGTGCACTAACTTTTTTTTTTATATATATTCTAAATCTCCAAAGACCCCCAACGAGATTCGACTAAACCTCCAAAGACCCCCCAACAAGATTCGACCCTGTACTAACAGCAGAAAAAGTGAGACTCTAACCAGTAGAGTAATCACTGAATTTTAGTACGCTAACATTTGAAGATCATATATGTGGGCATTATTCATCATTGCAAATGATTTTTGTAATGAGAAAGTAACTTCATGCAAGGCACCGCAATATTCGAATATGCAACTATATTTATATCCCACCACGTGTCCATCAGATGGCAATTCCGTAAATTGGGGGTTGGAAGCCTAATATATTTATTAGCGATGAGTGGCTAATTTAGGATTTTGATTCGAGATTATAAATAAATCATTAATAGGGGAGGGTTATTAACAATCCCTCTACCTCTAAATACACCTCCCAAATTTAATTATAAAAATGTTATGGTTCAAAAAACCCTAAAACTTTTTTTTTCCCTCTCCTTCTTACCCTCCCAACCCTTCTCTCCCGCCACTTTTCTCCTTCCCCCTTCTCTCCTTCCCCCCTACTGCAATCTTTGTTCTACCCCCTCAACTTTTCTAATTTTTTTTTCTTTCTTTCCTTCATCACCTCCCCTCTTCCTTCTCTCCTTCTTCCCCTCCCCTCTCCCTTTCTTTTCTTTCCTCCGAGATCACACCACCAAACCCAACACACCCTTTCTTAAAAAAAAAATTCGGCGATTTCTCGTTCGGTCAACCAAAGCCAAATAGAAAAGCTTCGATTCTTTTCAAAGGGTTATCAAAGAAGAGGAAGGAGAAGGAAAAAAAGAAATAGGGAATGAGGGAGAGAGGGGAGGCCTACATTGTCGAAGGTGAGGGAAATGAGGAGGAAGACTGCTGTAATTAGGGGAGAGGGAGGTTCAAAGTGTGTGTAGGGGGTGGGTTTCAGGTGTGTGGGGTGTTTCACTAGGGGGTTCACCAAGGTGTGGGGGGTAAGGTTTAGAAGAAAAGAAAAAAATAAATTATTTAGGAAGGGATAAAAAAAAATTCAGGGGTGTTGTATTAATAAATTAGGTTGATGTGAAATTTTTATGGTGGGTGTATTAGGTGTATGAGTGTATTAATCTTGCTTATTGATATGTTAGAAATTAAAAAATAATTTGGAAATAATCAATATATTACTCAATTTCAAATGACAAGTGATTAATTAAGGGGTAGTTTTGTCCAAACATAAATTAATTTAAAGTCACAATTAATAATGTAGTGGATAAATAAAAAATGTAGTAAAAATAAATTTTTCCTTAACAATAATATTTAAATTTGTGATATGACAAGAAAAAATATTTAAAACAAACTGTAAAATGATACGATAAAATGACTACAATGCAATTCTTCAAAGCCTCATTTTCTGACTCAATATCATAATATATACGTTGCTTTCAAAACTGACATATATAAATCATAAATTGTTGAAAGCCTGAATGAGCGGATACTTGTAAGCTTTATATTTGAAGTTGGAACGTGTGAGGTTAAGATGATGAATCTTTATTTCTTTTGATCTTTATAAACTATTTGTGTGTTAGTGTAACTTGTTAGACTTGAAGTTGGTACTCATAAGGTTATGGATAAACTACACAATTGGTCCCTTTATTTTTTGACTTTTTTGGGATTCATTACTATTGATCGCAATGGTCCTAAACTCATCACATTAAACAGAATTGGTCATTTCGGTCCATTTTCAACCGTTATCACATTAAATGAAATTGGTCATTTTGCATAATTCCGTCAATTTTCAGCCGTTAAGTCCATGTGTCCCTCATGTGATTTTGGTCGGGAGTAAATTGTCATTTTTGAATAAAAAGTACAGTCCATTTGTGGAAAAAATACTAAATAAATTATTTTCCACTTTTTCCAGTTCAAAAATTTGATCTTTGCTCAATATTCCAGAATGCCATGGTCTCAACTCTAAATTGTATAGCTATTTGTGTAAAGATTACAACTTGGGAATTCTTTCAAATTATTTCTTATTAAATTGAAAGTACCTAGTTCCTAAAATTGATGCCAAGTTCATATTTTGCTTTAAGATTCAACTTAGGAATCTAGGTTTGGGAATTTTGTGTCAAAAGAAGTTTACTTTTAGAGGCATTTCGAGTGCTTTTGATTTAAGTAGGGCATTACTTGATTTCATGTGACAAAAAAGAGACTACCAGAAGGCAAATTTCGTGATTTTTTGTGTTAAAGATGTAATCATCGGTTGTATCAATGGAGGAAGGGAAAGATTCCATTGTGTATATATGATTCGGAAATCCAGGGCTAATAATGCAGTAGTCTCAACATTACTTAGTTTACGGCCGTGTTTTCAAGAACCGATTAGTTTAGGAGTAGGTCTTAAGCGAACGTTTTACGGATTCTAATTCGTAAAACGTAAATCGAGTCGGTGAGATCCGTCCTACAAAAAATATCAGGATCATTTCTAAATTTTTGCCAAAAACCGTGCCTCCATCACAGTTTCTTCATACGATGAATGATAAAAACCTCTTGTGGAGGGGTTCATTACATGCAAACCCACTCACCCAACCCCCTCCCCCCACACACACACACACACCAACACCAACACCAACACAGATAGTGGATAGAAACTCAAAACAAAAAATTGAATCTTTGTTCAAAGCAATTCATCAATGGCGGAGGTTTCTTACTTTCACCTCCACGGAAAAGACGAAGACGACAGGGGCAATGTCATGGTTTCCCTCGACTCCGTTCCTTATTGGTCTCACGAATTAAACGTCTACACCTCAGATCTCGAATTCCCCCCTTCCGATTTATGAATTTTATCTCTTCGTCAACACCCCTACTAATCGATCCCGCTCCCGGGTGTTCACCGACGATGATTCCGACACCGATTCGATCATCCCAAACCCAATTTGTTCGACCGCAGGAGCTTGGGAAATTTCTCTATGAGTGTACCAATTATTGCAGATAAGATAGAGAGAGCCCTGAAGGTTGTAGATCGCGGGCGTTAATTGAAGTGTAGCCGGAAACAATGAGGAGCGGAGATAGTGGGCGTGGGGGGGTTGTTTCTTCACAAATGACCCGGTCAAACACTCCAATATTTTATTTGACCTAATTTATTCCAAAATAATTTATATGGCCTCTTTTTATTTGAAAACCACAAAATACTCTCTTTTTTTGAATGACTCAAATATAGTTTAAACGATTCACGGAGTCGTTTAAACGATTAACGGATTCGTTTATGAATTCGTTTAAACGATTAACAGATTCGTTTAAACGATTCACGAATTCCTTTACGGATTCGTTTAAACGATTAACGAATTCGTTTAAATGATTCATAGGGAGACGATGAGAGGAAGACAAAGATAGGGTTTCATGGTAATAGATGGGAGGAAGACGGAGAAAGACTTACAAGATCCATGGCAGTAGAGGGAGACGATGTGGTTGGAGACGGAGGAAGACGGCGACGATGTCGTTGGAGATGGGAGGGGGAGACGACGACGATGGGAGGAAGACGGCTGTGGTTTGGAGATTTGAGAGAGAGTGAGACTGAGTTAGGTTTTAAGGGCTTTGGGTATTATAGGAAGTTTGTGTTAATTTTTAGTCAAAAGTCATATAAGTTGTTTTATCGGGTCAAAAGGCTGTACTTGATATATACCACGTGGCGCGAGGGTAGACATGCCCAAACGGTTTGGATCCGGTGGTTCAAATTGGAATCGAATTGTCCAAAAAATCGCATAAATTGAAATCGTGAGGAATCGAAACCGTCCCTGAACCGGAATCGCCGGTTACACCGTTCGGTTTCGATTTTTAATTTCTCAAAACCGTAAACTGCCGGTTTGGAATCGGGAGCCGGAACAGCCGGTTCCAAACCGTGAAAATTTGTCAAAATTTAAATTTTAAAATTGTCTTATTTACTCTATAATTTCAAAATAAAAAGTTTACAAAGTTTAAAAAAAATTAAAAATGCTTTGTACAAAGTTTTAATATGAATTTTAAAATAAAAATTATAAAAAAATTTAAAAATTACGGTTTGGAATCAAAATCGGTTTAGCCGGTTCGGAACCGGAACCATAACCATGATTTGTCGATTCGGTTATAATTTATTGTCTGACAATTTTTGAAACCGTCAATTCAAACCGTTTGTACATGTCTAGGTGAGGACAGTAAGCAGGAAGTATACTTTTAAACTTAATACAAGTGCGCCATTTTTCTCTTGCCCAAATTCAATTTAATATCAAAATTTGACGGCGAGAAGAACCAATTGCATTTAGTTGAGGTATGAGAACGAATGAAATTAAAGTTTATAGTGAAGAATCCAAAAAAAAAAGCCAAAAGTAAGAGACCAATTATGTAGTTTGTCCTAAAGTTATTGATGGTAATTGTTTGTTAATTATGATCTTTAACTAATGTGCACAAGAGATTTAGTGATTTATTCTACTGATTTATCCAGGGCTAATAATGTTAGTTCAGAATCGAATCTCGTTGAAGGGTCTCTAACAGCATCGAATCTTGTTGGGGGGTCTTTAAAAGTTTAAGATAAATTTAGAATATCCACACAAAAAAAAAAAACTAATGTGCACAAAATACTTAATAGAATTACTATAAAATTACAAATTATAGCCTACAATATAATGGGTTGAAAATATGGTGAAATTCGGGCTCGGTATCTTTTAATAAATTTTCAATTGCTTTAGTAACTAATAATTATTTTCAACCGAAAAAAAACACTTTTAATGCGAAATGTAGTATATGTCTTTAAAAAATACGGAACAGGTACGCTAAGCATCGCGAAACAAAAATAATGCATTGTAATTCAAAGTGTGCATCGCGATGCAAAAAAATTATACTAAAAAGTATTGTTTTATTGCATTGCAATGTATGAAATTTCCTTAAGAGTTTAAAATAGGTGTCATGTCGATAATTTTGGCCTTCACGCCCTTTTCAAAATTGATGGATCGCGATGCACATATTGTTGCATTGCGATGCACAAAAAGTATTATTTTTGTGCATCGGGATGCACAAAACAGTACTAATGCACAACATTACACCTGCGATGCATCAAAGTGTTTATCGCGATGCACAAAATTATACTAAAAAGTACTATTTTTGTGCATCGTGATGCACAACATTACACTTTCGATGCACAAAATTGTACTAAAAAGATACTATTTTTATGCATCGCAATAAACAACTTTTATTTTCGATGCACAATATTTTGTGAATATTAGGGAATGAAAGATTAAATGAACTCGCCGAGACACTTCTAAAAAGGTGATCACTTTCTTTGTAGCAGCATTTACGAACAATATTGTTACAACAAAGACACAAAAAATTAAAATAATTTTAAAAATTATACTGGTCTTGTTGTTTGATGACAAACTGGACATGGAAAGAAACTGTGAGAGAGAAAGAGAAAGAGATGAAGGCTGTAGCAAAGTAAACAATGGTTAGAATGGAATGGAGAATTTACAAAAGAAATTTAGAGGAAGACAATATTTAAAACGTTGTTTAGGTTGTTACGGGGACAGTTTTAAAACAATTAATCAATTTATCATTTAAAATGAATTTAAGCGGTTGGAAACAAAAATGAGGCACTAAAGCAATTGTAAATCTCAGAAAGGGGACGGGCCTGCAATTATTCCTTGAAAAAACTCCTTGGCAATGAATTGATAGACCGGAACTAATTTTAAAGGGAAAATTTTGGCCAGTTCATTTTTGTGGATTTTTAATCCCTTTAGTACCTTATAGTTTTTTTTTTCAAATCAGAAAAATACACTTTGGTGTATCGCTGGAGGCACTATTGTATATCATGATATTAAATTGATGCATCGCAATGCACAAATTTTTTTTTTCCAATTTGAAAAAAATATAGGGTACTAAATGGTTGAAAATTTACCAAAATGTACTGAGGCAATTTTCTCTAATTTAAATCGTAAAATTTGATTGGTATAAATTTTTTAAATACATTGACATTTACTCCCTCTGTCCCTAAATTATTGTCTTGTTTGATCCGGTACACAAATTAAAAAAAATAATTGATTTAATTATTAATATTAGTATAGTATATACTTTTCTTTAATGTCTATGTGTATGTGACTCATAATTAAAGTAGAAAAAAATAAATATAAATTAATAAATGTGTTAAAAATAAATTTTTTAAATAAGATAATTATTTTAAGATTGATAAAAAAAAAAAGAGAGAATAATTTAGAGAAGGTGGGAGTAATTGATAGGCCGGCTAAAGCCCGTTAATTTGAGACTGCATAAAAGCCGCAATATTGGGTTTGGAATTAAGGTCTGCAGCTTTATGAAATTATATACTGGGATCGCGTCCACAGTGGGAGCCTCAGGCCCTCCACCCATCCCTAAAAATAATTTTAGAAATTTTTACTTTTTTTAATTTTACAGTGGTTCTTCTAGTCCATTCTCTATTTTTAAAATCAATTAAATCAACTTTTAAATATAGAGTGAGTTTTAACATAAATAGTGATTCAAATTTTCTACATTTTCTTCACTTTATTTAAGCACAATATATTTTTGTTTAATATTTTGGAATGAAAATTATTTAAATATACTCTCTCTGTCATTAAATTATTATCTTATTTTTTTATCCATTTCAAAATAATTGTCTTATTTTTTTATCCGTCCTTAAATAATTGTCTTGTTTGAAATTTTCATAGTTTAGGAGATTATTTTTACTATTTTATCCTTATTTTTCTCTCTACTTTAATTATGAACCATATATACATGGGCATTAAAAAAACTACATATTATATTAATATTAAAAATCAAGTCAATTATTTTTTCTTAATTCATGTGCCGGATCAAACAAGACAATAATTTAAGGATGGAGAGAGTACAATATATTTTTCATAGTATATAAAATTTAAAATATTTTATTTTAATTGTGGTGGAAAAATATAAATAAAAGAGGAAAAATATAATGGTAGTTTAGGTTTGTTAGTTGAGATGATAGAGATTAAATTTTTAGAGGGTGCTTGTTGGAGTGATTTTGTTTTTTTAGAGTGTTAAAGAAGTGAAATTAGAACAAAAAACGAGGTATTTAGAGTGTGATTTAAAGAGTCACTGCTGTGATGCTCTAAGGGCGTCCACAGTGGGACACTCCCACCGCCCCTAAAAATAATTTTAGAGATTTTTACCCTCCCTTGATCCTACAGTGGTCCCTTTAGTCCACCCTCTATCTCTAAAACTAATTAAATCACCCTCTAAGGCCCTGTTTGATTGGTCTTATTCATTGGTGCTTATGACTTATGACTTATCATAAGTCATTTTAGATGCGTTTGATTTCACTTATGAGTGAATAAGTCATAAGTCATGTACAAGTCACTTAAAGCACATGTGAGTCATAAGTTATAAGCACTAGACATGATGCTTATTTCTACTTTTCAAAAATAAGTAAGTCATCTTCTTTATAAAACTTTTTATATCCCAAGATTACCCATAATAATAATAATAATAATAATAATAATAATAATAATAATAATAATAATAATAATAATAATAATAATAATAATAATAATAATATAATAATATTAATATTAATAATATAATAATATTAATATTAATATTAATAATATTATTACTATTAATAATAATAATAATAATAATAATATTATTATTATTATTAGTAATAATAATATTAATAATAATATTATTATTATTATTATTATTATTATTATTAATAATAATAATAATAATAATATTATTATTATTATTATTATTATTATTAATAATAATAATATTATTATTATTAATATTAATAATGGTAATAAGATTATTAATATTAATAATATTAATAATATTATTAATATTATTAATAATATTAATAATATTATTATATTATTACACTTTCTATATCCAGAGATTACCCCTAATAATAATAATAATAATAATATAATAATAATAATAATATTACTCTTATTAATATTATTATTAATAATTTTAATAATATAATAATTATTATTAATATTAATAATAATAATATTATTAATATTAAAATTAATAATATTACTATTAATAATATTATCAATATTATTAATAATAATATTATTAAAAATATTAATATTATTAATAATAAATAATAATAGTAGTAATTAATAATATTAATAATAGTGGTAAATAATAATAATAATAGTAGTAGTAGTAGTAAATAATAATAGTAATAATAATAATAGTAGTAAATAATAATAATAATAATAATAATAATAATAATAGTAAATAATAATAGTAATACATAATAATTGTAATAAATGTAATAATAAATAAACATAATAATTGAAATAAATATAATAATAAATAAATAATAGTGAATAATGATAATAATAAAAATAAATATTAATAACATATATTAATAGTAAATAATATAATAATAATAATAATAATAATAATAATAATAATAATAATAATAATAATGATACAAAGAATATTTAATGATGAGGGTATTTTAGTCTTATATTTTAATCCAGCACTTTTTCAGCTTATCAATCAAACAATCACACTAACTTAAATACAGCTCATCAGCACTTTGAAAAGTTAAATCAAACAACACCAGTTCATAAGTCATTAGTTATAAGTCATCAGCTATAAGTCATCAGTCATAAGTCATCAGTCATAAGTCATTTCTCATCAGCTAAATCAAACAGGCCCTAAATATAGAGGGAGTTTTAACATGAATAGTGACTTAAATCCTCTACATTTTCTTCACTTTATTTGAGCACAATATACTTTTGTTTAATATTTTAGAATAAAAATTATTAAAATATACTCTCTCCGTCCCTAATTTTTTTTTTGTCCGTTCCTAAATAATTGTTATGTTTAAAACTTTCTTTTTTAGGAGATTATTTTTACCATTTTACCTTTACCTTTACTTTTTACATTATATCACTACAATAATTTGAGCATAAATAATAATTAGTTATTATTTAATTTTTAATAAGTCATAAAAGAACAATAATTTAGGAACGGAGAGAGAACAAATACAATATTAAATATTCTCATCTCAACTATTATAAATATTCTAACAATTTAAAATAAAATTTTAAATTTTATATTTAAAATATATTGGTGAAAAAAATATAAGAGATATAAAAAATAATGGTTTGTTAGTTGAGAGTAAGAGATATTTAAATTATGAAAATTTTAAGAAGGTTATATAGAGAACGGTAAGACAATAATTTTGGAGTATATGAATTTTATTTATTAGTATATTGAATAAATAAAATTTGAACGAAAAATAAGGTATTTAGAGTGTAATATAGAGATGTATTGGGGTTAAACAAGACAATAATTACTTATGTTCTAGCAGCAGAAGCATCTACTCCTACGACACGTGTCTTATACACGATGGAGAAAGGAATTAATCACCTAGGCATTGGAGGCTATAGACCGTCAGATCCATAGGATTATGCATATCCTACAAGCTGGTCCAGCTGGACTAAAATCAAATCCATTGTTTTCTTGATCACGGAAATGCCCTCGTTTATTCGAGCAAAATTACGAAATCCTACGCACAAATGATGTCAGTCCTGTTTGGATAGACTATTTATTTTGTTGTCCGTTTTTTTATTTATTGTTTTATAATTATAATAATTAAATAAAAACTATAAAAGAGATAGAGACAAAAATTACGAGATCAATGAGTAAAAAATAAAGAAAAAGTCTATTTTTAGTTAAAATAATTACTTATTTACTACATTTATTTAGAGTGAAGAATAATTTGGAAAAAATATTACATGGCTAATTAAGGATTTTTTGTTTAAATATAAATTAATTAAAGTAATTATTAATAAGTATAGTGAATAAGTAGTTATAATAATGGAAATTATCTCTCCTAAAAATAAAAACTTCTCCCTTTATCCCTAAATTATTGTCTTCTTTTTTTTTTATCGTTTCAAAATAATTATCTTGTTTGAAAAAAAAAATTTAGGACATAATTTTTACCATTTTACCTTTACTTTTTCCCCTACTTTAATTATGGGTCACATATACATGAACATTCAAAAAAATTACATATTATACCAATATTAATAATCAAGTCAATTATTTTTTCTTAATTCGTATGTCGGGTTAAACAAGACAATAATTAAAGGACGGAGGGAGTACTATTAAGGAAACATAGAAGCTAAACGCAGCCCCCTGCAAAATTACTAACTTGCCCTCATCTTCTAATATGTATGTTTTTAACATATTTTGTGTTTATATATATATATATATATATTGATTTATTATTGTGTTATAATGTAAAAAAAAAATTGGGTAGGCGCCTTGACCATGTCCAACAATTTTTT
The DNA here is from genome assembly GCA_016624345.1 of Platycodon grandiflorus. Taxonomy (NCBI): domain Eukaryota; kingdom Viridiplantae; phylum Streptophyta; class Magnoliopsida; order Asterales; family Campanulaceae; genus Platycodon; species Platycodon grandiflorus. Next base: position 18,641,690 of record CM028364.1, on the reverse strand, counting down.
TTTTAAATTTGCACCTTACCCCCCTAAATTTGGTAATTTTATTAAATTTTTATTTTGATATAGTGCAAATTTTTATTAAATTACGAAATTAATAAATTCAAGTGGGTATAGTGTATTTTTTACAAATTCAGGGCGTAAAAATGCAATAATTTAAAAAGAAAATTTGAGGATGCACCTGATAAGGCAAATGTCTAAAAAAAATATATATATTTTACAAGAATATAAATTATAACAGACGAGGGCAAGTTAAACCTCTTTAAAGAAATCAACCCCAAATTATTAAAATAAAAATAATAAAAAATGACGCAAGAAACCATCGTTTTCTAAATCTCATGCCCCAACGGTTCCAACTGTGTATCCTCTGTTCTGCACATTTTCGCCGTTTATTCCATCGAGATGGTAGAAGGGAAAATAGTGGAGGATCTGCGACCCTTCAACGGTCATGATTGAGACCCTCGATCCAACCTTTATTACTCCGTATTGTTATTATTATTGGTTTTGGCTAACATGTATTGTGAAAATAGTATTTTAAAAATTTATATTCCCTCCGTTCCTAAATTATTGTCTTTTTTTCTTTTTTTATCCGTCTCAAAATAATTATCTTATTTGAAAATTTTTCTTTTTAGGACATTACTTTTACCATTTTACCCTTACTTTTTTTTCTACTTTAATTATGGACCACATATATGTGAGCATTAATGAAAATTACACACTATATTAATATTAATAATCAAGTCAATTATTTTTGTAATTGTGCCAGATCAAACAAGACAATAACTAAAAGACGGAGGGAGTATTATACAATAGAATAATTGACCCTTTTTCTCTTATGATTTCAAAATCCCAAATCTATTTTCTCATACTTTTTATTTTTTAGTATTAGTATAAGTAAAAATGTAAAATACATGGTATCCTATCATTGACCAATATAATTAAAGAGCATGCTGAATTTTATTAAATACTACTCTAAACATGACTGTAAAAATTGAACAAAAAGTTTATATCCCTATTACTACTCCCAGATAAAATATGTCTTATCGAGACTTGATAAAAGTTATATCACTTGAATTTCTAAGTTGTAATATCTATTTATCTTATCATAATCCTTGTTCACGCGAAGATGCTTACGAACTATTTTTATATTCGGAAATTTGTACTCACGAATATTTTGGATTGTAAGCTTCTACGTGACATTAAAAATGATAATCATTTCAATTTTAACGAAATATTTACCCCGTCTATTCAAAAAGTTTACGTTTGACAAATTTAATATTTAAAAGTTATGTTAGTATTATTATAATTTGTCATAACTGTAGGAAATAATAATTCTTGTAAATAATGACATAGTTTTTTTATTGATATAAGTACATATTTATAGGGTTACAGTCTTGGATTACAAGTTAACCTAAAAGAATAAGAATACAGTAACAACTAGGAGACCTAATTAATAGAGGAGAATATATCAAATATAATTACAAAGATATAAAAATATAATTACAAAGATATAAATATGATATTATTCTCTTATGTGCCCCGCAAGTTGGATTTCTTGGAGGAGAGACCAATCTTGAGGAGAAGATGTTGAAAGCATACGCGAGGAAGCGGCTTGGTAAGGGCATCAATGAACTGATCTGCCGTAAGATACCCGTAAGATACCGCCTTGGACCTGTTGACGAATGAAGTGATAGGCGAGAGCAACATGTTTCATACGCGAGTGAAACATCGGGGTGGAGCAGAGATTTGTAGCCCCGACATTATCACAATAGATGACTGGTTGGCGCGAGGAGGTGATGCCGAGCTCACCAAGGAGATAGGTGACCTAGCGAACCTCAACAGGTGTTGCTGCAACAGCTTGATACTCGACTTCAGTTGAGGAACGAGCAACTGTACGCTGGTTTTTCGAGTTCGAAGAGATGGAGTTTCGGCTAAGATACACTATGTATGCACTGGTAGAGGTAAAATCATCTTTGTTACCCGCCCTGTTGAAATTAGTGAACGCATAAAGGTCGGGAGGTGACTGGCGATGAAGAAAGATGTCATGATCAATGGTGCCACTGAGATAGCAAAGCAGGCGCTTCGTCGCAAGCCAGTGATCTGTGGTGGACCTGTGCATAAACTGGGAAAGCTTGTTGACTACATAGGCAATGTCCAGTGGGTAAGAGATAAATATTGAACTCCCGACTACCGCTCAAAATTTGGTGGGGTCAATCAGGGCCGTGCCTGACTGAAGTGTGAGAACTGGTGAGGTGGCGAGGGGTGTTGACACTGGTCGAGCATCAGTCATACCAGTGCGAGCAAGGAGGTCGGCTATGTACTCTCGTTGGGAGAGGAGAACCGAGTAGAACGAGGAATTACTTCCACACCAAAGAAATGATGAAGGTCGCCGAGGTCTTTGAGCGAGAACCAAGCAGCGAGGACTATGATGAAGTCCTGTACTGCCTTGGTATTGTTGCCAGTAATGATGATGTTATCGACATAGACGAGCAACATAAGGGTGATGTCGTCCTCGTTGAAGATGAATAAGGAGGTATCAGCCACTGAGTTTGAAAAGCGAGCAGCGAGTAGAAACTGGCGAAGTTCATTGTACCATGCTCGGAGAGCCTGCTTGAGACCATAGATAGTCTTGCATAGGCGACACACATGTTGTGGGTGATCAGTGTCGACGAAGCCCTGAGGTTGAGTTATGAAGACTTTCTTGGTGAGGGTTCCCCAGGAAAGCATTGTTTACATTAAGCTGAAGAAGATCTCATCCTCAGTTGATTGCAAGAGAGAGGATGAGACGAACCGTGGTGGGCTTAACCACCGAGCTGAATGTCTCGTGGTAGTCAACTCCTGGTCGTTGGTGAAACCCTTTGGCGACCAAGCGAGCTTTGTGGTAGGGAGAGAGCATTTGAAGAATGGGACTGAGAAGGCGATTTATAAGATAGGTGACTGTAAGGAAGGCATACGACCAGTAGGTGAGGGGTAGAAAGGCTTTGGATAATAGACTAGACCTGTTTCAACAATGTGTCGATAACGGCGTTCAAAGAAGCCATTGTGCTCGGGTGTATGAGGGGGCGAGGTGAGGTGCGAGATACCATTAGTAGCGAGACCAATAGTTTTAGCGAGGCCAGTGTATTATTCACGATTATCTGAGTAGATGGTGACTATTTTGTGTTGAAGTGGTTTTTGACCAGGGCTTGGAAGCGAGAAAAGATGGATGCAACATCAGATTTTGTAGAGCCAGATGTAATGTGTGTAGTGTAGATAAAGATAACATAGTATTTGCCTTCATAGGAATTCTTGGACCATCTGTAACACATTTCCATAAACGTTTATCAATAGAGTTCATGTGTCTTTTAACCTTGTCTTTCCAGATATCAAAATGAACTTCATCCAATACTGGGCAATGGTTCACATTTGAAGTTTCCAATATTTGATAAGCAGCCATTGGATCTTTAATCTCTTAAGAGTTTAATTTTGAAAAACTTGTTTTCAAAGAGTTAAGCTCTGATACCAATTGTTAAGTCTCAAGGTGCTCAAATAGGCTAGAAGGGGGGGGGGGTGAATAGCCTATGTCCAATTTTAAAAAAAAATTGAATTAAAATATTACTTCACTAAAAAGTTGAAAAATATTTTGCAGCGGAATAGAGTGAAGTATAGGATAAGTTCAAGATGACTGATCTTGACAGGACAAGATCAGCTATTCTCTGAACTGTTGAAATTTCTAGAAATTAACAAGTAAAAACAAATCACAAGAGCAAGAGATAAATAGACACGGAATTTAATATGGTTCACACTTATAAATAAGTGTTACGTCCACAACCAAAGTGGTCAACTTTGAATTAAAAAATGTGTACTAATTTTTCACTAGAATCTTTACAAGATTGATCTCTAATGGATCGTGTACAAAAAAAATTATTGACCAAGTGTTTACGGGAGAATTGATATCTACAAAGATATAATTCTCGTGTGCTTTGAATGCAAAGGATTGCAATCAATAAAGAGCAATAAAGACTATGCGTCTAAGTTTGGTGCTCTTCAAAGAATATTTTTACAAAATGAACTTTTAAGCTTTTAATGCACTTGTTGTTGAAGATGAAGATTTTCAGAGTTGTGAGTTCGGATTCTTGTATTTTTTCAAGGCTTTAATGGAGTCTTCTATTTATACTCAGAGGAGTTCTTGTGGCCGTTGGAGATTTTCAGCCTTAGGAGATTTGAATTTAAATGCATTTAATGCTGAAGATACTTGCATTAAATGTTTTGATCTTGTTGTCAGGATTTGACTGAGAGTTCTGCAAAGCCCAGGCCGTCACTGAGTATATTCTGCCACTTTGCTAAAAATAGGTGGATAGTAGTTGCAGGCAGATTGTCCTTTTCTGAAATGAATGCCTAATAAGGAAAGAAGCAATAAATGATTTGTGCAGGTTATCGTTATATCAAAGTTAAGAGAGGACTTTGCTGATAACTCAAGGCATATCTCCAGACAAGTCTTGATCAGACGATCTTCAAGTCTTCAACATTGCTGATGAAGCTTGGGAGGAACGAACTTGGCTGATGACTTGATAGACTTGGCTGATATGAAGATAGCTGATCTAAACATGGCTGATATACACCAGGCTATCTTCTGAAGATTAAGCTAAGTACAAGAAGCAATCCTAAGCAATTATAAGCTGTTTGTCTAAGAACAAGTTGCCACTCTAACAGACACGCAGGCCCATTAGTCACCTTGTCTAGACTTAGGTTATGGATACAAATAAATCTATAAAAAATACAACAATGTCCATACATCAGAGTAAATAATTTGAAGGGGGTGGGTGGACACAATAGTTGATAAAGAAAAAGGAAGTTTGTGACTTTTATTGCATAAACACGCATTACAAAAAACTGAATTAACTCGAGAGTGCTCAAGAGCAAAAGTCAACTCGATATGACTTTGGACTTGGGCAGAGGGATGACCAAGACAATGTTTCCAGTCAGAAGCGGACACTCTTAGGCTCACAAAGGCAGTGGAGTGAAATGGTAGGATCGAGCTCGGCCATTCATACACACCATCCTTAGATTGTCCTTCCAGCAGCATAGTCCTTGTCTGTAGATCCTTCACACGAAAAGAGGCGAGTAAGAATTCAATAAATGCAGTATTTGATATGCAAAATTGAGAGATAGAAATGAGGTTTCTTTGTATGTTAGGTATAAACAGAACATTATGCAATTGAAAGGTGTGGGTAGGTGTGTGGAGAGAAGTAAAACCAGTTTTGCGAATATGTAACCCAGTGTCATCACCAATAACCATGTCGTCAGGCCCGAGTACGGAGTGTGTAGAGAGAAATTGTCGAGGTCAACAGTGACATGGTGGGAAGCACCACTGTTGAGGAGTCAGCTCGGTGTTGTGTTACCCAAGGTTGTTGCTATGTTTACTCGCGGTTGCCATTTGTTGCCCGCAGGCGAAGAGCTTGACGAGTTGGATGATGAGGCCATAACAAGCTGAAAGTTGAGGCATTGAGCGACCATGTGACCTTATTAATGGCAGCCTTGATATTTGTCGAGGTAAGGTCGCGATTGGCGAGGACCAGGGGAGCCCGACTGAGGATGTCGAGAAGGCTGTGCGAGCTGCTGGTGGCGATGATGCTGAGAATGAGGAGATCCGTGTGACCTTGTTGTCACGACATTAGCCGTGGAAGGGTGAGGAGAGGAGGCAGAGTGGGATTATTTCAACACCAGCTCGCGGTTAATGAGCTTCTCATAAAGTTCATTAAAGGGGATATGAGTATCCCGTCCTTCAAATGCATCAGTGACATGGCGATAGTCATCATCCAGGCCGCCTAACACTGTTTTTATGAGGTCCACATGGTCGAGGGGTACCAAGGGCAATGAGCATTAAATTTGCTTTTGATGAACCGCATGTACTCAGAGATCGACTGAGAGCCCTTTGTAGCTCGTTTGAGTTGCCCTTGATTTACTTGATATGCCCACGAGTAGGTCGAGCATATATGTTGGCCAGTATAACCCAAGCCTCCCGAGCTGTAGCCGCTTGCTGAATAAGCAAAACTAGGGTTGTGGCTAGGAAGCCGATAAGGGTGCCAAACAGAAGTTGCTTGTTGGATCCATGGTAGGTAGGCTGAGTTGGGTGCTTGGGCGTTATTGACTATGATGGTGGCTGGATGGCGGATAGAGGTGCCATCTACAAACTTGTAGAGATCATAGCCAATGAGCGTAGATTTAACCTGGATTTTCAAGAGGAGGTAGGTGGTGGGGGTAAGTTTGGCGATGTTATGATGTGAATTCCCCCGTTTGATTTAGGTGAATTCACTCCAAGACCGGTCGAAGAATATGCACCCAACAACGAATGTGGAAATTGATACTTCAATACTCAAACGAAGGATATTTGCAGAAAATCAACAAAAATAGGAACGATAATTTTAGCCTCCCTCGACCCGCTAATTGCAATGATTAGGAACCTTGGGGTGCAATTGAGAACCGTCGACGCGTTTGCCAATGACCCACGATCACGGAACGCCACTCTTGAAGATTGATAAGTTCAAGAGGGATTTCTAGTCCAAGAAACCCAAGATAAACTCACAAACGCAGTTGTGAAATTAGGCGTGATTGCGTCTAAAATAGAGTAGTCTTCTAAATTTGTTTAGCACACCCCTAAGCGTGCCCACCCTACCCCGAACCTCCCAAATTGTCGTTTTGGCCCTCCAACATGCAAATGAATCTTCCTTGATGGCCTTGATCATTCTCAACTTTAATTTGGGCTCTAATCCCTTCCACAAGTGTTATTGAGGCTGTCTGGGTCATCTTTGCACGTACGCGCGTCATTGGTCCTCCGGTTATGTCCAAAGGATCAAAAACATTGACTTGACTCGAACCATGATCGACTTGACCCGAACCTTCCTTGTCTTGGTCTCCATCATTCCGCTCCTCTTGGGAAGGATTCGACCTCGAATCTTGATCACCTGCATCAAAAAGAGATAGGTCAGACACATTGAATATTGTAGACACATTATACTCACTTGGAATGTCAAGTCGGCAAGCATTGTCGTTTAGCCTTTCAAGAACTTGAAATGGACCGTCGCCTCTAGGATGTAACTTGGAACGACGTTTTATTGGAAACCGTTCTTTCCTCAAATGTAGCCATACCCAATCTCTGGGTTGAAATATAACCTATTTTTTACACTTGTTTGCTTGCTTGATGTATTGTGCCGTCCTCTTTTCAATATTCAATCGAACCTGATCATGCAACTTTTGGATTACCTCCGCCTTGCGCTTTCCATCTATGTTAGCACGCTCCTTCACTGGAATAGGAACAAGATATAAAGGACTATAAGGGTTAAATCCATAAACAATCTCAAATGGAGAATAATTAGTAGCAAAATGAACGTAACGATTGTATGCAAACTCTACAAATGGAAGACTTTCTTCCCAAGTTTTCAAATTCTTATTCAAAACAGTCCTAAGCAATTGTGACAAGACTCGATCCACAACCTGTTTGTCCATCCGTTTAAGGATGATACGAAGTAGAAAAAAAAAGCTTAGTGCCTAATTTATTCCACAAAACACGCCACAAGTGACTTACAAACTTGGTGTCTCGATCACTCACAATTATTTTCGGCATGCCATGCAAACGTACAATTTTTTTGAAAAATAAGTCAGCTATATAACTAGCATCATCGGTTTTATGACAACCGATGGAATGTGCCATTTTTGAAAACCTGTCAACTACCGCAAAAACTGAATCATGTCTACACCTAGACCTAGGCAAACCAAGCACAAAATCCATGGAAATATCAATCCAAGGACAATCTGGAATAGACAAAGGAGTGTACAACCCATGGGGTTCCACTCGGGACTTGGCATGTTTACAAGTAACGCAACTCGAAGAAACATGTATGACATCTACTTTTATCTTTGGCCAAAAGAAATATTTTTTTAGAGTCTCGAGTGTCTTAAAGACACCAAAATGACCCTTAAGGCCACCACCATGTGCCTAACGCACAAGCACCTCAGGAATAGAACTTTTGGGTATACAAAGTTGGTTTTCTTTGAAAAGATACCCTTCATGCCTATAGTACGAACCAAATGCCATGTTCTCATATGCTTGAAAAATGGATGCAAAATCATCGTCATTACCATACAAGTCATTTATGAAAGCAAATGCAATGTAGTAATCAAAACATGCCTACGTGATAAAGCATCAACGACTACATTATTCTTACCTTTTTTGTACTTGATTACATATGGAAAAGATTCAACAAATTCAACCCATCTAACATGCCTTTTGTTTAACCTATCTTGACTTTTTAGGTACTTGATTGACTCATGATCCGTGTGAATCACAAATTCCCTAGGTATAAGGTAATGTTCCCATGTTCTAAGGCATCTCACCAAAGCATACAACTCCTTGTCATAAGTGGAATAATTCAGGGACGCTCCACTCAACTTTTCATTAAATATGCTACGAGTCTACCCTCTTGATTCAACACTCTACCAATACCAATACCCGACGCATCACATTCAAGTTCAAATATTTTCTCAAAATTAGGTAAAGCAAGAATGGAGGCAGAAATTAACTTTTCCTTTAAAAGTTCAAAAGTAGCATGTTGTTTTTTTCCCCCAATGGAATTTTACCTCTTTTTTTACTAATTCATTCAACGGTGCAGCGATCGTGCTGAAATTCTTCACGAATCTTCGGTAAAAACTCGTCAATCCATGAAAACTCTTAACCTCACTTGCACTTGTAGGAGTAGGCCACTCCTTGATTGCTTCAATCTTTGACTCATCAACCTCAACACCTACGGCACTTACAACAAAACCAAGAAACATAATTCTATCCATACAAAAATCACATTTCTTTAAGTTAGCATATAAAGAATGCTCTCTTAATATGCTTAAAACAAATCGAAGATGAATCATGCGTTCTTTCATGCTTTTGCTATAAATTAAAATATCATCAAAATATACAACAACAAATATACCAATAAACTCTCTAAGAACCTGGTTCATTAACCTCATGAATGTACTTGGTGCATTGGTCAATCCAAAAGGCATAACCAACCACTCATGCAAGCCAAATTTGGTTTTAAAAGTGATTTTTTGTTCATCCCCTTCTCTAATCCTAATTTGATGGTAACCACTTTTAAGATCAATTCGGGTGTAGATTATAGCGCCATTCAACTCGGCAAGCATATCGTCCAATTGTGGGATAGGATAACGATACTTGATAGTGATTTGGTTAATGGCCCTACAATCGGTACACATCCTCCATTCACCATTTTTCTTAGGTACTTCTATGACCGAAACTATACAAGGACTCAAAGACTCACGTACCTTACCATTTTTCAGCAACTCCTCAACTTGCCTTTGGATTTCTTTGGTCTCTTCAGGATTGTCTCGGTATGCTGGCCAGTTTGGTAAAGTAGCCTCAGGAATGAAATCTATTTTATACTCGATCCCTCGAAAAGGGGCAAACCGCTCGGTTCATCCTTGGGAAAGACATCCTTGAATTCCTGCAATAAAGATGAGACAAAAGAAGGCACAATTTTTGATATATTATTAGTGAGAACCAAAATGTTTTTGAAAACCATGATTAATACCTCTCTTTTATCTCCCAACTCCCTCAAGACCTCACTTGGTTTGGCAAAGAAATTATGTTTTGCTCTCCCTTGGCCTTTGGCATTTTCGACTATATATTTTCTCCCTCATTCTTTCGTGTATCTGCCCTCACATCTTTATCTTTTTTGCTTTTTTTTTTCTCTTGACACTCTTGTTTTCACTCGCTTTCATCAACCCACTCTTTTTTTCTCTCTCTACCTCACTAGACTCACTTTTCTTAGCCTTTTGAGATTGAAGTTCAAACATTTCTTGTGGTGTTAAGGATACAAGTGTGTGAGACCTTCCACTATGTGTCAAAGTGTAATGGTTCAAGAAACCATCATGAATCACATGGCGGTCGAATTGCCATGGTCTACCCAAAAGCACATGCCCTACTTGCATAGGGATCACATCAAATATAACCTCATCCTTATGCTTCTCAATCAAAAAAGTAATCAAATCCTGTTTCGTCACCTTCAACTCCCCACAATTATTAAGCCAGTGAGGCTTATATGGTTGGGGATGCCTAATGAACGGGATACTTAATTTCTCTATCACTTCCGTACTAACAATATTAGTACAACTCCCACTATCTATGAGCATGTCACACCCCTTCCCCTTAATGTTGCAACGGGTATGAAATATGTGTTGCCTTTGTTGTTCATTAGACTCTTTCACTTGTTCACTCAAAACCCTTTTCACAACTAAGGCCTCAAGCGTACATGGGTCTCCCTCCTCTCCTTCCTCTACAACCCCCTCCAAGTAATATTCATTTCCCTCCAAGTAAACCACTCTTTTGTTTGGGCATTAAAATGCAATATGCCCTCTACCATTACATTTGAAACACATAATTTCCCTTGCCCTTGTTGGGTTTGGGACTACACCTTTCCCTTTATCTACCACACTCCCTCTAGAAGACTCCCCAAATGGCTTGGTTGGTGTGGCACTAGGGTTCTTACTCACTTCTACACTTGGCTTGCTAGAGTTTTGGTAAGAAGAAGATGAAGTATTTTGGCCCTCTTGAGTTGCCTTTCCACCTTGATGGCGGCATGGACAACAACTTCCATGTCCTCATACTCGCGCAACTCAACCACATTCGCTATCTCCCTATTCAACCCATTAATGAACCAAAAAATGGCTGCATCAACATCCTCATCCACATTAGCTAGAGCAAGAGCTAATTCTAACTCCCTACTATACTCTTCTACCAATTTAGTCCCTTGAGTTAAGGATTGAAGTTTTCTTAACAAGTCTCGGTGATAGTAGTTAGGCACAAACTTCCTATGCATTGCCCTTTTCATTTCCTCCCAATTGGTGATATTCCCCTCTCCTAATCTCCTATGGTTGAGGATAAGTTGCTCCCACCAAATACTTTGCATAATCGGTGAATTCTAGGGAGGCCAGCTTCACCTTTTGTGCTTCCGTGAAACGGTTGCAACTAAACAACACCTCGACCTTCCTAACCCACTCAAGATATTCCTCCGGTTCCGCCTTACCCTTAAAGGGTGGTACCTTCACTTTTATGTTTTTAATTTCCCCTTCCCGACATGGGTTATTAGCTCGCTCTCCTCTCATATTATGTCTCCGTTCTTCCTCATATTCTCTCTTTAACCAATCATCATCTAAATCCTCATCTTCACCCTCCCTAGGTTGGTGTCTATCCTCACGATATGCTCCTTTCCTAGCCTGGAATCGAGGTTGATTCCTTGGGCGTGGTGCGTTAGCTACCTCTATCCTAGCTACCCTTTGTGTAAGATCCCCTAACATCCTTATCACACGCTCAATAGGTTCCTCCCTAGTTACCCCCTCATCATGCAATGGTGTTTCTTAATTATTACTGTCTTAAGACATGTTTAGATAGAAAAATCAACCTCACAAATTTGTCACTCATGTTTACACTTACACTCTAGTTTCTCGGGTAGTTTCCTACCTTGAAAGTACAAACAAATTGAGTCAAGCGTTGTAACGTTCCGAAAGTGATTCTTAGGCAAACATAATCAACGTTCTTACGATTCTTTGGGCTAAATGAGAAGCAAAGTCACTTGAAAGCAAGAAAAGAAAGAAACGAGCCAATGGATTAATATATGACAAGATCAACAAGATTCAAAATGAACAAAAATGATGATGTCAAGGACAAACGTTCCAACAATTTCACAATATCAATTCAACAACGATGTTCAAACTTTTCCAGTCCCAATTTGAGTGCCAACAATTTTCGGCCCACTTTTCCTTTATTTATTTTGTTATTTAGCTCAAACCTCTTTTGATTTTGGTTTGATTCATTATTTTCAATCCTGCAATTTTTTTTTGTCTATGGCAATCTCTTTTTTTTTTTGAATTTAGGGCTTGGGTATCTCAAGAACACTCAATAAAATTTTCCATAATTTTTCAACAAAGAAGATGAAGACGAATGGAAATTTTCAGATTTAAGGAACAATGAAAGACGAGAAGAACAATATGAATTTTCAGATTTTGGATAACAACGAAAACGCGAAGAAACAAAAGAACGAATTTGGGTTACCACTTCGATTTGCTCTGATACCAATTGATGTGAATTTGCCCGTTTGATTTGGGTAAATTCACTCCACGACCGGATTGAAGAATATGCACCCAACAACGAATGCCGAAATTGATACTCCAATACTCGAACGAAGGATTTTTGCAGAAAATCAACAAAAATAGGAACAATAATTTGAGCCTCCCTCGACCCGCTAATCGTGATGATTAGGAACCTTGGGGTGCGATTGAGAACCGTCGACGTGTTTGCCAAAAACCCACGATCACGGAATGCCACAATCTCCCGACTCTTGAAGATTGATAAGTTCAAGGGGGATTTCTAGTCCAAGAAACCCAAGATAAACTCACAAACTCAGTTGTGAAATAAAAAAGATAAACTCTCAAATGCTATTTGCATATCAATGATTCTGTTTACAAGTGTTTGAGAATGTCTCTTATATGCCTCCAAGGCTGAAAATAAAAGTAACCCACGAAATTTCACCAAGGTCTCAACAAAAACTATCCAACTTTTACCAAAAACGTTTTAGAGTAGTTCTATCTCATGGGATCGCAGAAGACAAAGTGGCATTAGGCGTGATCACACCTAAAATGGAGCAGTTTTCTAAATTTGTTGATCGTAGAAGACTAAGTGAAATTAGGCGTGATCGTGTGTAAAATGGAGTAGTCTTCTGAATTTGTTTAGCATGCCCCTAAGCGTGCCCACCCTACCCCGGACCTCCCGAATTGTCGTTTTGGCCCTCCAACATGCAAATGAATCTCCCTTGATGGCCTTGATCATTCTCGACTTCAATTTGGGCTCTAATCCCTTCTACAAGTGTTGTTAAGGCTGCTTAGGTCATCTTTGCACATGTGCGCATCATTGGTCCTTTAGTTATGCCCAAAGGATCACAAACATTGACTTGACCCGAACCATGATTGACTTGACCCAAACCTTCCTTGTCTTGGTCTCCATCATGTTATGGTTTGAGATATTGATGAGCTGATAGGTTTTGGTGGAGTCTGTGGGATCTTGGATGGTGATTGTGTTGGAAGTCATGGTTGTCAAGAGGGATGACCGCTGCTGTTGAGAGGAAGGAGAAGGGGGGGTGGGCGGCAGTTTAGAGTTGCAGAAGGTTGGTGGTTTTTAGGGTTTGTAAAGTCAAAGCTCTGATACCATATATGAAATAATAATTATTATGAATAATGACATAGCCTTTCCATTTATATGAGTACATATTTATAGGGTTACAGTCTTAGATTACAAGTTAACGTAGAAGAGTAAGAATACAGTAATTACTAGGAGACCTAACTAATAGAGGAGAATATACCAAATATAATTATAAAGATATGAAGGTGATATTATTCTCTTATAATAACTACAAAAATTTTGAAACATAGTCCATGCTTATAAGATATATGAAGAATAAAGTTAAAATGTTATGGAGATTGTAGCTATTATTTTAGAAAGTAGACTCTTAAAGTAAAACGTGTCAAAATAAAATAGTAGACTATTTACATGAGACAAATTAAGCGAGTAACTTCTAAAATCAAGTGATCAAGGTTCTTGAATACCTTTCATGATTTGTTGGGTAAAACATATCTTATGAAAACTTGATAAAAGTTATATCTCTTATTTAAAATTCAAAGTCGTGATATGTATTTATCTTTTCACAATGCTAGTTTCTACGAAAATGCTGACATGGCATTTGTAAATTGGTCAGTGGTATCTATTTATCATATCACTGTTCTAGTTTATACAAAAATGCTCACAGAGCCTTTATTGTAAACTTTTATCATGATAGTAGAAGTGATAAAACGACTTCAATGTTAATATAACTCTTGAAATCAAAGGATCAAGACTCGTTACCAATGTTGTATTCATGGGTGTTCGAGAGACATGTAGTGGAAAAATAGTTTTAACAAACAGTAATGTACTAGGTCTTTTCTACATGGCATTTTAATCAATCCTTCAGCAAATATTAATGTACTGGGACTCTTCTACATGACATATTTAATCAATTGAATTGTTCATTATACGCTCGAGTTCATTGATGTCCTACTAAAAAATTTTTGCACAAATGGTTATATTTATCCCTCAACTTTTTAATTGCATTTTGCACATCCAGGGGATGAATTGCATCAATTACTACAACTTAGTACACTTTTCAAAATCACAATAGCGCTATGCATGAACCATGTCAAATTTGTGATACAACGCTATAGAGGGGACATTTATTTTGCGACAAAGAGAATATTTAACAATTAAAAAGAGTATTAAAATGGTTGATTTTGGGATTCCTTGCGCTAACTCAATAAGTAAGATTGGTTGCTTTCAACCACATATGTCTTAGGTTTGAATTTTGCTACCTTCCGTTTTAAAGGACTATTGTGTACATAGGTACAAATTAAATACTGAGCAATTCATTTCAAGAGGAAAATATGATCAACATTTAACTTTATCGAAAAGGAGATTCATACTAAAAGAGAAGTTATTGTCGATGGTTAGTTTGAAGCATGATGTTGCAATCTGGATTCATTTATTTACCCAAAAATAAATGATATTCATAATGGATCTATTTTAATTTCTTTAAAATCTAATTGTTTTAGTCGCATTTTTTTATTTTTTGTTAAAATAGTATTTGAGGTTAGTTTGGTCAATTCTTGTCATTTTCATTCCATTCTTACCGATTTCCCCATCTACCAAACATGAATCCACCTTGAATTGAATGGCCATTTCATTCTTACATGCAAACCAAATATACATGTTGCCGTTTAGATTCCCATTCTAAATTCCATAGGAATGAATTCACATTGACCAATCCATTCCTTCTGGTTCGTTCCAGTTGAACCGCATATTACATAACACCTAACCTCATATTACATAACACCTAAATAAGGATTAGAGTGGGGCTATTAACATCCCCCCTTTCCTCTAAATACACCTTCTTTCTAAATACATCACCCCTCTTCATTTTTAACCTCTCTAAACACTAAATACACCCTTCAATTTCTTATTTTACCACAGCAAAGTTAACTTAAGAGAAATAGATGAGAACCCTACACACACTATACCTCTTCTTCTTCCCTGCCCTAAATCTCCACGGGAAATTCATGGATTGAAGAGGTTTATATCACTTCCGGGTACGGAGGAAAGTTACAACCATTGTCACCGGAGCCACCTTTGCAAGACTCCCTCCGTCTTCATGCTCAATGTCTCCAACCATCGGCAGCAAATCACCACTTTCTTCAACAAAATATTTTATCAAAAATTGTACATCACCATTCAATCAAATCCCATCGCAACAACCACCCCAGTTCCAACCCATGACCAAATTGCCCACCTCATATTAGACCAAAATTAGTAGCCCAAGCCTCCAAACCTTCAAATGGGCCGCCACCCCTCTCCCCCCATTTCACCAACAACCCATCCACCTACAAAGCATTAATTCACAAGCTCTGTACTTTTTGCTATTTCGATATTGTTCACCAAGTGCTTGATGAAATGCCCAGCTCAATCGGCACCCATTATCATCCCTGACCTTGGGAGAAATCCAAAAAATTTTCTATTTTAACCTAAGGACAAGATCGTCTTTTTAAATAATGTTTTTTTTGTAATAAAAGAAGGGGGTGTATTTAGAGAAAAATGGGGTGTTAATAGCCCCACTCTCAGGTTTAAGATTACTCAAATTTTAAAAATTTGGTCCAAGATTTTAGTAATTAGATTTTTATTTAGAAATTATTTTTAACACAATTTCAAATGATATTAATTACTCCCTCCGTTCCATGCAAAGTGTCCACTATTCTATTTAGGATGTTCCATCTAAAGAGTCTATTTTAAAAAAATTATGCCTACAATCTCTATTAACTTTTCAACTTTACTGTCCACGTATGTAATAAATATCTTGATAATGTTCAAATATTTTTGTAATTATGACAAATTTCAATATTATTTATATATTTCTTAATTATTAGACTTTTTACACGTGGACTCTTTGGTAGAACCGAGGGAGTATTTTGTAAGATCAATTCCATTTCTACATTAATCTAAACCTAAAAGAGAACCACATAAATGCTTCTATTAAAACACATACAAATTTAAAAGGGACACTTAATTCAAGACGCAATGTACTTTTAGTAAAATAGTGACCGTTACCAATGGAAGTTAGGTTAAGTGAAAAGACCCTGAGCTCTTAAATAGGAGGTCTTGGGTTCCAACCTGACCATACCTCAAAAATAAATTTTGAATCCTCGAGACTAAAAATACATAAGAAAGCCAAAATAAAAAAAAAAGGGTGAAAGTTAATATAATGGTCATACTCATGGTTTTACCCTAAGATAGAGTACATGTACGCAAAGGCGGGGGCAATATTTTGTACTCTTAGGGTGTGTTTGGTACGTTGATTTTTGGGTTTTGAATTCTCTTTTTGTAATAATTGAAGACAAAGTAAGAAAGATATAAAGAGAAGCTGGTGGGGTAAAAAAAATTTAAAATCAAAAACCAGATAGTTAAAATCTTTTAAGGAAAACAGACTTCTAAGGTCTTAATAAAAGAGAAATCTAATGTCATTTGCTATGCAAGTGTACAGGCTGCCACATAATTAAAGTTTTAACTCCAACTCTACCCAATTCGTGCTGCACTAAAATAGATTTGTTTGCTTTAGTCAGTCTTACTCTACTCTTCCTGGCTAACCACCCCTTAGTGCCAACCCTAACTCATGTGACGATCCTCGTTGGAAATAATAGATCACTCGAAAGACCAATAAAATATTCAAGTGTTTATTATTTGATTTCTGAGGTGTCTTGCTATAACTAAGGCCTAACCTATTTATAAGCTCTTACCTCCTCACCCTAAAAAGCTTTCCAAATATTCTATACATATCCAACATATTCATGCTTCTTCCTAGTATTGTAACCTACTCTAGAATACTTAAGTACTATCTATTATACACAAGAATATTCTACTAAGTTTTAGAATATTATAGAGTACTCTAGGACAAACTAGAAGAATCCGAAAAACTTCGTAAGATTTTGAACTGTTTTAACATGAGTACTACACACAATCCTGAACTATTTGACTCGATTTTGCAAGGTCGTCTAGCCGACACTCGTAGTAAACCTCTTGAATAGTGTGAGGCATGACATGGAAATAACATCATAAAAGTTTGCATGAACATAAGGTATGATATATTGATGTTAATTTTTTAATACCCCTTTCAAAAACAATAGTCATTTTTTATTTCTCAAAAAAAAAAAAAAAACTCATATTATAAACTTAAACTAAAAATTTCTATTCTAAAAATTTTCTTAACGTTTATCTAACATGTTAGTATGTAATCTATTTTTATAATTTTAATATAATTTATAAATATATATCAAAATAGAAATATGATATTAAAATATTTAATTTTTCTAAGGAGAAAAAAATTATTTCTACTTATAAAGCATTTCGATTACCTACAAAGCATTTCGATTACCTAAAAGCGCTGACAAGAACCAATTAAACTAATAATAACAAGTGCACCTACAATATAGTAAATGGCTAAAAGCCAATAATGCTAAAAATTTGAAAAAAAAAATATATAAATAGAATATATATATATATATATATATATATATATATGCATGCATTAAATGTGTTTAAATGATTAAGTAGTTGCAAAATATGGTGCTTTTCAACCTTGATAGCTTTAAGCTTTGAAGACAAATTTAAAATAAAGTTGAAAAAGAGTGACGCAATATATGCAAAAAGTATATACAAATATATAACAAATAAAGTATCAATATCATACTTTGTAGTACTTATTTCTTATTAATGTTTAAGAAGCAAGATAAAGCTATCTTATAAGAGTAAATGTTCTTTTTTAAGCCTCTACTTATCCTAATAATAGTAATAACTCTCTTAATTTTAACGAGACTGAATTTTTAATGTCGCGATATTAACGAGATTAAATTATAACTATCACATTTCCAAGATGAATGAATCTTAAAGCATTTAACTGTTATGTCTCTAACGATATCGAATCTTTTAACCTCTCAGAGGGCACATAATATTTAAGAACAAGCTATATTAAATTAATATAATGATGTATGTATTCTTTCGATTATACGATACTTTATAACAAAGAAATAATTGCATTTTGTTCAAAATAATACTTAGTTGTCAATGTGCATATAAAATGTTAACTAGTGCGAATAGTAGCTGAGTTTCTCAAATTATATAGTTATTTATATTTTTATGGCCGTCATCTCAACTCTTAGGATAATTGTTAAATACATAAAGGTTCAGTTTTGAAGTAAGTAAAGTGAATTAAGTTAATGTACATGCAAATTGATTCAAAGAAGATTATATTGGTAATAGTAATAGTATAATGTACTCCTTCTCTCCTTAAATTATTATTATTATTATTATTTTTATTTTAAAATAATTATTTTATTTGAAACTTTTCTTTTTTAGTACATCACTTTTATTATTTTATTCTTACTTTTTTTTACTTTAATTATGAATCATATACACATAAATGTTAAAAAAATTATATATTATATTAATATTAATAATCAAGTCAATTATTATTTTTTAATTTATATACCAAATCAAACAAAATAATAATTAATTAATGGAGGGAGTACAATGTTTGGATGCAAGGGTATAATATAATAAGCAAGGGAGATGATGATATTTGAAAATACGATGGACGATGATGATAGGACAAATGAATGCATGTAGATAATAGCAACATAGCATATCATAGCATAAGATGGGCATAACATAGAAGGGAAGGAGTAAAGGGGGAAAAGAGGATTTGACTTCATTTGAGGAGAGAGAAGAAAGGTAAAGAAGGAATGAAGAAAATTCAATCCGATCCAATGCTGCTTTGACGTCCGCAAGGAGAACACACACCCACACTCACACTCTCTCCCCTCTTTCTCTCTCCTCTACTTTCTCTCTCTAAACTTACAGCGAAGAACAGGAATCTCTCTCTGTTTCTCTCTCATTCTTAGTCCCTCTCTGCTCAGGGATTGAAGAACTTCAAAGATTAAACAGATGCAATAAACCCTAATTTAGAGAGCACACAAGCAAGGTTTATAAATAGATTTGTGTATTAGTTAAATGCAGGAGTGGAGAAGCTGAAGAGCACAAAAAAAGAAAAAGAAAAAAGAGTGTCAGTAGAAAAAGTAAATAACTTGAATTTCTGTCAGTGACTGCGGTGGTATTCGGTCACAATCGACCGACTTTTGGAAGGCTTCACTATTTAATTTTATGCTCTGGTAAGTCCTCCAGATTTTTCATTTTCATTTTTTCGTTTGCAG
Source organism: Platycodon grandiflorus (assembly GCA_016624345.1). NCBI lineage: Eukaryota > Viridiplantae > Streptophyta > Magnoliopsida > Asterales > Campanulaceae > Platycodon > Platycodon grandiflorus. The sequence goes on along the minus strand of CM028364.1, from coordinate 18,622,313 downwards.
TAACTTAAGCTTCAAACCCTAGATAATTCTACTTATTTGAGCTTTTTCATCGAGTATTTCTTCTTTCTAGGGCTCGATCGAGAATATATGTGTAGCTTTCAGTTGCCTGTTTCTAATTTTGTAATGCTTAATTGTTGTTTTGATTCATAACTCTTTTTTTGATTTTTGTTTGCCTTTGATTTTGATTATTGAGCTGGTTAGAGTGGAGAAATGGGGTCTAATTTTGCTAGTTATTGATTGAGTTGATTAGTGGAGGCTACTAGATTTGAAATTGTATATGAACGAATTGATGATTTGGCAAGTTAGTGGAGGGTTTTGGGCCACTTTATTTGGGGGGGGGGGCATTGAGAGACTCTGAAGCTGCCGTAAATGGTCTAAGTTTGTGATTTTTAAGTATCTTTGTTGTAATTTAGTTTGAATGGGGTTGAATTTTGAGCTGTAAAAATGTCTACTTATGCAGAGATGCATGAGAGAACCGGCTGAAGATTGTCATTTTCCAAGTGCCAAGGCAATTGTAGGATGTTCGTCCCCCAAACTGGCTGGCTATTTTTGGTTTTCTCTGCCTTTCAACTTGTGTGTGGCAACATTCAACACTATATGCTCAGACGCCAAGGTTTTCCGTTCCTTTTGGTGCACAATAAGGACTCTGGAATGTTTATCTTTGGGTGTGAGTGCAAAAGGCTCGTTAGATTGATTGATAGGTTGGATTTTGTCAGTGTTGTTGTGTAACTATAGTTTTTTTTTTTTGTTTTGTTTTGCGTGGCATGATTAGTTCTGAGTTCATGTCATTTTAGATAGTTTTGTTTACAAAATAAGTGCTTGTGGATTGTTCTTTTGGAAAGATGGTACCTCCAGGGCCTCCCACTCCACTTGGTGGTGCCCAGCCTGTTCCATCTTCACTGTTGCGATCTAATTCTGGTTTATTGGGTGGTCAAGGGGGTCCTACTTCTTCTCAGTCCGGCTTTCCCTCCCTTGTATCACCGCGCAATCAGTTTAATAACATGAACATGCTTGGAAATGTGCCAAATGTTTCGTCCCTCCTCCATCAGTCTTTTGGTAACGGGGGACCAAGTTCTGGGCTTTCTGGTCCTGGAAGTTCTCAGCGTGGTTTAATGGATAATGGAGCTGAGTCTGATCCACTGTCTGGCATTGGAAATGGAATGGGTTTTAATCCCCCTTCATCGTCTTATGCTCAGTCAAATATGGTGAATCCTAACGTATCGAGTCAAGTTCCTGGACAACAATTTCCAAATGCCTCCGGTAACCAGATCTTGCCAGAGCAGCAACAAGCACAGCAGCTTGAATCGCAAAATTTCCAACATAATCAGCAGTCATTGCAACAGTTCTCCGTCCCTAACAATAACCATCACCATCATCATCAGCCGCAATATCAGTCAATTCGAGGTGGATTAGGTGGTGTTGGACCTGTCAAGATGGAGCCACAAGTGGGAAATGATCAACATGGACAGACTCCACAGCAGTTGCAAGCTCTGCGAAATCTTGGTCCTGTGAAGATGGAATCACAACAAATTCAAACAATGAGAAACTTGACACCAGTAAAATTGGAACCTCAACATTCTGACCAATCGTTGTTCCTGCATCAGCAGCAGCAACAACAGCAGCAACAACATCAGCAGCAGCAGCAACAACAGCAGCAACAACAGTTCCTTCAACTGTCCAGGCAATCTCCTCAGGCTGCTGCTGCAGCGCAGATTAATCTTTTGCATCAACAGAGGCTCTTGCAGCTTCAACATCAGCAGCAACAGCAGCTCTTGAAGTCTATTCCTCAACAACGGTCTTCTTTACAACAGCAGTTTCAACCCCAGAATTTGCCTATAAGGTCTCCTGCAAAACCAGTATATGAACCTGGAATGTGTGCCCGGCGGCTAACTCATTATATGTATCAGCAACAACATAGGCCTGAAGTAAAGTTCCCACGTTGCAGTGAATTGTTTGTAAGAAATAAAATAGTTTGTTGATGTTATAGTAGTACTTATGCCTAATTGTCTTGTAGGACAACAATATCGAGTTTTGGAGAAAATTTGTTGCCGAGTATTTCGCTCCCAATGCCAAGAAGAAATGGTGTGTTTCTATGTATGGTAGTGGCCGCCAAACGACTGGAGTTTTCCCTCAGGTCAGCTGCTGGTGAAAACTCAAAACTTTAAGTGCATTTTAGCGTGTCCATATCGGCATTTTCCTTCAAGAGTCGTCGGTAGGAGAACTCTTGTATAAAAGTATAATGGTAAATCTAGTTGTTAAGACTCAAGACTGATGCCATATTTAATGGATCTCTGTAGCATCCATTACCAGAAATTCTATTAATTTTCTTGTGCAGAATTTTAATAAATATTAGCTTCCGAAGGTAGGTTTTTGATTTGATTCCGTAGAAGTGTAATCGCATTATTCTTGCCAAGTATCAAATTAAATATAGTATAATCCTTGCTTCCAATTTTGCAGGATGTATGGCACTGTGAAATATGCAACCGCAAGCCAGGGCGAGGATTTGGTATGTTTTACTGTTGATTTTCAAATGTTTAACTTGTTACCTTCCATGGTTTATATGCCATCCATTGTTTCTTCTGGAGGTCGCTTTTATGAATTCTTAGATTGCATTAATTATATGTTAACAAAGCAATGCATGGCTCTCTACTAAATTTTGTGTTTCCTTCTACTCTCAACTTGCACACACATTCGCACACAAAACACCTTTCATCTCTGAAGCTTGTATTCCAGTATCTAAAGTTTGTGATTGTACTTTCAGAGGCCACTGTTGAAGTTCTCCCGAGACTTTTCAAAATAAAGTATGAAAGTGGTACTTTGGAAGAACTTCTTTATGTTGATATGCCAAAAGAGTATCAAAATTCTTCTGGGCAAATTGTATTGGACTATGCAAAAGCAATACAAGAAAGTGTCTTTGAGCAACTTCGTGTCGTTCGCGATGGTCAACTTCGGATAGTTTTCTCAGCAGACTTGAAGGTTTTACATGGATGAAGTGGACTTGTTTTCTAGAACTCTATAGTGCTAGACAACATTACTTATTGTCTACCTTCTGTGACTCTCTTACAGATATGCTCTTGGGAGTTCTGTGCTCGCCGTCATGAAGAACTTATTCCTAGAAGATTGTTGATACCTCAGGTTGTTAACTAAAACTTGTTTTGAACTTGAGAAACTTTGAGTGACATATAACTGTTATTACTGTTAACTTCTTGAGCATTAATGTTTGTGCTAGTGCTAGGAATTTTCTTCTTCTTCTTCTTTCTTCTTCTTCACTTTCTTGCAGTGATGACACATTTTTTTCTCTTTGATGAATGTTGTAATTTATTTCATGATCGTAAACTGTTTTAGTATTATCCCTATTCAATAAAATTTTCATTGCCCATGCCTGTCTGTGCTTGACTAATTTTAGTAGTATTTGTCTCTTTCACTATTGACTACCTACTCTGTCTAAAATTTGTTCATGTGGCTGCCTGGCGACGTTTCAACAAGTAAAGAAGTTACAACTTTTCATTCTCTAATTTGATGCTGGTAGGAGCTATAAAAACTAATGATATTGCTATATTTGCTTTTGACATTTTGTCATTGTATATACCGCCTTAGGTATTCGATCGTATATAGCACCTTAGCAGCCTAAGCTAGAAATTTTCAGCAGCCCTTTTTTATTGTTGCCCTACCCAACTTCGCTTATGTTTTCCTTCTCTGCATTGTTCGTTTAACATACAAGAGTGGTCAGAAAAAGGGGAAAAAAAGGAAAGAAAAGATAAAGTGTATATGGTTGTTACTGGATTAAGATATTTGTTGGGGGAAATCTGACCTTATCTAGGCAAGTTAATGAGCCACCTGTGTCCTTTCCCCTTGAATTGTATTTTGAGTGTTCCATAGTGGGTTTTCTCTGGTGTGCATGTTCTGTTTTGTATTTGTCCTTAGTTTCTGTCTAGTGGTCTTTCAAGGCACACCTCCGACTGCTTAACATTTGTGCAAATTGTTTTTGAGGGACCAAAAGTGTGCACTTTGCAGATTCTATAGGCGTCTAATGAAATTGCAGTAAAACAAATGAATGCTCTAGAGTTGTACTAATTCTTTTGATTTTTCTCTTCAGGTTAGTCAACTTGGAGCTGCAGCTCAAAAGTATCAGTCTGCAACTCAAAATGCATCATCAAATCTGTCTGTTCCAGAGTTGCAAAACAATTGTAATATGTATGTCCATTACTCTCCTTTCTTCTTTTTTTCCCTTCTATCCTTTAATGTCCTCTTTAGTTTGATTGCATTTCATTATTCAGAAGTACAGTCATGTGCATTTTAGATGTTGAACTATATTGCTGTAACAGTATTAGCTTTGACCTACTGCGATCTGACACATGCTTGTGTATATGACATGAACACACTTTTTGTACAGTGGTCTGGTTTTCAGCCTCATGCCAAATACTTCTGTGGCCTCTCTCTCTCTCTCTCTCTCTATATATATATATATATATATATATATACACATGTATATGTATGTAAACACACACATATACATATACATATACATATACATATGCATGCATGTATATAGCTGTTTCAATAAACTTACAACACACATGAACAAATGCTCTTTTAGGTAGGACATGTTAGTCTCCAAAATACAGTAACTTTTAGTAATCGCTACAGCTAATGGTAAACTTGCCTTAGTTCTGTCAAATGTTCTCTGTAGTACCATCCTCTCCCTTATTTTTTATAATAGCGATATTGGCAATTGTGGTTGATGGATTACCTGCTTTGCTTCACAGTTTTTTATTTTGAAATTGGTGCATCTCCTGATCTTAAAGTAAGGGCGTTGTACTTAACTGACCCCAAGTTAATTTGGTGGAGGAGGCTGAGTTTAGTTGAGTTTCTTTCCTAACAGTTATTTCATTTATGCCTCAGGTTTGTTGCTTCAGCTCGCCAGTTGGCAAAAGCATTGGAAGTTCCATTAGTTAATGACTTGGGATATACAAAAAGATACGTCCGGTGCCTTCAGGTAATTTACTTTTTTAGTTGTTTTTCCTTTAAAATATGCATCTCAAATGTAGTGCTGTGGACTGATAGGAATAATTTTTGTTGTTGGAGTGATTTGTTATTCTAAGTTCAGGTTATAAAAATAGGAATAGGCAACTTGTTTTGATTTGGAAATTATATGCTCTCTGCTATGTTGACTGTAGGTTGTGTCTCTCATGATTTGAAATAGTGACCATTAATGTAGTCTAATGGTACATACTGGTAATGGCGGGTATTGTGGTATCATCCTCTTACATTAATGTGTCTAGGAAATCTAAACAAAACAATCCGATTTAGTTACATTAGGCCAAACACGCTCTTACCTTACTGTTTTGCGGTTAAGTAATCGTTTGTGGTTTCGGTTGCGGTAATGCAAAGCGGCAAATAACACCCAGTGGAAGAAAGCATCTGATATTTTGTTGGCGATTCAATTTGAACCCTCCCTGAGTGATTGAAGAGATCTGCATTATTCCATCAGGTTATCACTGTGATTAATATGCAGCCTTGCTATTATTGTTTTTATTAGGGCTATTTATCATATATCTTACACCTCCATTCTAATGTATTTAGGATTTTTTCAATGAAATAATCTTTGCTATGTAAAATACTAAAACCATATACATGAGAATTCAACCCTCATACATTTTCTTCAAATAATTACTGTTGGACAAACCAACCAAAAATTGATTCGGCAATAATGAGTTGGACTGTATAACCATTGAAGGTTTAGAATCGGTGGTGGTCAATGTTGAGCAGTAAAAAAAAGTTCTTAATGTATGAAGTCAATTGGAAGGAAAATCCACGCATTCTGTTGCCATTTCTGTTAGGTAATGTTTGTTTCACTTTGTCCCCCTACCTTGAAAGCTGTACTGCCACCGTGATGGCATCTATATTGAAAACCTTTATCTCTTCTCATTTTATATGGATGATGTATATTGTTATAGCAAATTTATAGTGGAAGTGGTATGCTCGACCTGACATTCTGATCTAAATTGTACATGCCTGAGCTGTTCTATAATTATAATCCCCAGCTATAAATATATTGATTTAAATATATGGAAGGTCTCTAATAAGAGGCAGTGTCATGAAAGCCACACAAACGAATAAGCCAACTTGAGGAACATTGCAAGTCTGATATGATTCTGGAATTGTGGGTGTGCGTTGTAGTCTTCAACCTCTTGCTTGATGTAAAGGCTCACTGAACTTGGGAAAACACTGTGACCTAAAGGCTGCGCTGTTGAGTAATGCTAGATATTTTTGCCTTGGGGATTGTGAATATTTCCCCGTTTGAGTGTTGGTCTCTGCAACTTATGGGCAGTTGGTGCCAACCAAATGGACCAGCTGAGTGGAAAACATGCTGGATTAGTTTTGGTTGTTTAGTCATTGATATATCCATTTTCAAGAGAATTATATTAATATCCCTTTAATGCATTCCCCTGACATCCTTGAAAAAATTAACTAAAACAACAAAAGCATCAGATCATAGTTGATGCCAATGTTGGCATGAGAGACATATGGAAAGAATGGATGAAGGATCAAGTTTAGTCAGCAGTTGACCATTATCTCGAGGACATGAAGTGGGTACTTAGCTGACGTCGTCTTTACGTTTCCATGTTGCAGGGACAATAAGTAAATCAAGTTTTCTTCTCGTAGTTAAACTTATGGAACACCTCATTAATACTAAAAAATGTCCGTCTTGTGGTTTCTGTTTTATGAGTCCTTGATGACAGCATAAAATAGTATACTACAAATTTTTAAACCTTAGAAACAGTGAATTATTTTAAGGACAAAATAGGATGGTGATCTTATCCATTGTCAGACGAAGTGAGTAATCATTAAGAAAACGAAACTAACACAAATAGAATTCTAGTATTAATTGATAAAATAGAGAGTAATCATTAAGAAAACGAAACTAACACAAACGAAACTAACACAAATAGAGAGTAATCATTAAGAAAACGCTAACACAAATAGAATTCTAGTATTAATTGATAAAATTTAGGTAACAAGGTCATTATATGTATTGATAGATGATTGTGACTGGACATCCTTTATATTTGGTGACAAGATTGACTTGCTTCACAAAAAAAAGATTGTTTTACTTTGTTTCTATATTAAGATATATGTTTTTAGTTATGGGTACTTGTGGTGCATTTCCTCTATTTTGAGGTTTGCCACTTGAAGTGTTTGTGTTTTTGTGGTTTGCTTTTGTAATACTTCTTGATGATGGGGTAAATTAGTAAACTAATGATGTCGTTTTAATGACAAAAATAAGTGGTAAATATGACATACGTGAATAGGAGAATGGAGAAATTTTCATGGAAAACTAAACTTGTTACAAATAAAAGATTTGAGGATTATTGCAGTCAGAATAAGTATTGAAGTCGTTGGTTTGAAAAGATGATTATGGAAGTGGACATCCATAATACATGATGATGAGATTGACTTGTCAAACCAAATTATGTTATTGTTTTTGGTGTTTTTTTTTTGGTGGTAGTGGTGTGGGGGTGTTTCTATGTAAATTGATACTCCCTCCAACCCAAAAAGACTCATGGTTACTATTTTTATCTAGCTCATAATGCTTGTCCACTTTCCAAAAGTTGAACACTTAATTGTTTTAGTTTCCTACTGCGCCCCTCACTTATTACCTTGTTTTTATTGCCTTGTCACTCATTGGCAATTCAGGAAAGTAGTTCAGAATATACTCTAATCAATGATCTTTCTTAATCTGTGTGAAAAGTCAAATGAGACAAGTCTTTTTGGGATGTAGTATTATTTATTTTGTGATGGGTCCTTGCCGTGTATTTCCGCACTTTTTAGGAATTGGTACGTCAATTTTCCCGCATCCATGTTAGTGCTTCATGGGTATTAATGATATGTCTATATTTACTTTTCTTAAGGCATGTATTGCCCCAATGATTTCCCTATCATTTACTTTTTCCTGTTTTTTACTCGAAGACACCAATGATTATCCTTCCCAGTTATGTTGCACTACATTGAACATTGAATTCTTAGTAAAAAGATGAACTGGACTACCATAACGTAGACTTTTTGATAAATCTGACTGTCTGAAATCTTACTTGTATGGTATGTCCATTCTAACTATGTTTAAAAGAGTAACTATGTATGGCATGTCATATTTTAAGAGAGTAATTTTATTCTTGGGTTTAATACCTTTGGAAAACTTTATGATTTTAAATATTTTTGTAGCTTGATTGCTTACAGTCTCTTTCTGGGTAACATCGCAGATATCAGAAGTTGTTAATAGCATGAAAGATTTGATTGATTATAGCCGAGAAACTGCGACAGGACCTATGGGTAAGCTTGATAAACTTGTCAATATTCCTTCTTATTTCTTAATGCTATGTTATTACATGTTGGAGGCTACTAGGGTTATGTTGGAAAAGTTGGACGAGAAATGATTCTTTGACTCTTAAATTTAAATGCATATTAGTGGTTAATATGGGCTGCATAACAAGTTTGTATTTCCATGCTGACCTTCCTAATGATAGAATTGGGAATCCTGGCTTTAAATAAAACTTTCTTGTAATTGACTTGGTGATTACCTTTTGACTTTCATGGTGGCAATGAAATGCAAAAGAAATATTTAACATATATCTATATATGTTTGGATTTTAGAAATATTTAGAGAAATGAAATGCAAAAGAAAAATGGAATCCTTTCTTGCTTGGTTATCAAATATAGGAGAAGAAAAATAAATCAAGGAAATGCCTTTTTTGGTGGAGTTGAGGAGAAAACACAAACAATATAGAAAATACAGTTAATATTAAAAGATCACGTTGCAGTCTGAATGAGGACAATGCAGAGTGCCAAGTCTAACTAACCTACTTGAGTGTGCCTGAGTTGCTGTCTCAAAATACATGTTCTGCTTTATTGAATTGCTGTGAGAAAGAAGAAAGAAGTAAGAAGGAAGATAGAAGAAGAAAGAAGAAAAAAGATGGAAAAGGAAAAAGAAGAGATAGACTAGCTAACTAATTCCCAATACTCTTGAAAGAAAACAATGGCATTCTCTGTTCACTTGAAGAGAGAAAATAGAAAGAGTTCACTGGAAGAAAGAAAAAAATTATAAAAGGGGGAGGGTATATAGTTTAGGAGTTACTTGGAAGAAAGAAAAAAGAGAATGTGAAGAAAGAAGACAGAAAAAGACTACAAAACACTATATAGTAGTTTGCTAGGTCAGATGAGTTTGACCGACCAGAGGAGTTCGGTGGAGTTGAGAGTATTTTTTGGAGGCTCTGACTATTAAGGGTTATAGACAGTTCTATAAAGCTGTTCGAACCTAATGGTCTAAACTATGGCTTTTGAGCAACTATTCACTGTTGTCAAGGCAGAACCCCTAGATTGGCCTTGGTGTGCGCTGAACCTTTGACAAGCATGGCGGGGGAGGAATGCAACACCTACAATTTCCAGAGTTCCCAAAATACCCAAATCTAGTAGGGATTTCTCTTGGGGCTGAAGTATCCCCTCCCCCCGCGACTGATGGAACCAACGAAGGCAGTTGGTTGGTATGGGTTTTACAAATAGAAGAGACCAACCCGTGGTCTCTACTTTTCCTGGAGGAAATGAGTCTAGCTAAAGCATTTGAACTTTATATAGGGTCCGTCTGACTGGTTGTCACTACAATGCCAAGAGGTACCAGATACATTTTCGAACTCTGGATGCATTAAAACCCAGGTTGGCCCATGGCCGCATATACATACATAACTACTGAACTACATATTATCATGCCCTTTTTTTCTTGATCAAGAAGTCACCGATTTTATTCCAAGGAAATAGCAAATGATTATTGATGGACATTTCAAAGTGATTAACACTTGATTTAAGGTGGAGATGGGGCTGAAAAAGATGCCTTTCAGGACTGTCTTGCAAAGTAATGGTGGATAGCAGCAGTACTTATCAGGAAAAGAAGGGGGTCAGATAGCATCGGATCTAAGATAGCTGGAGGTGAAGACCTAGGTCTCTGAATTCTGATACCTAAAAAGGAAAAGGGAGTTAAAATAGGTGAAAGTGTAGAAGTGCTGCTGGAGTATTTATTTAAAGCATAGTTGTCAAATTGAGAATGGATATAGTGAATCAAAATCCTATGAGAATTTAATTAGGTTGGGAAAAATTGCAAAGAAGATAGTAAAACATATCTAAATATGTAAATTACACTGCCTTTAACAAGTAGTTTTACTTGACGCATGGACATATATATTTTTTAATTAAATTATATTCAAGCATAGTTATTAAAGGCGAAAAGCGAGAAGCGGGTGAGAGGTGCCTTTTTCGGGCGAGAGGCGGGCGAGCAAAAGGCGAACAAGTCGATAATTAAGAAAAAATAATTTTAAAGTGTTATATCTTGTAATTTTTTTCATAAAATAATTATAAATAAAAGTAATTCATGTAACTCAATCTGCAAATGGTAATAATAACACTATTTTCAACTTTAAGGTTTTGTATTTATACGAAGAACTACATTTTTTTCTTGAAAATCAAAAGATAATAGGTGGATTCTAAAAAATATAGACAATAATCTTCTAGATCCACTTCAAACTAGCCAAAACACTTTGGATCTAACCTCTGCAGGTGCCGGCGACCCTCTCTGTACATCTCCGACGAAGATTTCGGCGCCGGCCAGATTTTTCGGCGAGATCCGGTAGTGAAAAGTGTATACCTGTGAGCGTCTCCTCAAGGCGAACACATCTGTGGCCTTGGATTGGACAAATATTAGGTTGATTTGTCTAGATCTAAGAAAATATGTTGAGATCTAAAATTTTTTTTTTCAAATCTGGTCAAATTTTGGTTTGGGTTCGCCTTTGGTCGCCTTTCTTTGCCTCTCGCCTCTCGATTAGGCGAGAAAGGCGTACACCTGGGGTCGCCTTTGTCACATCGCCTCGCCTGGGTACCTCCGGGCGACATACCCTCGCCTCGCCTCTCGCCTCAGGCGAGCCAGGCGGTCGCCTTTAATAACTATGTATTCAAGCAAAACAAAGAGAAAAAATAAAATTAAAAGAATTGATCAAGGAAAAATAATGTTGGAGGTAATTACTTAAATCGAAATACATCGTTGTATCGGTAAAAGTCGTGCATGCGACAATGATTGACCTTGACTTTTGTTAATTGTTATTGCACACGATACTACAAGGGAATTTGTCTTCTCTTGAACTTGAAAGACAATCTCACATCGATGGAGACAATGACATTCTTGAGATAAATACTTTGTTTCCAACATTGCTTCCATTCAAAATTTTAGCTTCTACAACGTGATGCTTAAGCTTTGTAATGATTACTCTTGTTCCATTGCACAATCCTGCAACATAATCAATGTTTCTCAATAGCATCACCGGAACACCAATCTTTAGTGTTAGTTTATGGCTAGGCAATCCTAAACACTTTTCAAAAAAAAAAAAAATTAAATAAAAAGTGTCGAATTTAATATAGATGTGGCAAACCACTTGTCTTGCTCCTAATAATTTCTTCAAGAAAACTAAAGAATTTTTATGTCAAAAAATATAATAATGATAAACATTACTCCTCAATAGCTCACCTCTTAGTCGTGAGTGGCCAAGTTGTGTATGTTTATAGTTCTCAAAATCAAATCCACCAAAATAGAAATTCAGGTAGCTAATGCAAAAATACTGTTGAAAAAGAGTAAATTTTAGTGGATAAATTTGTAAAGAAGGATATCAATAATTAGATATACCAACAATGACGAACAAAAAGGAAAGATGCAAAACCAATAAAAAACATAAAATAATACTTGCAAATTAATTTTGGAGCAAATTTTATTAGTCTCCATCCCCACACATATTTCAAGACATCCAATAGTGATATGCCATGAACATTTTTACAAAATAGTATAGAAAAATTAAACAAATAATCACCCAATCCATGTTACGATGCTAATATTAAATTATTGACCAATAAAATATGAAACTTAGTAATACTATCTTGACACAACATTAGATGTTACATATCACTCCAAATATATCAACAAAAATTTGTATTAAAACTAATATTGAAAAATACCTTATTTATTTGGTAACATTTTCAAAGAACCAAGAAAGGAAAATACTAAGACATGTAAGAATAAAAATGGAAATAAATGAGAATTTACATATGAAATTACACGATGGATTTCTCTTTTCTCACGAGGTGTATTATATTGATTGGAGAGAGAGATTAGGGGGAGGGTGGCCGTACCCCTTCCTTTATGTAATCATGTTTGATATGGATTATCATAAAAGCAATTTAGATTTATTCAATTAATTCCAAAGTTAGGAGATCATGAAGAGAGTAAATTTTGATAAGGATTGATTTTTATAATAGATAAGATTGTGTTATTTTTCTTTTGAAAAGAGTTGTATTTATCAATGTTTTCATATTACAGAATTTGTTAATTTAAATGATAGAAATGCTACAAGTAAGATAAGATATATAAAAAATAAATAAAAAAACCTGATTAATAGAATCAAACTAAAATCAAAAGAAATGAAGAAAGTAACGTAATCAGGTAAAAAAGGGGGCTGGATAGCATGGGATCTAAGATTGCTGGAGGTGAAGACCTAGGTTTCTGAATTCTGATAACTAAAAAGGAAAAGTGAGTTAAAATAGGTGAAAGCGTAGAAGTGCTGCTGGAGTACTTATTTAAAAGCATAGTTGGCAAATTGAGAATAGATATAGTGAATCAAAATCCCAAGAGAATTTAATTAGGTTGGAAAAATTGCAAAGAAGATAGTAAAACATATCTAAATATGTAAATCACACACTGCCTTTAACAAGTAATTGCAATTTACAACTAATTTCAGAGCACTATCGCAACACTAAAACACTATGATATGTGTCTTCGTGGCAGTGCTGTATATTAGTATACTGTCATGATTTAGCAAAAATTTCTTTTAGAATTTGACTAGTAATGGTGTGAGTTATCATTTAACCACTTGAGATTCACATAGACAAGTAAAAATTAGAATGAATAAAAGGCAATTGTAGGAAAACTATGTTTTCACATAGACAAGTAAAAATTAGAATGAATAAAAGGCAATTGTAGGAAAACTATGTTTCCTTCTAGTAATTGCACACATTCTCAGTGTCTTTAAAACAGGTCTCATGCCTCTTGAAGAGTCATTTATGATCTTAAGGAAGAGAAAAAAGTGGTTTTGCTTAATTTAGTTGTAAAGACCCTTTCAAAGTTGTCTTGTTACTTTTACTTTCTAAAAAGAATAAAAATGAATGAATAACTAAAAACTAAGAGTGGAAATATTTAAGTTGATGAGATGTTGACTGAATCAGACGATTCTTACCATTTTGGATTGATTTGTGCTGATTTGGGATCAGTTTTCCTTTTCGATTTGTGTACTCCCAGTGTACAAAGGACGCGTCGCTTCGACACCTTTGATATACATATTTTTATTTATAAAAGAAAAAAGTTTTCCTTTTTGCTTTCCCTTGGGGCAAGTCCAACAATGGTACTTGGCCCATAGGTATCAAAACCAAAATTTGATACCTATTGATTACTATTTACAAGGTATCAAATTATCATCTCCAACAATAGGTATCAAATTCATGGTATTAAATTTATTTTTGATTTTTATTAACTTTATTGATATGAAGGTTGTTTTAATTAATTAATTTTTTTGTTAAAATAAAAATTTCGAAAAAATTATAGTCGTCATTTGTCATGATATAAAAATCAAAATAAATTATGAATTAATGATACTTCAACCGGCTATTGCCTCCGAGTTCTCCACCCGCGCGCGTGTTCAGCCATGCGAAGTCCTAAGAGAGGTAGAAATTTGCTACCTCTCTTAGTACTATGACAAAATTTGGTATATTTTATTTTGACTATTGGAGATACTAGGACCTTCAAACAGGTATCACAATTGTATTTGATACCCATTGTTGGACTTGCCCTTAAGTGCGTTAAGCCAACACATGCAGACAACTGGAAATCCAGACCCCAAACCAAACCAATTCCAAATTTTGAATTGTTTGATTATGACAAGTACGGTTTAAGCATCTCGCATCAGTTAGTAGTCTAGAGTTTCCTCCACTCTCTCATGGTAAAAGGGTACTTTTAGATGGTATAACAATCATTAGTACTTGCAGACTAATTTAAACAGCCCAACATAGGTTTGGGCTGAAGCAAAACTGGCTGATCTGGAAATTTTAATATTGATTTGCTTGGATGCGGTTTTGGTTTCCAAGACTCTAAACCGAGTTTTAGTTTCAGTTCTGGATTTATTATTCCAAAAAGGAATGAGCGAGCCCTGTTGTCCTAGCCAATAGTCAATAGTCGGTTGACACTCAATTTCAATAAACCAGTCTTGCAGCTGTTGCGTCTGGAAATCCGCATCATTTCCAACAAGAGCTATCTAGGAGAAGGGATTAGTTGGCCATGCTTGGCTGCTGTCTTTGGGCATTGTTGCGAATGGGAACTCCCAAATAATTACGCCCATATGTGTGATTGTTTCATGGTCACAAAATTTAAGTTCACCTGTTTGATTGTTGCTGTGATGTGCAAGTACCTGAGGATTTTCGATGTTATCAACAGTCAATTGTTCTGTTATCATGCTCTGAGTGTGTGTCTGGGTGTGCATCCGCTCGGGTGGTATTTTTAACTAGTTTCTAAAGATTGTAAGAATTATTTAGAAACATAATATCTTGATTGCGAAAAGTGTGCTTATTCAAATGCTAGGGGTGGTGTGGAAATGTCTAACCGATCTTTCTAGCATTTATTGCTTATTATTTAGCTATGATGCGGATTGCTTAGAAACTCAAACCTTCAGTAGTGCTGCATGTGTCTTTTGTTGGTGGGATTGGTGAGGAAGCCTGTAGATTCAGGTGTAGATTGGTGTGTAATTGATCTTTTACGTCTTCTGCTTGAGACCAGATTTAACCCTAGACATGAATCATTCCCCCAACAGTGTAAATAGGCTTCCTTATCTTCCTTCGCCTTTTCTGGGAGTATGCTTTTCTATGAGGTTGCTAACTCTTTGTAAACTGAAAGCCACTCGGGGTGCAATTTCCCAACCTTGAGTTAGACAAAATCCTTGAAGCTACTGCCTCGCGATCTCCCATTCTACCCCTATAGGTCAACCACCTATGTGGGGCATAACATTTAGTGGTAACTAAGAAGTCATTCTAGCGGAAGTAGGTAAGTCATGGTCTTTGATGTCAGCCTGCTAACGTGGAAGTAAGCAAATTAAGGGCAAATTGGTGAAAGTAACATCCCAGAAAAGAAAGATTAGAAAGTGGACGACTCTATTTAAGGAAAGGAGGGAGTACTTTATATTTGGTACGTGAAGTGACAATAGCTGATGATAAGGCATATCCTAAGTTGTTGCCTTATAACAGGGATGACCTTCAATTGACAGAGATCAATTGAAAATAAAAATACTTGTTAGTGGTAGCGGAATTGTTTTTCATTAGGAATGTACAAGGTTCCTAGTTGTTGTCCTAGAGTAAAAACACTCTAAAGGCATTCGATTTATGGTTTCTAGGACCGAATAGTGAAAAGACGGAAAATTGGATTGAGATCCAAAAAAGGTGCTCAACAAGAAATCAGCTGTTACGATTATGTTAAGTACTTTTAATTTTTTTTTTCTTTTTCAAATCCGTATTCTCAGAGTTACTTTTAAATGTTAGGTACTATTTGTATATGTTTCTTCTATTGGTTGAGATTCTATCTCCAACCCGTCTTGATTGTTTGACCACTTGTTTTGAGTAATATTTAGTGGTAAGCACCACGTGATCAGCTGATGTTGTGCTCAACGAGAAATCAGCTATTACGATTATGTTAAAGTACTTGCAAATCTTTTTTTTGAATCCATATCTTCTGAGTTACTTTTAAATGGAAGGTACTATTTATATATGTTTCTTCTATTGGGTGAGATTCTCTCTCCAATCCGTCTTTGATTGTATGACCACTTGTTCTGAGAACATATTTAGTGGTAAGCTCCATGTGATCAGTTGATGTGGCGCTCCACAACCAATAGGAGATCAAGAATCAGCTCATATAGACACCTTTTTCGGAACTTCAAAAAATAGGTTAAAAAATTCAAAGATTCATAAACTGAAAAAGTTGTCCATATCAGCTGATTTGTGATCTTCTATTGGTTGTGGAGGACCATGTCGGCTGATAATGTGGTTCTCTAGTACTGATGAATATTCCTGTTTTTGGGGTCTGTCAGAAATAAATCAATTCCAACCTTCTATTTATGTAAACCGAAACTCTTAGTTCTAACCTAAAATTGAGCAGCAAGATTTATCTGATCTTTTGCAGCTTGCCAAAGTGTTTTTAATATCCTTAACTTTGCTATTGTTTCTTCTCGTCATTTACCTGGAATCTAGATACCTATTACTGGGTTACTGTTTTTTCCTTTATCTAGTGAGTTAATAACATTGATTCAGTAGCTTGACGTCGTGTACAAAGTATTGAGTTGGTTTGGTATGATGATCATCAGAGAAAGGATAAAATAGCTATTATTGTTTTTTTGGCTGTAAGCACGAGTAATTATCAGGATTCTATATCTCTGGTGGAATTACGCTTCTCCGTTTGGTAAGTAGCTAGATGAATGTTAACGATGTTTGTGGAGCGTTCCTGTTGATCTTTTCTCACTCATTCAATTCGGTCACCTGATCCTTCTCCCTTTCCCCGTTTGACCTTTATTTGGAAGGCATTCCTTTTAAAGTGCGAGCCTTCGTAGGATCTCTAGTTCTTAATAGGCTCAATATTAATGATATCCGGTAAATCCTGAAGCGTTATAAAAAGATATCTCCGGTTTGGTGCATGATGTGTACTCATCCCTTAGAGATTCATGATCACCTTTTTCTCCATTTTGAGAGTGCTAGTTTTCTTTGGAATGGTTTGTTTTGGGTGTCCGGAGAAGCTTGTGTGAGCCCTCTCTCTATTTCTTCCTTTCTGTAGATGTACTCAAGAGGTGTTTTGGTGGGGATAAGGTGCCTAGTTCAGAAATTCAGCGAGATTGGACTGCCTTACTATTTTGATTTTGCTAGGGAGCTTTAGTTTTTATTTCTTTGTATTTTCCTTATTTTGATATTTTTCCCCTTTTAATCTAATTCTTCTTTTCTTATCAGAAGAAATAAATACTGCACCAAGCCATTGATTTCCGCTAGAAATCATTCTCTATTTATCGGACAAAGAACAAACTGTGATTCGTGAATTTTGTAGCAAGACGAGAGTAAGAGTCACCAATAGACTAGTACATATATCTTTTTACTAAAAAAAATAATCCTTTACCTGTTAACAAAACCTAGATTAGATCAATTTTGCTCTTTTAGGAATCTGGTATAGGTTGAAGCAGGCTCGCTACATGTGTGGTAAGGCTGCATTTGATTAGACCCTTTCTGGAGCCACATGCATTGGAGTTTCATATGTCTTCGCATCCTAATTGTAAATTGGTTGTTTCTGTTTAATGTCTCATGGTGGTGGTTTTTTCTCTTGTCTTCTCAGAGAGCTTGGCCAAGTTTCCCCGAATGACAACTACTGCATCAGGGTTTCATAATCAATCTCAACAACCTGAGGAACAGCTACAGCCTCAGCAACAGCAGCAGCAGCAAGCCGTTGGTCAGAATTTGTCAAACAATGAAAGCTCTGCCCAGGCCACTGCAATGCAGGTTACTTCGACGAATGGTGTGCCTAGTGTAAATAACTCTCTCAACTCAGCATCTGCCACATCCTCCACAAGTACCATTGTTGGGCTTCTCCACCAGAATTCCATGAACAACTCTAGACAGCAGAATCCAATGAGTAATGCAAATAGTCCCTATGGAGGAAGTGGCGTTCAGATTCCATCGCCTGGTTCCTCAAGTACGTTACCGCAGGCTCAACCCAACCCATCTCCATTCCAGTCCCCGACCCCATCCTCGTCTAACAATCCCCAGCAAACTTCTCATACTGCCCTAACAGCAGGAACGCATTTAAATTCTTCAAATTCTCCTAATATTTCCATGCAACAGCCTGCTATTTCTGGTGATGCCGACCCAAATGACTCCCAGAGCTCTGTTCAGAAGATAATCCAGGAAATGATGATGTCTTCTCAACTAGGTGGGGGTGGTATAGTTGGTGTTGGTTCATTGGGGAATGAAATGAAAAATGTCAATGGGTTATTGCAAACAGGCAATAACTCAGGTGGGAATGGTCTTGTGGGTAATGGGACTGTCAACAGCAATTCAGGTATTGGGGGCGCAGGATTTGGAAGCATGGGTGGTGGACTTGGCCAGTCTGCCATGGCTAATGGCATCCGAGCTGCAATGGGTCATAACTCTTTGAGTATGAATGGAAGGGTAGGGATGACAATGGCTCGAGATCAGACCATGAATCATCAGCAACAGGATATGGGGAACCAATTGCTTGGTGGTCTGGGAGCAGTAAACGGTTTCAATAATCTGCAATTTGATTGGAAAGCTTCTCCCTGAGAAATATAAAAGTAGTTGTGATTTAAATGGCGGTTCTTGAGTGCATTTGCTTTTGCAGTGCCATAAGATTCAGGAACCTTGCTTCGGCGACGAGAAGATATACGACAAGGTGAACAGATGAGTGGTTTTTGGGATTGCTAGCGTCCCCACTTTGTACTAATTTCAGAGAAAGGGAACACATATAGAATGGTGTTTTTTAATCATCAGAATGTTATATCTTCCTAAGCTGCTTCATTTTCTTCGTCTTGGTTTTCCTCAGTTAATGATTTTGACACAGTGCTGCTCATTCCCAACTAACATCGTTTGGATAGGGAGACTCACGGAAGTAAATATTGCCCGGTGGAGCTCTCTTGACATATACTTTCTGGATTTTCTGCCCTGGTGGAGCTCTCTTTGACTTAATACTTCGTGGTCTTCAAACTGTTCGAGTTGTTTGTAATCTTAAGAGTATGCCCCTCCCCTTCCCCTCTCTAGCTAAAAGTGAGTGTATATATTTAATGGAAGTGGTCGAAGCCAATTTAAATGTAGAATTTCGGCTCCTAAAGTTGATTTCCAGTTGCATTATTCTTATCTTCTTTTCTGGGCACTCCAGTTGGAAATTGCAGGTTATGCAGGATAGGCTGGCTTTATGGCTTCAAATTGTTTGTCATATTAGTAGTTGGTGCAAGGATATGTCAAGTGTTTGTTAGCTTGCTTTATTTTCCTTTTTATTTACTATATATATATATATATATATATATTTTCTTCCTTTCACTATGTTTTATGTTCTTGTTTTTAGTACTCTTTCTTTCAGTCAAAAGAGACCAATTACAAACTCAATTGTTTTAGAGATATGTTCATACCCTTGAAAGCTGTGGTAGTGTCCTACTGATCTTGCGTTCTCATACGAGTGACAAAGTTAAAGAGCATTGGGATGATAGTCTAGTTTCTGAAACATGAGTCTTGGGAGTTTGTTTTTGGAATTTGCTATCATCTCCCTAGTCGGTCTTGGGCTCGGTATGTTCCAAGGAAAATAACTTGTGGAAATATTTTTCAGAAAATGATTTTGGCTTGAGTGGCAATTTAATTCCTTGAAGATACTGGTCTTATCTTGCCGATTCTATTTGTCCATGCCCAGGATGACTTGTTAATGATACTTGATTGATCTGATCATCTTGAGATTGAGCTTGGTTGGAACTTGGAAGGTGTTTGGTAAGGCATGTTAGAAACTGTCTTCCTTTTCTATATTTATTCTTTAGGTTATAAAAAGATAGTATAATAAGTGAATCATTGAGGCCCTCAAATTTTTTCAATGTTCTAGCTAATAGGGTTTATCAAATAATCTTTTGAAACTAACCAACAACCATGTTTCTCCCCCTCCAAATGCATCACATGAGAATGATATATTTTCCAAAAATAAAACTTACTAGAATCTTTTAACATCTTGCTCCATATAAGAATCCAGCCCCGAAAAGCCATACATTAGCCTGAAGTGAAATCAAATCCAAAAGGACTGCCTCTCTATATATAATACTCTACGAGAGAGAGAGAGAGAGAGAGAGAGAGAGAGAGATGGCAGTTAAGGAGCATGTGTTTCACTATTCCCACATCCCACCGGCGGGCCCTGCCCTTGGCATATATAGTTTCTAATTTCTAGTTTCATTTTACCAAGCCAAGAGCTAAACACCTTGACCTCCCAAAAAGTTGAATCAATGGCCAAACAAAATACTGGAATGGAATGTGGTTAGATAGATAGGACTTTCTCCACAGCTGAGCTCTAGTAGGGACAAAGTTTATATATTCTCCATGCATATAGGATGAACCTCAGGCTTCATGGCTTCCATTATATATTCTGCTACTATATATATTCCATTCATCTTTCAACGCTAGCTAACATTTGGTGGCCTTTCCCTAACCTCCATTTCAACTCTTTAAGAAGTTCTTTACCCCAAATTATACACCCTAACCTTTCCATGAACATTCCAAAAAATCTTGGTTTCAACAGTATTTATCTATCCAGAAAGATTTGGTCAGATAATAAAGTGAATAGCTGCATGCGTTTGAAACTTCAAAGCAGTCTTAGCAAGTAAAGCTTAGTAGAGTGATATGAATTCTATAACGAGAGTTACACATGTCCTATAACTGCAGATATGTGCAAATATTTGGGTGTTCCGTTGCTTCATAATTAATTCATAGAGTGGTTAGCAAAGGAATAATTGGGATTGCAGAGTGATCGATGTCCGTGAGGGGTGATGTGAGGCTAACCAATGTGCTGATTGATTTGTTAGCTAATAAGTCGCTGCAACTGGTGTTGGGGTTAACTGTCTTTGATGATGATCCTCCTCAAGATTGCGCCGAGTTGTGTTGTCGAGTTTCTCAGGCTTGTTGGGAGCCTCCCATAATACGGAAAAAAAAAAAATTGTAGTTTTGAAAAATAAAGTAAATCATGACTTATTATTGCTCCGCCAACGTAAATCTGACTATGCAATGTCAAAATAGACAAAAGTAGTATGTAAAGTTTAGTTAGAAAATAAATTCATCATAGAAAATTTAATAGCTATTACGTTAAAAAAAACAAAAGTTTTTTAAGAATATAGTTTCCAAGTCCCAAAATGAGTATTCTTTGTTAGGTTTTTACCAAAATTAAAGAAATTGATTTTCACGCAATTGTGCTAGCACATTACATATATAAATATCCTTTGTACACACATTATATTATTGCAACAGCGCATATGTAAATTTAGTAAATTCAATAAAAATGTACTCGTTCTAGCGATATTTTTTAATTAAGAAAAAAACACTCATTTAAGGATGGAACAAGTAATATTTACTTGTTTTCAAGATTTGCTAAACGTGAAAGGAATTATGCGAATTCAAATATTTCTGAATTTGGAAATAGAAAAAATGCCCCAACAAAAAAAGAGTAGATCCTCATGCAATTAATAAACTTTAAACCTATATGTGCACCCAATTCAAAGATATTGCACCTTTCTGGCATTGTTTTTTCATGAATTCACATGGACTATTGGGTTCGTGGAGGCGCAGTCGCACAGAGTGCCGTGGCGCGAGCGGAGTGCGATGAAAGCCCTTCATGGAGTTTACGCAGTCACGTGGCGCGCGGATTGCCGTAGTCGCAAGGTGTGGGAACGCGGAGTGCGATGAAAGCCCTCATGGAGTTTGTGAGGTCGCGAGGCGCGCGGGCAACTCGGGGGGTGGCGCGAGAGCGACACACTGACTTTAGCAGTTAGAGTTTTTCTTATTTGTGTATATTTAAGGCTAGGTCTTGTATCTTATATACAAGTTGTAACTCTAAAACGGATATAAGATTGGAAAAAGACTATACAATAGTCTTTAAACCCCAAATCCTCTCTTCTCTTCAAATCCGATTGCTTGATAATTGATATTTGCTCAATTGACTATTTTATTGCTTCCGCTGTCGCACAACATTATACAAATGTGTGTGTGTGTGTGTGTGAGAGAGAGAGAGAGAGAGAGAGAGAGAGAGAGAGAGAGAGAGATTGTAGGTAGGGGTTCTTGAATGAAGAAGGAAGAAAGAGACAATGAGAGGTCGCTAGCTATTTTGGCATGGAACCAAAGTAGTTGGTAGAATCTTTGAACAAAAAACTCATTATGCACGTTTCCACCCGTTGCCTTTGCTCCTCCTCCTCCTCCTCGATCTCTCCTCAAACTCTCTCTGTCACGTCCCCCTTTTGTGTTTCCATAAATGAGATCCACCCTCCCCTCAGCCACATCACTCTCTCTCCTCCCTCCCTCTCTCTCTCTCACACACACAATGGAGAAGTTGACGATCGTGCCGGAGAAGGATGAGAAGCAAACTAGGGACAAACCAAAAACCCTCCCTCAGGAAGAACAGGCGAGGATTATTAATGTTCGTAGTCCTTGCTATTTAATTTTAGTTATATCTTTCTTGTAATTAAAATTTCACACACACACACACATATATAGTTTATAAACTGCAAGTTTCAACAATATTCTTGACTAATTAGACTTGGTCTCAATAATTTTGATAGGATGTCGTTGTTGAACTTATTGAAATCCGAAGTGGAATCTTTCTCCAGGTACGTAACTTTACTATTCATTTTTATATATTTTTGTTTATATTCTTGTGAGATGGATTTAGATGACAATTTTGTCAAACATGAAATCGTAAGTGTACGTTTGATTCTACGAATTATAAATAGATTGAGCATTTATTATTTAATGGTTTCAATCAGGTCGAGCCAACCATTCCTCAAACTGAGACCGCCACAAACGCTAGCGGAGAGAATAATGAGGACGTCGACATTGAGGAGGATTCAAGCATATGGGCAGCGTTTTAATTAGCTAGCTAATATGTTATGTATGTGCAATATATATATATATTAGCACATACATTTTACATTTAGCAAATAAGATAAAAAAGAGATTCGGTTACATTACTAATGTAATAGGTTTCTATTGCGAAATTGTGACCTTTTCGAACCTCTTTGGCCTTGAATAAATGATCAACCAATGTTATTATCATGGATATTTTCTCTTTTTTTTTTTTGTTCTTCAACTTTTTTTTTTCTTTTCGGATTTATCTATATATTCAAACTTTATATTTTACCAAACAATTTATAAAAAGTCGTAGAGAGTGACATACAAATTAAAGGAGATGGAACTTAATTGCCTTATCACCAAGCACTGCCGCCATATTAATTAGTTTCTGAATTTGCAAAGAGTTAATTCAGAGTTGGGAGGTTAAAGTGTATAAATGATTCAAAGCGATAAATAATCATAAGTGAGTAATATTATGGACAATCTCTAAGGACTTCTATCTTTTGGGACTTTTTTTTATTTTTATTTTTTAAACTAAGCATTAATACAATATAATATATAGCCCTATTTCCCAAGGATATTTGTTGAAAATCATTTCTGTAATAGGATTCCATCTTCTTTTTTTCACATTTTATATGATTTTATTTTCAGTTCATAAGAACTGCAACCATAGAATGAAAAAAATGTCGAATAAATAATAATATACACTAAGAATTACTGTTGAAAAACCCACGGAAATTAAGAAAGTCTAGGAAGCATTGAAATCATGCCCGTGGTGATTGCTTAGGTCCATATATAAATTTGCCGGTGCAACTTAAAGACATGAATGGACTGAACGAAATCAATAAATCCAGTAGGTTGTGCTATGTAGATCTTTTTATTAAAAATAACATTAAAAAGGCGTCCCAAATATCATTGTTCAATAGATCATGAACAAGATTGAACAATCGCAAGAGAGTATGGATAGTTCATAGTTGGTGGTTTGGCCATGGGCTAAAAGTCTCCGCATAATCAACACCCTCTTTTTGAGTATAATCTTGAGCAACTAAGTGAGCTTTGTGACGCCGAATAGTGTCATTTACTTGACCTGGAACTATAGACACCCACTTGCTACCAATACCAATCATGGTGGATAATTATTAACAATAATTACACGCTTTCATGTCGGATATATATATATATATATATATATATATATATTGTTAAAATTATCTCTTGGTTTTACACTATCAAAATAGTGTAGTAGCTTACGTAGTCCTCAGAATTAATGTTAAAAAGATAAATTTTGTCGCACTAGTCAGATATTTGACAATCATTACTAATTATATTTATATCTCTTCTTTTTCGTAATTGATTGTGAAAACCATAATAGTTAATGATGTCGTACTATGTTGAATATCTTGGCGGAAATCATAGTAGCTAACTTGTCGTACTATGTCGGATATCTTTTTTTTGTACTACGTCGAATATCTTTGTGGAAACCATAGTAGCTAATTTTGTCATACTATGTCGATTATCTTTTCTCAATGGATAATTGCAGAGAATTATTACCAATAACAGAAGGATCATTTTTTTTTTAATTTTCACACTAAATCATTCTTTTTTTGAGTTCAGTTTTCTCTTGATTGATTATTATTATAATTACAAATTATTAGTATTTTTAAATAGTTTCTCCGTGTGATTGAATAATCAAATAGTGGTAGAAGAAAGAGAGAATTCACTTGAATAATATTTTTGTCACTTATTGTTGCATATGGAAATATTGCATCTGATGTAGTCACTGCAGAATTTCTCATCATTTTTCATATACATTAAAATAAATCAATAATTTTCCTCTGAAATTGTACGTATAATAATAATAATAAATCAATATTTCATATTATGTCGGATTTGTTTTCAAATTAGTTGTAAAATACCTACTTAGATCCATCATACTATATATATATATGTCGGGCTTGTTCCTAATTAAGTAAGTACTTAATTTCTTAATTACAGTATGTGATTATATTTTGTTCACTTGTGGTTCGTGACTGCAATTAGCTGTTTTGGTTTGATTAAAAGGAAATGCATATAATTTGAAGTTATTATCAATTTAACTTTTGGGAATATCAGTATGTAGTATTAATTTATTTTGAGAGAAATCAAGAAGAAATTACGGAATGTTTCATTTTCTTTGACATTGATGCATGATATTTATTTATTAATGTATGTGTTTATCCTCTTCTTTTATAGTACTATATATATATATATATAAACTAATTATCTTTTATTGTTAATTTCAAATGACTTATAGTAATATATATATATATATATATACATCCTCTCATTGATAGTGAGTAACATGAATCTGTACGGCAACGCTTGATTATACGCATAATTAAATAGACTGCATACTGAGCATTCATGATCAATAGTAGAGTATTAATATCCTTCATCATTTAATGGTTTAATTAGGGGCTAATCAACTCCTCTACACTCCTAAGACGATTCAAACTAGCAATATTTCTATATATTACTACCAATTTACTCCTCCTGTCCCCAAAAAAAAAAAAAATTATAAATAAATTAGTCTTACTTTGATTTTTTTTGGTCAACTTAGTTTGACCAAAAAATTTGAATAACGAGTAGTATTTTCATAAGCTAAGACATAAAAACAGCTAGGTTAACTTTTCTAAAAAAAGAAATGCTTATAAACCGCGCGTGAACACTAGAGAATTAGTTTATGAAATTATATAGCAAATTAAGACTTGGGAGTATAAATATTGTTAATTTCAACCAAATATGATAGAGATCTATTTGGTTACAACAACAACTTTCGAGAATCTTTGGATTCATAAAATGGATATAGTGAAAATCTATTATAGCATATATATATTCGGTGCATAATATGAATTTAAGCAAGTATTGTTTTTTTTTTTATTTGTTTCCATGAATTTGAAGACTCGCGCGAGGAATGGAAAGGCCTTCTCTACCCTTCGTCCCAAAATAAAAGTTATGCATATTATTTTTCAGATCATCTTTATTAATTTTTGAATCCATATGTAATATATTTATACTACCTCCGTCTCAAAATAATTATCGTTTTACCAATTTTTACATAGATTAAGAAAACTTAGATTTACCCTTAATTAAGTTCACTTGTTGTAGATAAGTTGAAAAGTTTTTTTTTTTCTTTCCTCTTAACAACCTTCTTTAATGAGGGTAGTAAATAAGAGCAATTTTGGTAAAACATGAATAAATGTTTCTTGAAATTCTATAACAACAATTATTTTGGAACAAATTTTTTTTACTAAAACGATAATTATTTTGAAACAGAGGTGGTATTACTTGAAAAGAAGTTGAATTCTAGACAACTCTCAACATATGATCCCCTAGCCTTAGTAGGACTTATTGTAGCAGGAAAATTTAAGATCATATTTTCTTGTAACTTTCATTTTGATCCAATGTACACAGAAAGTAACATTTTAATTATTTCATTTTCCTTTATTTCCCTTTTTCATGCTTTTCCAAAAAATTATATTTTTTAACATAGAATTCCTCAAGTTCAAATGTTATTATAAACAAAATAATGTGATTTATAGTTTTTTTTTTATAAAAAAGATACCCTTCATATTAAATATTCTTACATGTACTTGCTCCATTTAATTACTTTATAAATGAAAAGTATAAGTGTGTAGTATAATACTTCCTCTCATTCTACCCAAAGAATCTACGTTTTAAAATTTTAATAATTAAGAGACATACAAATAGTATTAAAGCTAGTTATAATCACAAAAATGTTTGAACATAATCTAAATGTTTATAGCATATGTGGAGGGTAAGGTAATTTAAAGGTTTATGAAGATTGTAGGCATAATTTTTTAAGTTTGAACTTTTTAAGTGAAACATTCTAAAATAAAATAGCAAACTCTTTAATTAGAACGGAGGGAGAAACTTTTATTAATTATATTTAATTTTGTGTTGTGATTTTCTTAGGAGATAAAATGCACTTTAGTATAATTTGAAGGTAAATTTTGCATTAAATGACTCATGCTCCTGAAAATTTCTATGGAGTACAGTTTAGGGATATATTATATTGGTTGTTAGCTATATTTATTAGCAAAAATACCATTATAGATAAAGCGACAACCATTATGAGATAAATTAGTCAAGAGAAAAAACAATTCTACATCGATTTCAAAATAAGCGTTGTTTTAGCAAAATTTTTTGTCCTAAAATAAGTGTCGTTATAGGATTTTAAAGAAATATTTACTCATATTCTACCAAAATTGTCTTATTTATTACTCTTATTAAAGAGGTTTGTTAAGAGGAAAATAAAATAATTATTCAACTTATCTATAATAAATAAACTTATCAGTCTTTATGTAATATAGTATTCTTTAATTTTTGTGCAAATTGCTAAAACGACACTAATTTTGGGACGAATCACAAAGGTACTACCTTTATTGAGACGGAGGAAGTAACATTTTGGCTGAGTGAAATACATATATACTACTAGTATTAGAGCTCGTTTGGTCGGTTTCAAACGTAACTGCGTCTTAAAATGCTGAAATTTTTAATTTTTTTGCAAAACGCTGATAGAAAAAAAAACTACGTTTTGAAGTTATATCCCACTTATATTTATAAGAAAAAAGTTACGTTTTAGATAATCTGTATTTTAAAAAAATTTCGTTTTTAAAACGCTTTATTTTGAAAACTTTGCTCCAAACGGACTCTTGGTAGCAATAAATGGCACCACCAACCATGTATGTAAACAACGCCGAGAGAGAGAGAGAGAGAGAAGAGAGAGAGAGAGGTGGGTAGGTTTATTGACTGAAGAAGAAGGAAGAGACAAAGGATCTTTGGCTAGGTGTTTGTCATGCAAGGTAGCAGTTGGTGAGCAAAACACGCCATACATGCTTCCATATTCTTGCCATCCGTTACTTCTATGGCTCCTCCGTGGCCTCAACAGATCTCCATAAATAACACACACTAGATCCCCCAACCCTCTCACACACACACACACACTCCCTCTCTTTCTCTCTCTTAGACACATAGAGCGAGAGCCCTGAAAGGGAAATGGAGAACTCATCCACTATGTCGAAGGAGAAGGAGAAGGTGATAATCAATGATGAGCCCAAAACCTTGTCAAAGAAAGAGCTTGCGGCGCTTAGGGTTTGTCATCTATCCATCCTAGTTTTTTAATTTTTTCTTTTTTTTTTTTGGGGGGGGTTTACTATATATTCTTTTCTTGCATGATCACTCTTTCTCTTGATTTTGACTTAATACAGGACGCTGCCAAAGCTCTTTTAAGCATTCAGGAAAGGCCAGAAGAGTCTGTGCAATTCTTTCTCAAGGTATATATGTATATATAACGCTACTTCCTAGCCTATTTTCTATCCTTTTCTTTAATTTTATTTAATTTAGATCATTTGGCTTTTGTCAAAGTAATTAGACATCTTTTCTCATCTTTTGTCAAAGTAATAACGAAACTGCTTAGACATCAAGAATTATTATCAATGAATCTGCTAAAATTAGGGCTGTACATGCCAATGGTCGGCTTAATTTTATGTTATGAAGTAAAACTCCAATTTTCATTTTCCAAGCTATATATATATATATATATATATATATATATATATATATATATTCCCAAGGAAATTGAAGTTCAAAGCATTATTCAAAAGCATGCACAAATAGGATCTGGATGCAAGATGATTGAATTTTAGCAGATTTTAGACAACTAACTGGGATTTATGATGATGAGAAAAAAGTTTACAAAATGAAAAACTCTACTTTTCTAATCTAAATTACTCGCCTTTTATTTAAATATTTATATATATATATAAAAATTAAAAGTGTGTGATAGGAGTAATTATTTTTAGAAAAAGAAATTAACTACTGGAGTAGTATATGATAATTAAGAGAGTACTAATTACGGACAATGCAAAATTTTAAATTGGGAATAAAACATATCAGAGATTATATTGCTAATAAATCTATAGAATATCTAAAGACTTCAATCTCCCGACGAAAAGACTGCCGTTAAGAAATCGTAGTATTTTATTACACTTTTTGGCTGTGGCTTTCTTAAACTAAGCATTAATATCATCTAGCCCTTTTTCAAGGGATTATTGGTGAAAATCATTACAGTTATTGCAAGCACAATTTTTTTTTTTTTCCTTTCTAATTCTCATCTTATCTAATTTCGTTTTCAGTTTATATTTGTTATGATTATTTTCACCATTACATATTATATTTGTCTGGCAATTATTTCATTACCAATATCACTTTTATCCTACGCCGTCAAAATAGTGTATCGAACAGTTAATGGAGTACTAAATAGTTTAAATTTGTCTCACTATGTCGGATATTTGACAGTCAGTCATTACTAATATCTCTATCTTGTCGTATTTCATTGCGTGAATTCTAGAAACCAATTTTGTCGTACTAGGTCAAATATTTGACCATCAATACTAATATCTCTAATTTTTTTCGTTATTCATTGAAAAATTAAAGAAAATGTAAATTGATGAATTCATGTTTATATGGTTTCAGGGTGAGTCAAGTGCTGGTCAATCCCGACCTGCCTCTAACCCTAGGGGTTAAGAAATTGGAGACGAAGATGGCCAATAGGAATGTCCACTTTGAGTTGTTTCTGTTATGTTATGTGGACTAGCTAGCTCAAATAAATTAAATTTATGAGATCGCTTAATGTAATGGATTATATATTATGTAGCTGTGTTACTTTCTTACATTGCTCCGCTACAACTTCTATTGGTGAACTAAAATTGAAAAACAAGTATCCAACGATTAAAGAATTGCAAAGGGTAAACAACATGATTTATAACCTATGGTTCTAAGCAAAAATATAAGTTAGTTAAGTATACGTCAAATTTCACATTAGGACTATCATTTCAAGTCGTTTGGTCCATAAGCTAGATTTGGCTATGCCAGTACCTAATTCTAACGTTCCTCTAAAAACATGAATAGAAGGGCATAACCATCTTTTTAAGGCTCGTGTATGCCTTCTTCTCCATCATCCTACCCCTAATTTTCATCAATGCCATTCTTGACCAATTGAAAAACCTAGAGAGAAAGGTTGCTTTCCATAAAAAAAAAAAAAAAACTCCCTTGATAACTAATTAAAATCTTATAACTCCTCATGGACCCTCATCATCCCTCATTGCAATTGGAATGGCATCACAATGTCTCTACTCGACTTCCATCACTGACCCCATTCTAACAAGTTCACCGGTGCCCTTAACCCTACTAGCGGACCGCACTGTTTCCACTCCACCAAAGCCTTTCTAGCATCATCATCGCACACTCTCATTACTTTTTCACCCCATTGTTTAACCAACATCAAGAACATATGCAGTACGCGGTTTGATATAAATTACCAAGTTGGTGACCTTGAATTGAATTATTGATTTAATTCATAACTAATTTTTGGAAATGTTAATTCTTAAGGTTGCTTTTAGTGTTCATGTTGTGTTCAACAAATATATAGGTTATAACCGGTACAATTTGAACAAATCTGGATTTGGATTGTGTATATATAAATAGACTTGAATTTGACATTTCTGACTTGATGAGATCCGATGAAACCTTTCGAAATACTCCTAAGGATTCACTTGCCACCTGACATTGACGACCTAATAGTAACAAGACCCTACCCTATGAAATCTTTCGAAATACTTCTAAGGACCCACTTGCCACATGACATTGATGACCTAACAAGAGTCATTTTCACCAAGGGAGCGATGACCAGCTGGTGCCCTCGTACCTAAGCGGCTGACCTGCATGCATTCATGCCGACCTCGTCAAAACGCCTCTGGCAACCTGGCATGGTTGCCAATCGTCGACCTACGAGATGTCCTAGATTCAAATGGAGGCACATTCTGAACTTGATAGAACTGGTCCAAACACGTGCATGGTTTTCTCTTATCGGTTGGTGAGACACTAACAAGTAGTATTGACACTTAACAGTCACCCTATGTGCATTTGCGCTACCTACCTACTCATTTGGTTGGTGGCCCCAAGTGGTCGTAGCGTACGTAAAGTGATCCCGGCATAAGGACGAGCTCCCATGAGTCCACCTAGCAAATCAATTGCAGACTTGTCTCCTACTTTTAGACTATATATACCTTGGTTGATGGGTCCCTCCACCTCTCTCTGTATTTGGACACTTTATATCTCTCACCAGTCTCTTGCTCTCCAAGTTTCTCTGCTCTTTTATTTTTCCTTTCTTGGTTGAGCTAAGTCACCAGAAACGTCCCCCCATGGGTTAATCTAATCCGTTTGAGAGCACTTAGTTGGTGATATTACTTACTCTTACACCGGAATGTTCAACCTGGTACAACCCTTCGGCTCCATCTCGATCATGGTGTTTTCATGTTGTTCTCAGGTTAGGTATCAAAGCTGGATATCAAGTTCCCTGGCACCACCACTCACTCGCCATCTCTCTCTACATCTTACACATGACACTCCGGCAAGATCATATTTTGGCATGATCTCGATACAATAAAGATCCATTCATAGACTTATTATACATACTATTTAATTTCATTATAGAAACATAGGATTAATTAAGGAGAGCCAAGCATTTCATGCAATCATAGTACTGAAGTAAAGGAAAAATGAAGTTAATCTCGCTATATCCACCCTAACTTGCAAAACTCAAATAAAAACATGCATAAAAATCTACTTTAAACATGATACAAAATCAGTAAACAAAATATTAAACTACTCATGCAAAGACGAATGAATAAAACGTGCAAAAACCCAAAAAAGGAATTTTTACCCAGGAATGCTCATGTCTAGAACTTAAGACATGATTAAACAATTAATCTAAACATCTTTAACATCACAGGAACCAAATCGTAACATCAACATGTAAAGATCAATGAAAAAATCATGTAAGAAGTAAAGGAATTAAGCTATTAATCTGGAGATATTCAAACTAAGCATGCCAATCAAATTACTTAATTTATTAACATAAATTACATACTAAATCAGATTAATAAAATAAACATATTTGATCTCACAATCAGCGAACAATGGAGATGAAAACCCTAAAATTTACATGCTTAAAATTAAATACAAGAAAGTATGCATATAGATTGTAAAACAATCAAAAGAGTGTTATTATTTACTTATATTAGCTTTAAAAAACCTCCTTAGATCAAGCACTGATTGCTGGAAATCAGTAGGAATGCATGGAAAGAAGCTGTTTAATTTCAAGTGCTTCAAAGCACAAGTGTGCACGGGTCGAATGGGTAGTTACTAATGATATAGAAGGCTATATATATATATATATTGTGAAAAAGAAAAAAAGGTTCAATGTAGGTCTGAAAGTTCATTAATTCTCAACTAGGCTCTAGGGCAAGAGGTTCTGTTTATTTGAAGTTCAAATGATCGATATATGATCACAATACATTAAAAAAAAACCAGGAATTTAGGGTATAAATAATGGGTTTGAAGCTCATAATAATGCATGGCTGCTTGATCTCCAAATCCATTGTTAACATGCAATTTGTCAATATATGAGTATCTTAGTCGTTTATATTACTCGACCTAAAACACATGAATGATCACTTAACAATATAAAAATTAATGGCATGGATATATATATATATATAATTTATAATTAAAAATAGAAAATGAACACTCATTTTATAATAGATGAAGTAAAAAAGAAAAAGGAAACAAGGAAACATATAAACCATCGCATGGAATTAATAGAAGAACACATCTATTGGACCCATTTCAATGCTGGGCTTATTGGTCTTGGTGTCAGATGACAGCCCACAACGCTAGAAAAGTTTGCTGCAAATTCGTCCATCCCCAACAAATAAACCATACCTTTGTAGCGCACTATAAACAACTTTTGGGCCAAAGCCAGTGGCGAAGTAAGAAATACAGTTTTAGGGGGCTAAGTAAAGACTTAAAAAGTGTGCAAGGGTTTTAATCAGTTGTTACTCTCGATGTACTTTAAAAGATTATTCGATATAAAATATTTTGAAATTAAAATAAAGTCGTGTTAATTATAAAATATGCTAAATATTTTTGAATGTAAATTGTTTTACAGATTACCAACACCTCTTATTAGCATCTGCATATTGTTTTCATTTAGTACGATTATTGTTTTTGAACTCCATTTAGTATGATTATATCAAACTAAAATAATTCAATTAAATTGCGAGTTTATGTAATTTTGAGTGTCGTATTAGATTTATGTGTTGTTATTATTTTCCTTTAATTCTATAAAGATAATGATACACAAAGTGAAAAATGCTAACCTACTTTTTAAAGCCCACACATGTGGTGCAAATAGATCCAAGTATTTTTGTTAGAGAGAGAGATAGGAGAGTGATCTCCTTGCGCCACATGTGAGGGTTTTAAAAATATGTTAGCATTTTTTACTTTATCTATCATTATCCAAGAGCAAAGCTAATATACTTTTTCACCTTATAATTTAGTTCTCATACAAGTGTAAACATCATCCGAATATGTCCATTTTGACATGTGTAAATTCCATACATTTAGCTTAATGAAATTTAAATATGCAATCTTTTCATTCAAATTTAAAATATAGAAGAGAACGTGTAATGAGAAGAAAAGATAACACCCATTAATAAGATTTTTTTATGAAAATAAACTTTTTTAATTTGCACATGCATTATGTTTCGTTTTACAATTTATAAACAAGTTTTGGATTTATGCAATCTTTTCGTTTTACAATTTATGATCTTGCACGCTTCTAGATAATTATTGAAATCTTTTAAAAACAAAGTTCATATAATAAATTTTATTTGTTACTCTATTGAGAAGTGAAGGGGGGTCATAATAAAAATATAAATTTGTAAAAACCTTTGAAAGGGGGTTAATTGCATAAACACAAAAGGCTCGGGGGGAGCCATGGCCCTCTTTGGCCATATAGTGGCTTCGCCACTGGCCAAAGGCATTTGAACCGAAGAATTTTGTATGTAGATGATGCTGAAAAGGTATGGTTCCTAAATTCTATGTTGTTTGCTGTGCACGAAGCCACGAAGTTGTAGTATTAATTATAATTGAGGTTTTTAGTTGCAAATTGATTGGAGCCACCACCTTAGTCGCTAAACCAAAAAAAAAAAAAAAGAAAAAAAAGAGATGTGCTATATACAATATCCTTTGGGCAAATTTATTATTTTGCCCATGCTATAAATGGAAAAAAAAAAATTAACAAGACCGCCACCTCTAGGTGGTCGTATTCCAAAGAACCACCTAGACTAGGCGGTCCTATTCCAAAGAACCACGAAGACTAGGCGGTCCTCCGACTTCCATCCATTATTTCGTCTTTTTTTTTACACTTTAATACCCTAAAGTTAACATTTCTGTTAAAAAGTTAACAAAATTGTTAAAATTTTAACGGAGCTACAACACCCCGCCATGAGAACCGCCACCCCGAGGTGGGTTTCTTCCCAGAAGACCACTATCCTGAGGTGGGTTTCTTCCTAGAGGACCGCCACCCCGAGGTGGTCTTTTCCATGTGAACCGCTACCCCGAGGTGGTCTTTTTTTAATAATTGAATGATGGGCAAAATAGTATTTTTTCAAGGAGGTGTTATATTTAGCACTTTTTGAGTGTTGTATTTAACACTATAAAAAAAAAAAAAAGTGACAATTAACTCATTTATTTAGGCTTTTGAGTTTGTTATTTATTGGACTTGTTAGTTAAAGTGATCGGTCTTTTTCCACGACAAAAACAGACCTGCTACTGTAAGCTATGCCAAAGAACAATAAAGGAATTATTGTTTCCCGTTCACTTTCACATATTTTCTACCGTTTTAGTCCTTATTTTTGTTTTCAATTTCTTAAATTTATTTTAAGTGATAAATAGACCAATTATTCTAAAAATGCTACAGTTACAACATAAACAACCTTTAAGCATTGACATCCTTAAATTTTCTTATGTAAATTCTCCTTTCCATTTCAATCATTATTTACTTTGCTACAACCTTCATTTCTCTCTCTCTCTCACCCTCTCTCTCTCTCTCTCAGTTTCTTTTCATGCCCAGTTCATCATAAAAAATCAAGACCAGTATAATTTTTAAAATTATTTTAATTTTTTGTGTCTTTACTGTATTACTATTGTTCGTCAATCATTGAATGTTACCACAACGAAATGAGAATCGATGTGGAAATTTAAAAGAAAGTAACAACCTTTTTAGAAATATATTGGAGAGTTCATTTAATCTTTAATTTTTTAATATTCACAATATATTATGTATCGAAAATAAAAGTTGTGCATCGCGATGCATAAAATCAGTACTTTGTAGAATACTTTTGTGCATCGCGATACACACTAGTATGCATCGCAAATGTTATGTTGAAAAATGCATCAGCTAACATATTATTTGGTAAAAAAATTTGGTATTTTTTAGATACGCATAGTATTACTTTAAAAAAAATTATAATGAATTAAAGCGGTTAAAAATTATGTAAAAGTGAGATGGATGAATTTCGCCAATTTGTAAGGTTCAAATCTCTTTGCTTTTCAATATATGCCAATGTGGTCCATATCATGTAAATGATAAGGAGAAATTGCTGGCCGATCCACTTTTTAAAATTTTTTTTCTCTTTAGTATACCCTTTTTTTTAATTGCTAAAAGGCATTTTGAAAATTTTCTTCCTAAAATACCCTCAACAACATCGTTGCTTCAGATTTGAGATTCAAATTGATGTATAAATGATTTCATGTTGTTAATATAGTCTTTCCTCATGTTTGGGTATCAATTTTCATGCATAAAACACGAATTTGATCAAATTTAAATTTTTTGAGTTCATCCCGTTTTTCTTTGTTCTTGAGTTGTTTTGGCCACTTAAATCTCTGTTTTAAGCTTCGAATTTGTTTAAAATCAATCTCATATTATTATCCTAACTTAGTACTATATTTGTGCACAATTTTTCTACCAAAAACACTATTTTTGAGCTTCAAATCAAGCTTGACAGTGTGCTGTCTGAAAATAGAGGAAGATGTTCATGGACTGATTTAATTCGCCAATCGCAGTATGCTGGGCAACGCAGCGGGGTTCGATGATCGCGATGCACCAATTGTTGAATTGCGATTCCCCAATTTGCAAAAGTGGTGCATCGCGATGTAAAAGTGGTGCATTACGATGCAAAAGTGGTGCATCGCGATGCCAAAGTAGTGCATCGTGATGCCTTGGTTGCTTATCACGATGCTTTGGTTCCCTAAAGCACGTTGCGATGATCGCGATGCACCAATTATTGCATCGCGATGCCCCAATTTGGTGCATCGCGATGCAAAAATAGTGCATCGCGATGCCTTGGTTGCTCATCACGATGCTTTGGTTCCCTAAAATGTATTGCGATGATCGTGATGCACCAATTGTTGCATCGCGATACCCCAATTTGGTGTATCGCGATGCAAAAGTGGTGCATCGCGATGCCAAAGTAGTGTATTGCGATGCCTTGAGTTACTGAAGTGCGTGTGTTTTTCTTTCATTAATGGCATAATTATCTTTTGCCTCAAAAATACTTTTTTCTAATTTAAAAAAAAAATGAATGAACTGAAATAATTACAAATATTAAAAAAAAAATCGGCATGTAATTCACCCAAATGATAACACCAAGGTAGTTGTGCTTTCATTTCAATCAAAGCCCATATCTTTTCATGAGACAGTTACTTTCATTTATTTGGGCTTTGCGTGTATTGCTGGACTTGTTTCATATGTAAGGTCCTTATCCGCAACAAGAAAATCCCCCCACTTTGGTATTTTGGCCGTCTCTATCCTTCTTTCTTCTTTTAATATATTTTTATGTTTTTTTAAGGGTTAATTACACCACTAGTCCCTTGATTATTAGCTTTTTCAAATTTTAGTCCTTAGAGTATCAAAAAGTCATGCGGCTAGTCCTTTTAATAGATGTCGTTAGTAATTTACCATTAACTCTCTCATGTGTCTTTCACGTGCGTTTGACCAAGGGCAAAAATGAAATTTCCCTTATCATCTCCTTCAATCCCTAACCTTAATTCCCAAAACACACACAGTTCATTGATGATCATTCCCAAAATTGTTTCCTTACAAATTAACAAAAGTCAAAACCGAATCAAAAGGCTAAACACTTCAAAACCAAAACCCAGATCTGCCTAATAAATATGAGTTTTATATAAACCAACCAAATTAAACCAGATCAAAAAGCAAATCCCAGATTAAAATCAAAACTCGATTTGAACACTTTGACAACGACTTAGCTTCTTCTCCCTCCCTCAGCGATTTTCCTCCTCTCTCGGCAGGTGGTGGAGCGTAAACTCGTGCTTGTTTAGAGCTTCTTATACCAACTGTTTAAGCTCATCAAAAGCAACCTTTTGTGGGACAAGAAGTTCACCAACAACATTGGTTTCTTTCTCAGCGTTAGGTTTCGCTTCTTCTTCCTCAACCGGCTTCTCGGCTACCTCCTCCACTGGCTCACGCATAGGTACTTCTTTCTTGGTAACAATGGTGGTTTCGACGGGTTTCTCCGCCTCTGGAACATTGGAAAGAAGATTCGAGTTCCCTGTTTGGGTTTCTCCGCCTTTGGAACATTGGAAAGACGATGTTATTAGGGAGATCTTGGGGCAGCTTTAAAGCTGGTGGTGCAGGGGCTGGAGGGGGTTCACGATTGGTGGACGGAATTGGGTGATGGCAGTAATTGTGCTGGGGTTTATTTGATTCTATTCAAGGAAATCATGAACAAAACCTTGAGTATTAAGGTTTCTGGTGGAGATTTGTTGAATTGAGATTGATGAGGAGAGAGAGAGTGGGAGAGGGTGAAGAAGATGACTTGTGAAAGTCCATTTTTGCCCTTGGTCAAATGCACGTGAAAGACACATAGGCAACTTAACGGCAAATTACTAACGGCATCTATCAAAAGGAATAGCTGCTTGACTTTTTAATACTATTGGGACTGAAATTTAAATAAAAATTATTAAGGAACTACTAGTAGAATAGTGCATAGTCGAGGGACTAATGGTGTAATTAAACCTTTTTTTAATTATTTATAAACTTGAGGGATGAGCATAATCGAAATTTTATTTTGCTTGAGATATTATAACTACTATGTAGAAAGTTTAAAGCTACGTACTTACACAACATATTTCCCAATGATTTTCAACTGAACAGAGCCAGGTGCTATTATTAAGATGAACACAGAGCATGGAACTAATGTCGGTAATGAAATAAATGACTCAAATGAGGCAAGAAAACCTAATGATGTGTGGAGGATTATATTGATTTTTCATTAATATGTTTCAGTCGTGAAAAGGATAGTTTTGTAATTGAGTGGGGTATATTGTTTAACAAATAGTTAAGGGGGCAAGTTGAAACTCATGGCATATAGTTCAGACAGAGGTACTTGAGTTTAATATACATGGTGAATTAGAGGCCGGTCCACATTTGTAATCGTTCAAGTCCATTATATTTTTTTAAAAACTAGAAAAAGATCTTTTTGGGGCAAAAAGACGATTATGCTATTAATAAAAAATTTATCGGAGAAATTTCATCATGGCGATGCCTAATTTTATCATCGCGATGCCCAATCGCGATGCTTAATTTTATCATCATAATGCTCAATCGCGATGCCTAACTCTATCATCGCGATGCCTAATTTCATCATCGCTAAATAAAGATTTACCGGAAAAATTTTAGTAAGTAAGATTCACTAGAGAAATTTTAGGACTCGATGCCTAATTCCATCTTCCCAAAGAAAGATTTACTAGAGAAATTTTAGTAAGTAAGATTCACTAGAGAAAATTTAGGGCTCGATGCCCAATTGCAATGTCTAATTCTATCATCGCGATGCCTAATTTTATCATCGTGATGCAGTAAAGGAAGATTTACCGGAGAAAATTTTAGTAAGTAAGATTTACTAGTGTTCTATTGAAATGGAAACAGAGGCTATTCACAAAAATTAATTTTCTTTGCTACAATCTATTGGAATGGAAATAGAGATTCACTGGAGAAATATTAGGAAGAAGTTATCTGTAAGATTGATCGGAGAAATTTTATGAGGAAAAGAAGATTCACTGGAGAAATATTAGGAAGAAATTATTGGAAGATTGACCGGAAAAATTTTTAGAAGAAAAAATGCCTTTTCATCCTAAAAATGCCTTTTTCGATTTTAAAAAATATTGAATGGATTGGAGTGATTACAAATATTTAAAAAGGAACCGGCCTATAATTCACCCTTAAAAAAAAGAAATAGATTAGAGAGAATAAAAACTTTTCAAAATGGACAGATCAACAATTTTTCGTAAAAACAATGGCATAACTGAATAAGTAGTGGGCTCCTGCCAAGGTTGGGTTTGTTGGGCTGTGCGTCACCTCGCAATGGCCCACAAACGGGACAATACATTACCTCCAAGTTGTGCATCTCAGCTTATAAACCTATACCTCTTTGGCATCAGATGCTAGATTTTAGGTTCATAGCTTTTTGCTCTACGAATTACTCACTCCATTCTTAAATTATTGACATATTTAATATTTTTTTAAATGAAAATTTAATCTATACTTTTAAAAAAAAATTAAAAAAATAAAATACGTAATTCGTAATATTAAAAATGTATTAGTACAAAATACTTGCTTCGTTTCTAAATAATTATTTTGTATAACTGACACAAATTAAAAATATTTACTCTATTTTAAATATTAATATAATATATAATTTCTCTTTAAGCATATGTACACCTGAAAGCATCATTAAATTAAAAGGAAAAAATAATGGTAAAAATGTAAGTATTTTTATTTAAAAGAAAATTTAAAAATAAGACAATTTTGTTGTACAACAGACAAATAAAAAAAAAAGATAATAATTTAACGACAGAAAAATGTACGTCAAATTTTTATTTAAAAAATACTAATCACTCTTAAAAAATTAAAAAAGGACAATAATTTAAGAGTGCCACTATGGTCTATTCTACCTACTAGAATAATTAGAGTGTAGCTTTTATATATACGTTAAATTTTTATTTAAAAAAATACTAATCACTCTTAAAAAATTATAAAAGGACAATAATTTAAGAGTGCCACTATGGTCTATACTACCTACTAGAATAATTAGAGTGTAGCTCTTATTTAGAGCATGTACAATGAGTGGGGAGCTTAAGACCATAAACAACGGAGCATCTAAAGAGTAGTATCACGGTAGCTTTTGATCCAACAAAGTCGCTACACGGGAGCTAAATTGAGAAAAGTGGGATTGGGTAGCATCTTAAGCTACCGTAGCTTAAGATGATTCTTTAAAAAAAATTCTCCAAAACGACATAGTTTAGTTTTAAATGAGCTCAAAACTATGCCGTTTTGTTAAAAAAATTTAAAATTTTTTTTTTTCCGACACGCACCGTAGTATCACCGTAGCGTGTAGCACATTTGTTTTTAGCTGTTTTTGATCATTTTTGACCATAAAAATCATTTTTATATTTTTATTTTTGGTATTAAAGTACACATTTTTATCTATAAATAGACTTCGTTTATTTCATTGGACATCGATCAATTTTTATGAATTTAATATATAAATATATAAAGATATTAATTGAATGGAGATAAAGATGGTGGAGTATGTAAAAATATTAGAGACACCATTGGAAGAAGGTTTTTGATTGAAAGGTAATGGGTAGCTTTAAGGATATTTTTGTAATAAAATTGATTGAAAATGGTGGGAAGCTCCCCTTATGATACAGTAAACTCAATTACTTGGGCTTTTGCGTGTACTCTCGGACTTGTTACATCCTGAGGTCACTTCTCACAACAATAAAGTTCCCTTTTTGTCAAGTAATCCTTTATTTTTCTCTCCTTTGCCCACCCCAACCCCAACATATTCTCTGACCCACCATTTCCCTAGCCCTTTTCCCCAAACACCCCAATTTCTGTCTTTGGAGCATGATATGGATAGTAATAGACTAATAGTGAAGAAAATTTTCCATTTAATGAATAAGTTACTCTTTGATAAATATGCTGGGTCCTTTAATAAATAAAAACGAATGGACTTTTTTTTTTTTTTTAAAGGTTTGAGAATGAGGGGATAGATCCTACCTTAATTCTTCTTCTTATTATTAATAATGCCTTGAAATACAATAATTAAGATCATATGATATATTTGATATGGTTAGAATAAATAGTATCTTTAGTGAGGTTTTGAACATTTGACCGCTCCGTTGAGAGTAGTGAAGTACCAAGGTGCCTCTAGAATGAGTGTTTTAAATGGTGGCTTTGGTGAGATTTGAACAATAACAATGCATCTAGTGAAGCTTGAACAATAACGGTACATCTAGTAAGACTTGAACAATAACCGTTCATCTAGTGAGACTTGAACAACAACGGTGTATCTAGTGAGGTTTGAACAATAATGGTGCATATAATGAGACTTGAACACCCGACCTCTCTAATGAGAGTAGTCATGTACCATGTTATCTCTGGTGAGACTTGAACACCTAACCTATCCGTTAAAAGAAGTAAGCAGTACCAGTTAAACTAGAGTTTGTTGGTAAAAAATGAATGGTATTTAACAATTAGATTTAGAATGGTGCCACCGAGTCTAAATTGTTTAATTTTAAATTTTGGCAAAATTTATTCACCAACATAGGCGCTAGCCGCTAAGCACAGGGCCCGGCAAAAATACTATTTTACCCCTCAACTTCTTTACATAGAATTTTTTTTTATTTAAAACTTCACCTTCTTTTTCTGTTTATTTATTAATTTTTTTACTATTATTATTGTGTTAATTATCATTTTGTTGTTGATATTAATATATATATGCAAAACAAAATTAAAAAAAATTAAAGATCTACTTAGACTAGGCAGTCCTTGGTAGATACACCTAGACTATGCGACCTTACCTTCATTTCCGTTAACTTCGTTAAGGTTTTTTTTAATTTACAATTTTACCCCATAAAATCGTAAATCTCGTTAAATATTTACGAAATGTAACGAAAATTGGAGATTCATCTAGACTAAGCGCCTTACCATTCATTTCCGCTCCGTTAAATTTTTTTAAAAAAATTATGATTTCACACCCTAAACTTTTAAAATTTTGTTTAAATACTTAAAGTATTATAGAGTTTCATTTTACGAGATGGTATTTTAAACTTTTACCTTATGTTTTGAACATGTTTCATTTTAGCCCTTGGGATGGTATTTTAAGCTTTTAGCTTTTAATCACATTTATTTATTTATTTGTATTACGTCAGTATTTGTATCACTTTAATTGTATTTAATTTCATATAAATTACCTTAATGAAATATTTTAACCTAATTTTTTTGTTAATTAATTTTTCATTACATTTGTATTAAGATTATTAAATATAATTAAAATTAAATTAAATTAAATCAATTTATCTCAAAACATGTTCAAAACATAGAGTATAAGCTAAACATGTGATCTCAGGGGGTTAAATACAACTTTACAAAACTAAAGGGGGACAAAAATAAAAGTGTAAATTTTGTCAACTTAGGGGACGAAAATATAAATTTTGCTAAATTTGGTAAACTTTACGATTCGTTTCTTCCGTGATTATTGTTACATTTTGTTAATTATTAAATGGAATTATAAAATTTGAGGGATGAAAGTGTAAATTTAGCCAAAAATTTTTTTTTCAAAAAAATATTAGAAGACCGCCACCATAGGAAGCCTTCCTCAATAGGGCCGCCATCTCTAGGAGGCCTTCTCTAATAAGCCACCACCTCTAGGAGGCCTTTCCTAATAGGGCCACCACCTCTAGGAGGCCATCCTCAATAGGGCCACCACCACCTCTAGGTGGATTTTCGTAACATTTGGTTTTTTTTTTTGAATAGTATAAGTTTAAGAAAATAGTTTTAGCCAAATTTTAAATAAATAAATAATTAAATTAAAAATTATAACTAATTAAACAAAAAATAAGCAATTAAATTTAAAATTATAACTAAACAAAAACTAACATAAATTATAAATAACATAAAGAAAATAAAAATAACTACCTCATCTGCACTATTCATTATTTAACAGATTTGAGATAGAAATTTGTTTGGTGTACTCATTTTGGTTGAAGTTTCTTTGATTTCGTAGAAAAATATAGGGGGTTGTTTATGATAATTATAAAATGGAAGGGCAACAAATATGAAAATAAATTTACACCAAATGAAGGTAAAATAATTTTTTTTTCTTTTTCGGGGAAGGGGGCCTGCGATTAGGGCATTGGGGAGTTGCATTTAGCGTCACCCATTCACTAAAATGGTAAAAAAAAAAAAATCGGGTTTTGAAACACAAAGTATAGCAACACCACCAGCAAATATAAATAAAAAAAGGGCCTATATATATTTATTGTAGAGTATTTTAAAATAGAGTGGGGATATTCCCACCCCCAAAGTCTTTAAGTACACCACTCCTTAAATTTTCAACCTCCCTATACTAAATACACCCCACTAATTTTCCTATATTTTCCCTCTCAAATTATACTTAGGTTTCAATACATACTCACCCCTCTCTCTCTCTCTCTCTCTCTCTCTCTCTCTCCCTCCCTCCTTAAATACTAAATACAT
The DNA here is from genome assembly GCA_016624345.1 of Platycodon grandiflorus. NCBI lineage: Eukaryota > Viridiplantae > Streptophyta > Magnoliopsida > Asterales > Campanulaceae > Platycodon > Platycodon grandiflorus. Next base: position 18,579,025 of record CM028364.1, on the reverse strand, counting down.
CCCCTAATTTTCCTTTTTTTCCTCTCAAATTATACCTAGGTTTCAATACACACTCACCCCCTCTCCCTTTCTCTCTCTTTCTCACTCCCTCCCTATTAGGACCTTAATAAGCCTAAGTGTTTATTGTAAAAAAAAAAAAAAATAGCAAACAACTAAGAAACATTTGACATGAAGATCAAACAACTAATATTGAAGAAATAGAAAACAGCTTGAACAAACATCTAAGATTCAAGGATGAGTCAGTAACAGTAGCATGCCACCTACTGGACATTCTTTGGATAAAATGTTACTGAGACAAACCCTAGGAAAATATTCTCATAAGTGGTCTGCAAGTTAAGTGTCAAATAGACTGTACTCATAGCTGTATATTATTTATCTAGCCGTTACATAACGCCTCGATTACAACAAAAACTTTCCAAACAACTTCTATATAAAGGAAAGTTCTCCCCTCAGATCAGCAGAAGATGGTTTAAGAGAAATAGCTTACATATAGAGTGATCATTAAATAAAAGAAGAGCAGAATACAGAGACGAGAGATTTAGAGAGTTCTGCAAAATAGCTAGTATTGTTCAGTTATTAAATAACTTTAGATATTTGAATATCTAAGTTATTAAAGTATATACCATCCACAACAATTAAGATCACTTATTTACGTATTGCCAAATCAAGCAACACAGCAGCATAATTGTTCTTGTTAATAGTTACACATCAAACAGCAACTTCATTAAACAAGTTAGAGTCAGTGTATTAAAAAACAAACCCCCACTCTTGTGTATTGTGTAATGGTCCTAGTTGGAGATCCAACTAGTTGGGAAAAGTCAAGAACTTTTCTAGTCTATAATTTGTATAATTTAATTAATTATAGTGGATTATTGTATCATTAACAGAAGGCTGTGAGGACAGTAGTTGTAGGATAAGGGATCCGAACCAATATAAATCATTGTGTCAATTTCTCTCTACCCTTAAACTCTTTACTTATTGCTTACTGTATTTTGAATGTTGTTTGTGCATGAACTTAACTATTTTAACATCTTACCAATCAAACAATCACCAACCTGTTTATTTGCTGCAATTAATCATTAAGGTACTCCACACACAAAATAAGATCATAACATTTCTTGAGATCACTGATTAACTCAAATTGCACTGTGCACAACTCTGTTTTACAATCGTAACTATTTTGGCGAACTTTAGATGTTTATCACTCCATTGCCAACAATCATTATTTTATCAAGAATTGATCAACTTCGGTGATCCTAGCAAAGTGTAATCATATTAAGTTCACCTAGCAAGAATCTTGACAATCTCAAGGCATTACTGCATACATTAAAAATGTTTTATTAACTTGGAAACTGTCTTCTTTCAATTGTTCTTAAAACAATCGATTGTAATTAAGAAACCTAATTGTCTTGGTCCTTTCAATTGGTATCAAACATTAACAATTCTATGCCAACGAGTGTTATAAGTATTGCTAGAACCTAATTTTTAAATTGATATCAAATCTAAGAAACAGCTAACAAATTGATTGTTGTTTTATTAAAGAGCCATAATAAAAAATCTAATAAAAAGTGATTCCTATAAATAATGTTTGCATTAGTTTGGAATCGATGTTTCACTCTCTCTATTTTACCCTTCCCCTCCTCCTGCCTTCCGTCACTTGCCTTCTTCCTCTTAATCTTTGTTTTTTTTCCTTCCCCTCCCTCCTTCCTTGCGTCAATCCCTCCCTCTCTTCACTCTTTATTTTTCTTTCTCTTCTTCCCTTTCCTCCTCCCTCCTTCACTCCCTTCTGCCAATGCGAAGTCAAAGCCTAAGGGCTCGAGCCAGGAAGATCCTTCATTTCGACAACTCGAATTCGAAGCCGCCCTTGCTTCCGCATAAGTGGTGGAAGGTATAGATCCAATATCAAAAGAATCATGAAGAGATTGACATCTCATCTTTCTTACGATTACTCTTTGACGACAATCTTTTGTAACTCAAACCCACCGGAGATATCTCGCTAATGGTTTTTGGCCCTGGTTAACCGAATACCACCAGGGGTGTTCCACTAAAAACAATTAAATCAGATTTTTAAATAAAAATTTTGAAATATTTAAAGGGGGCCATATATAGGATTTGGGGATGTGAATAACCCACTATATTAAATGTTTGACTTGGTGGAGATTATGTCAATAAGAATTGCGGAAATTGTTGGCAGGTACACTTTGAAAAGTTTTTATTCTCTCCAGTCTACTTTTTTTTTTAAACTGAAAAAAGGCACTTTGAGAATTTTCTTTCTAAAATGCCCCCGTCTCTTTGATGATAGAGATTGACTTTCACAGCCCAGCTCCTTCGCTTGAAAGTCTCATAGCATTTAAATCGGAGAAATATAAATTCATACAAATGTAGAAACGAAAATTTTTTTTGCCGATTTTTCATGCATAGAACACGAATTTGATCACAATTTGATCAATTTCGAATTTTCTGAGTTCATCACGTTTTTCCTTGTTCTTGGGCTGTTTTGACCACTTTAATCTATATTTTAAGCTTCGAATTTGTTTAAAATCAATCCCTGTTATCCTAACTTAGTATTGCATTTGTGCATAATTTTTTTATCAGAAAATACTATTTTAGAATTGGGCACCGAATTGGGCATCGCGATATAGGGATGCGCACCAAATTGGGCATCGCGATATAGGGATGCCTCATGGCGATGCCGAGATGCCTCATCGCGATGCCGAAATTCCTCATCGCGATGCCTTGATGCCTAATCGCGATGCCGGAATTCCTCATCGCGATGCCTTGATGCCTCATCAATTCCATTAACAGCACACGTCAGACAATTCAAATACTACCAAACTTCCCAAATTAGATTGCAATCTTCCATGATGGTGTGATGGTAATTTAAATCTAATATATATATATATATATATATATATATATATATATGTTATTGTGTTAAATCATAATTGTTCGCCAATCGCAGTATGCTGGGTAGCGCAACGAGTGATTGATGGGACAGCGTCCCTCGTGGGGTTCGAGGTTAACACCCCCGAAAAATAAACGAAAATCAAGTCTCGTCAAGCAGTTAAAATTCAAACGGAGCATCGCGATACACAAAGTGGAGCATCACTTTTTGTCTTTGTGAATAAACTAAAATGGATGGCTTGAGCAACAGCTCGTCTTAGCGAGCAATGGAAAGCTCGCCCTAACAAGCAATGACAATTTAATTTTTTCAATTGGGCTCCCTGCTCGCTAAGGCACGCACCAATTGGTTCCCTAAAGCGCGCTGCGATGATTGCGATGCACCAATTGTTACATCGCAACAAAAATAATACATCACAATGCACAAAAATAAATAAATAAATTAAACATCGCGATGCTTTAAATTACTGACGCGCATATGTTTTTCTTTCATTAATGACATAATTATTTTTTTGCTCCAAAAATATATTTTTTTATTTTTTTAAAAAAATAAATGAACTTAAACAATTACAAATGTTAAAAAAAAAAAGACTAAGCATGAAATTCACCCTAAGAATTGGGCTGGTCTAAGAAAGGCCAAGAAACAAAGAGACTCATATTCATTCACCGCGGAATCCTACTTATGTTTGTATATCAACATTAAACCAAGTAGTAGCATTGTCACTAATGAGTCCAAAAATGACCAAAAGGAAGTCAGAGCCACAACATCGTAAGAACCCCAAATTCTGGAAAAAAAACTACACCCAAAGAATAACACAAAATTAAAGAGCAGGGGGGTACGATGACGCATGTTTAGACGTGTCCATTTTGGGTAGAAAGATGCGAGTCGGTTTGCTTCTCCTGTTGTTGCTGAGGCAGAGGCTTGCCATTGCTGCCCTTCAGGCCCATCTCCATGGCTGATGAGGCATCATCACTAGTGGTGCTTGGTTTCTTAGTTCGTCCCTCCCCCTTGTTGCCACAGTAAATAGCGTACAGGATCAGCTGCAACGCCCCTAACAAACTCCCAAATCCGTTGTTAACCTGCACGTCGATTCAAATGGTTGTCGAGATTTCTTGTTTACGCTTCAAATGGAATTGAATGAATATACGAACTTACGTAGACAAACGGATCCTTTCCGAGCAAACCAAAGACAAACCAGGAAGTACCACAGAGGAACACAAAGAGGGATAAGAAGAATGGCATGTATTCCACACTCTTTGTTTTAATCACCAGTCTCTGCAGTTTTCACACTACCATTTAATCCAAAGTAATTAAATCAACAAATGATGAAAAACAAGAACAGGGGTATGTAGTGAAGAAGATTAATTACCATGACAGAGAGTGGCGAGCCGTACATGATAATGGAGAAAACAGCAGCAGCGAAACCACAGAAAATCCTTCTAGTTCTGCCATGGAGAGCAAAGACAGAAACAAAGGCTACGGCCGCAAAGACGGTAAGGATAAATGTGAGGAGGCCAAGAATCTTGCCCTTTTCCCTCTTGGGAGCATATATGATGAAGATCAACACATATACTGCCTCAATTCCTGCTCCAGTCCCATTGATCACTGATACTAGTGTGTTGTTTTTGGAGATAAAGGGCAGGCCATACCTAAACCAAATTGAATTCCCAGTCCGTAAATTAGCTAAAATCCTTGGAAGGGAGAATTAAACTAGAAAAGTAACATATATAATGATTTTGGGTGACATTATAGAAAGTAAGTACCAAGCAGAAAGGAGGCAGTTGAGCAAGGTCATGACATATGGAATCCCTGAGAACTGTTCGGTTGACTTCTTCATAACAATTCTCTTGAATGTGATCCTAACATTCATCAATAACAATTACTTTTAATACAGTAATTTGATCAACTAAATTACTGTTCATTTGGGTAACCGCAATTAGCATTCATTCTTTGAAATATTAAAATCTTTACATACACAAACACACGCGTACCATGAGCAGTCCAACTATGGCGTTTCTAAACAAGAATCACGAAGCTAGAATGAATGAGCGAGACATGGAACTTAATTAAGAAATGTGTGTTTGTGTGTGTGTGTGTGTGAGAGAGAGAGAGAGAGAGAGAGAGAGAGAGAGAGAGAGAGAGAGAGAGAGAGAGAGAGAATTCTTGAGAAGCTTACATGGGTGCCAAGAAGAGGAACAAACCAGTAACATCCCCTGTTTCAAAGCAACAAAATGAGAACGGATTAAAATCACACACTGATAACCAAAAACAAAGCCCATACAACCAAATTACACAAAATCATTGGAAAACCCACCAAAAATCCCAAATACGGTATGCAGGGTACTAGTAACCGCCATCCCTTCTTCAATGAACTGAAACCGGAAATTGGAACGCCCAAAAATACTCCTTAAGAACACAAAGCGAAGATTCCTTCAACAATTACAAATGGCAACTGATAAGAAACGTGTGTGTGTTTGTGTGAGAGAGAGAGAGAGAGAGAGAGAGGTGTCAAAGAAACAAGGAGAATGACGGCTTTATATAGACACACATACGAGAAGGGGTCGGCAGTAAATTATCGCTTTCTTATCCGTACAGTTTATGCTTTGGTTAAATCCAGAACGTTTTCGCTTCGTCCCCTGCTGCTTGCTTGTCACTCTCTATCTCTCTCTCTCTCTCTTTGTGTTCGTGTTCGTGTTCGTGTTCGTGTTCGTGTGTGTGTGTGTGTGTGTGTGTGTGTGTTGTGTTGTGTTGTGTTGTGTTGTGTGTGTGTGAATTATTTGCAAGAGATGGTTGCCGGTAAAAATCAGTTAGGCGCCTAAAACCGTTCCCCGTTTTTAACATAACACAAATTAGTCCTGGCATTCGTTTTAATTACCAAATCCACCCCCTAGCAGGCTTATCCTTTTCTTGCATTGTCATTAATTGTTGGTATGCCGGCATGACGGCACAATGACGTGGTATGTTTAACAAATTTAACTCGTTACGGTAGCTAGGGTGTTCATCGTTCAATTTTTGGTTGTTTTCGGTTTGTTAGATTTTTATTATTTCAACCTTAAAATTAAAAATCAAACCAAATTAAATAAAAAATTAAGAAATTAAACCAAGTTTGAATTCGATTTTTGGTTTGGTTCGGTTAGATTTTCGATTAAAACTACAATTCAATTCAAAGTTTAAATATTTATTATTTAAAAAATATCCAAAACAAAGATTAAAACTTTAACAAAATTATATAATATTCCTAAAAATATAAAATTAAATATACTTAGTGACTCGAACTTAAAGAAAGTCTTGGATTTCACACATTAGTTTGACATTTCTTGTCATTAAACATTCACGAAATTTGTTTGAGTTGTCACTTGTGTTATTTTTGCGATACATTAAAAAAACATTTAAATAAACTGGCAAATGTCAAAAAATATATTGAAAAAGAACATTTATTATATAACTAATAATTATTTATACAACCAATAATAATGTATTTAATTTTATTATATTTTTTCTAATTTGGAATTCGGTTTTCGGTTTGAAAGTCAAAACCAAAAACCATATTAGAAGTCGGTTTTGCCAACCAAATTAAACCAAAAACCAAATTCGAATTCGGTTTCGGGTTGTTCGGTTCGGATGATCGATTTTTCAGTTTAGTTTTTGGATGAAACCAAATACTGAACACCCCTAACGTACGGTAGCACACACTACGTCAATGTACGTGTTGGGAAATTTGGTTTACGTATGGCCTGCCTGTTATCTCTAAAAATAATATTATCTCCGTCTCAAAATAATTGTTATTATAAAATTTCAAAAAATATTTACTCATATTTTGACAAATTTGTCCTTTGTTGTTAAAGAATTTCAAAAAATATTTACCTATATTTTGACAAATTTATTCTTATTTATTACTCTTATCAAAAAGAGTTGGTAAGAAGAAAGAAAAAAAAAATTCTTACAACTTATCTATAATAATTAAATTTAAATAAGGGTACATCAGTCTTTTTAAAAGTTTCATTAATTATATGCAAATTACTAAAATAATAATTATTTTGGGACAAACGATAATACACTAAGTTGACTGGAGCAGGAATCGAGGTACTCTATCATAAATCAAGATAAAATATACACTCTCAAACATGATGTATAATTATACATATAGATTCTGTGTATATTTTCTATTGATCTATGGATTACTCCTCTCAAATTGGATGAGGGCCTAACACAAAAGTTTGTTGTGGATATTACTGTTGTACACATGAAAAAAAAGGAAATTTTAAGAATTTATTTTTTAGGCTTATCTTCACAGTTATATCACACTCGCTGTTAAAGTCTTCAAGATGCCAACAGTCATTTCTCCTTTTGGCTAACACGTCCTCTGTAGCCTTTCTGAGGCCAAAGCAAGATACGTAACACATTTTTGTCACTTTACCAAACATATCCATGCAAGTAACACATTTCAGGCATCTAGTAAACTCTTTGTTTGACAGCCAAATCTCAGCAACTATTTGCATTAAATGCACTAGATTTGAAGATCAAGGTTGAAGAATTTACCTTCTCCAACGGCTCTAGCAATTCTCACTATATATATCCCTCTCTTTGGAGCATTGAAGAAGGTTTGCCAAGGAATTATAGTTTAGAAATTAGTATTAGAGACGAAGCATTTAAGTCCAATCAAATATTCTCTCTATTTCTCATTAAACACTTAGACTTAACACTTCACTAATTGTTGATAGCTTTTTCAATTCATAGTTATTAAAAATTTCATTGATTGTACACACACACACACACACACACGAGTAATTAGTCTTTGTTTGAACGACATCATCACTTACAAACGGTCAAAGAAAATATGATCTTGCTCGGTAATGAACTAGTGGATAAAGAGTACACATTCGAAATTCAGGTTTACCAACTTCATGGTGAAAGTAGCAATGAGTAATATTTGTTTTTATTAGCAGCATCAGTAATCTATTGAACAACAATTTCAATTTTGTGATCTTCATGTGTGTTTCAATTTCAATTTCTGTCTTTTTTGTGAAAAAACGTCGTTTTAAAACTGCCAATTGAACTTTAAAACCAACTTTTTCGTTGCCCTTACTGATTCATTACAAGGCAATTTGATAATATTGAGTTTTTTTTACTAAAAGTTAAAGCTATTCACCCCTTCCTATAAATACCTCGATCTCTAAAAGTTAAAGCTATTCACCCCTTACTAATTGGGTCTAACAGGTATTATAGAAAATTTACTTAAAGGAATCTTTCTTAAAATGGAAAATGAAACACTTATTTAAAATGACTCAAAATAGAATAAAGTTTATTTTTCATAAGCTGCCAGTGTTAAAAATATACTCAAGCAACACAAAAAACTTCTTTATTGAATAAAATAATTAGAAAACTCAGTTGATTTTTATCAGACATATAGTAATACACAATTCATATACTTTTTAGATATTAAAAAAATGTTTTGGTGCATTTTAAATCTACGTTCTTTTCTATCGATCAAATGACTCGAAATTAAAACTCAAGCAATATAAGCATCAAAACTTAAATTTTTTGCTTACAAATTACTTTATGATAAATGTAATACATGATAAATGTTTATCCTTATTCCAATTGTTTGGGGTCCAATTGAACAAATTTAGGTCCCTCGTGTAAAAAAATTATTACACTAACAGTGTATCAAAATTTTAATCAATAAAATAAGAGACACTTATTTTGGGACGGAGTACAATGTAAGAAGCAATGTGTACAAGTAAACTAAAATAGTACTACCAATAAATAAGTATTTTCTATTTTATTTTTTGTTACAATCGAGAATAAGTGTCGCCTTTTTGTTTTCAGAATGACTCTTTAAATAAATTGTTGATAATACCCTTATTACTTGTGAGTTAAAAAAATTATAGAGACTCATTGATTTGACACCACTAAAAGATATTTGAGTATATTAAAGAAAAACTACACAGAATCAATTACTCCCTTCGTTCTTAAAATTAAACCAAAAAAATCCATCTTTCATTTTTAGACCGTTTAAAAAAAAGAGAGTTCACTTTCTAATCTTTCCTTTTTTGAAAGTTACCTTTATCAATTTACCTTTGATCTGATTCCTGCTTTAATTGATGAGCCACACTTTGACACGAGTATCTTTGAAAAATACATGATATTTTATAATAGAGTCAATTATCTTTTGTTAATCTGTACGACGGATCAAACATAAAATTCTTTTTAAAATGAAGGAACTATTTTCATAAAACTCGTGTAAAGTCAATAAGAACAATTATTATAAGGTGGAGAGAGTACTTAGAATTTTTGGTTAAAAATTAGAGTAAGATTAGCAAAAAAAAAAAATTTAATTAAGGAAAATACCACGTATTTGAAATGTATCAACTTGATGTTTTAAAGTATTGTACAATATACTATGATTAAAATGTAAATATTCAATAAGGCATAATGTAAATGAAATCTGTTAAATAATTAGTAAATATAACATTACTCTTTAATTAATACAGTAGCTAATAAGCAAAATATTTCTTTTTTTTAATTTTCAAATTGATCTTTAAAATTTTAATATCATAATTAAGTGTCATTTGTGATTAGTAAGATTCAATCATCTCAATATATAACATGATTGAGGCATTGGAGGTAGGTACTTGTTCAAAAATCCCCAAAAAAAAAAAAAAAATGAAAGGAAAAAGATCTTATTATTGTTGAATACGAACTGAATTTGCAGTCGCTTGAAAGATTTTTCTGTTTCAAAATCTATCAAAGTAGGTCCCAGCGTAAAAACCTCTTGGAAATACAAATGGAAGAAACAACCCAACCAACAATTTGAAAGGGGTGTTGGAACTTTTATAGCTTTAAACCAACCATCAACCGTTACTTGTTCACATGTTACTGTTAAATTTTTGTCCTGACATGGTAATCGCTGGAAATTTATTGAATTTCGTTGTACTGACTAAATTAGGGTTGTCTGGTCCGACCAAACCAAATCAAATCAAATCGAAATGATTAGTTTAGCTCCATTTTGATTCAAAGCATTTTGATCTCGTTTTTAAAAATTTAAAATATGGTCGGTTCTAGATTACAATGTTTGGAATTGAACCAAATCAAATCAACCTTTTATATATATATATATATATATATATATATATATATTAACTATTGTGAGTAATTAGCATAAAAATATGTTAAATCTATACCCTTAAAATTATTTTAATTTAATGTTAATTGTTTGACTTTTAATTATTTTATTTTGTGTTAAAAGCATTTTTTTTATTTAAGAGTGTATTTTTAAAATATTTAAATAATTAAACCTTGGAACCTAACCAAACCGAATCAAACCGGTCAATTTGGTATGGTTCAGTTTTGAAGTCTATAGCGGTTCGGTTCGGTTCGGTTTGAAAAGATGAAACTAATGGAGAAATTCGATTCATAACCAAATCGAACCACTTACACCTATACCTAACAGGCGATCGAAAGAAATTTAACAAAACCCTTTATAAAAAGATTTTTCTCAATGATTATCTTTAAATAGTTGTTTATTTTTAATTTATATTAAAATTTAAAAATTTAATTTTAGAGACAATTTAGTAGCACTAGTATATTAATCCCCTTAATTTATATATATAGCATTAAAAGTTTGAACAATTTTTTTAATGACACATTTAGGAGCAAACAATATAATATTAGGGTTAATTATAAATAACCCCCTCAGATATGGGTTAGGTTCAAATTGCCCCCTCGACTATTAATTAAAGCAATGACCCCCCTAAACTATAACATTTTCTTTAATCGCAACTTATGTTTAGGCATTGCCATTTGAATTGACGTAAAAGACCCGCCTAAGACTCATGTGACCATCTTTAAGCATTACTTTTTTTAATAATAAGCTTTATTAGTGTTTCAATTGACTATTTTACCATTATTGTTCTAAGACCCTCTTTGTACTAAAAGATGGACACAAAAGTAATTGCTTATCTTTATTTTAGATTTTATTGTAAAAAATAATACGTACATATAGTCATGTGAGTCTTAGGTGGGCAAATCCCGTCAATTCAAACAACAGTGTCTAAATAGAAGATGCAATTTAATACATTAAATAATTAATTTTAAGATTTTGTGCAGCTCAGGTGGTAAGACGCTTCACCTATAACCGATAGGTGAAGCGTCTTACCACCTGACTTGGTTTCGATCAAAGCTCCTCCATGATTTAAATTGTGTTTAGCTTTGCAAAATTTTTTGTGATTTTGACTGTTTTCTGTAAAGCAAATGTACTACGAGCTCGAGCTTGTAATATTCCTATAAGCACTTTAGTTTTCATGCTATAAGATAAAATTTCTTAGATCTCTACATCGTTAAATCAAATTTGTAATTTTTTAAGTAAAGACATGAACAAGTTTGTATATTAGATATGACGGTCAAGAGATCTAAATAAAATTGATTGGACAACACTAAACTAAAACTTGTAGAAATATCACAAACTCAAGCTCGTAATATCTAACCTCTTTCTATAATAAATGAACAAAAAAAAAGTAAAATAGGGATAGTGAAAAGCTAGTGGGTGTATAGAGAGTCTAAAATTACAAAACCAAGTTAATTAACTGCTTTCTCTCTATGTCTCGTTCTTACATTTGATGTAATCATTACAAATAAAAATTTAAAGTTTTAAAAATCAAGTCAATAAATCACATTATTATTAAACACACCTTCTCAATACTAACGTGCAATGGATTCATTTTTCAACTGGAAAAGAGATAACATGGTTAGTTTATTTTGACAAATGAGAAAATGAACGAACGGCACTTATAGCTAGCTCTAAATAGAGTAACAGATAAGTTATTCATTTTCACCTTAATTACGTTTTCTCTGTGTGTGGATAAGTTGACCAAGTCTGACCTTCTGTAATGAATTAACATCCAAAAATGGATACCCATTTGATGGAATCAACGCATAAGGAAAAAAGAGAACGTGTAACAGGTTAGGAGATGTAGATCGAGTAGGTGCATTTCAATTCTATTTTCCCGTCTGTCTTTTACCCCCACAAGTTAGGTCAAAGAGCCCTAAAGCATATTGGAAGTTGACAACATGCCAAATTACGATACCATTAGAATCTTTATAATCACAATATCTTTTTAACTAACTCACAAAATGGTTTCTCAACGACTCTCTACCTTGAATGACATTATTTGTATACTCTCTTCGTCTTAAAATAACTGTTCCTTTTCATTTTTCAAAAACATTCTTAAAATTAATTATTTAATGTATTCTTCTTACGAGTAGGTCTCATGTGTCATTTTGAGTAATTTACTACATTAACACTATATTAATCATATAAAATTGTTTTACCGTCAGATATCTAACTTTTTTTCTCTTCCTTACTTTTGAGATAAAAAAGTAAATTGACCCCATTAATATGACACTCTAGTGGTAAATTAATTGGCAGACATTAAAGAAAAATTACATAAAATCAAACATCACATAAATCGCGGCCAGCTTGCAATGAGCCAAGCTTTTTCTCGAGCTAACGAGCTTAGCTTGTTTATTTCAAAATTATATCAAATCCTATAAATTTTTGAGTTAGTCAAAGCTTTTTTCATAGAAATCTAATAAAATATATTTTAACATAATCAAATTATAAAACAATTTTAATATTACTCATTCCGTTGCTAAATAATTGTCCTCTTTCCTTTTTAGTCTGTTTAAAAAAAAATTATTTTGTTTCAAAACTTTCCTTTTTTTTTTTGGAAAACACGTTTATTAGATTACCCTTACCTTTTCATTCTACTTTAATTATAACTACATGCTCAATGGCTTTAAAGGAAAGTACTTATTATATCAATATTTTTAATAGATTTAATTTATTTTTCTTAATTTGTGGGCCCAATCAAATAAGATGATTATTTAGGAACAGAGGGTGTATGTAGCATATAAAAGAAAAAATCTAAATGATACTCCCTTCATCTCAAAATTATTGTTTTCCTTTCATTTTTTGTCAGTCCCAAATAATTTTCTTATTTAAAAGTTTCCTTTTTAGAACAACACTTTAACTATTTTACCCTTACTTTTTCATCCTACTTTTTTTATGGATCACATACACATGAGCATTAAAAAAACTGCACACTATACCAATATTAATAATCAAGTCAATTGTTTTTTTAATCCGTGTGTTGGATCAAACAAGACAATAATTTTGGGACGGAGGAGTATAACTAAATATTTTATAACTTTAATAAAAAAAATGCCTATCATATATAAATACTCCCTCCGTTCGACCTACATAGTTCACGTTCGAAAAGTCTAATAATTAAGAGATATATATGTAGTATTGGGATTGGATATAATTACAAAAATATTTTAGCATAGTTAATACGTTTGTACCAATGTGGGTGAAGGGTAAAGTTGAAAGTTTTATCGAGATTGTAAGCATATTTGTTTAAAGTGAACTATTTATGTGGAATATCTCAAAATAGTATAGTGGACTATTTGTTTGAAACGAAGGGAGTATTTAATTTAAATGAGCTGAGTTGGGCTTTAATGAGTATTTAATTGAAAGTGACATTGACTTTGTTTTTGTTAAATTTTGAATTATGTTTATTCAATTGTTTGTTGAGACTTTTGAGTTTGATAGTTTGTTCACATCTTACATAGTTACATTGAATTTTCAATTTAATTAATTACTAATTTGAGATCATACGTGAGTGAGTAATAAGAGAACCATGAAATAGAAATACGAAGCGAAGAAATCCCAAATTATTCTTACGATGATTGTTGATTTGAGTAATTGAATTTTTTTTTGACTTTAAGAGGTTAAAATTCGGTAGAAATTATTCAGTTTTTATATAATAATGTTTTCCCAAATTTAATTCAGTTCAGTAAGAATCCATTATTAAAATTGTATTAATAACAAAAATTATTTTTATCTTTCTAAAACTTAAATTAAAAAATGCATGAAATTAATATTTAATAATTAAATTAAAATCTTTCTTTTAACTTTTTTTTCCGAACCAATAAAATACTAAAAAAAAAAAGTCCTGCACGACAAAATCCCTTACCACTACTGTAGCAAAAGTAACTCAATCATACACTCAAAGTTGCTTTTTTCATGCATTCACATTTTGGAACTTCAACTGCCTTCCAGAGTTGGAAAGTGACCTATGCAGGATCGGAATCGGATCAATGAAGTTTCTGCTTTAGGTGCTATTCTGGTATATGATGTCATGTCAATTCAAAATTAAGAAATACGGAGTATACCTTTTGAAACTATTAATAATTCTAACGTTTTATTATTATTACCCGGAGGATCATACTCCCTTCTTTCCTTAATTATTACTTTCGGTTCTAAATTATTGTCTTCCTTTCTTTTTCATTCGTCAAAATAATTATCTTGTTTGAAACTTTTCTTTTAGAACATCACTTTTACTATTTGACCTTACTTTTTCTTTCTACTTTAATTATGGTACATACATGAACATTAAAGGAAACAACACACTTTTTCAATACTATTACAATATTAATAATCAAGTCAATTGAGTTTTCTTAATCGTGTGGGTCAACCAGACAATAATTTAGGCACGGAGGAGTATCTTATTTGAATTGATACACATTTAAAAAAATTAATTATTAAAATTAATATAATGTGTAATTTCTTTTAATGTTATGTATATATGGTCCATAATTAAAGTATAGAAGAAAATAAGGGTAAAATAGTAAAAGTTATGTTTTAAAAAGAATTTTTTTAAATAAAATTATTATTTTAAAACGGACAAAAAAGAAAAAAAAGATAATAATTTAGGGATGGAGAAAGTATAATATACAGGAAATTGCTGGCCGATCCCCTTTTCAAAAAGTTTAACCCCTGAAATCCACAATTTTTTTTCTTAACCGGAAAAAGACATTTTGATAATTTTCTTCCTAAAATATCCCTATGCAACATGAACACTCTTTTATTTTAGAAATTCGTTAAAACACACACACACACACACAAACATAAAAAACATTTAGTTATATTAAAGAAACTGAAAACTTGTAAACGATTTAGTATTGTTAATATAGTCTTCCCTCATGTTTGAGGATCAATTTTCATGCCTAGAACACGAATTTGATCAAATTCGAATTTTCTGAGTTCATCCCGTTTTTTCTTGTTCTTGGGCTGTTTTGAACAGTTACTTTAATCTATATTTTAAGCTTCGAATTTGTTTAAAATCAATCACACATTGTTATCCTAACTTAATACTATATTTGTGCACAATTTTTCTACCAAAAAAAAATACTATTTTTGAGATCCAAATCGAGCTTGGCAGTGTGCTGTTCAAAAACAAAGTGAGATGTTCTTGGACTGATTTTGGGACTTTAATCAATGATTTGAGTTTTAATTCACCAATCACAGTATGCTGGGCAACGCAACGGGAATCGACCTTGGTTACTCATCGCGATGAAATTCAAACGGTGTCTTGATTGCTCATCGCGATGCTTTGGTTTGCTCATCGCGATATCTTGGTTACTTATCGCGATGCCTGTGTTTCTCATCGCGATGCCTGTGTTGCTCATCGCAATGCCTTGGTTGCTCATCACAGTGCCTGTGTTGCTCATCGCGATGCCTTGAAAAATCTAGTCCTCTCCAGCAGATGAAATTCAAACGGTGCCTTGGTTGCTCATCGCGATGCCTTGGTTGCTCATCGCGATGAGCCCTTTGGTTACTCATCGTGATGCTTGTGTTGCTCATCGCGATACCTTTGTTGCTCATCACGATATTAACCACACGATGCCTTGGATTACTCATCGCAATGCCTTGTGTTACTGATACACACGTATTTTTCTTTCATTAATGATATAATTGTTTTTCGCTTCAAATTTTTTTAATTTAAAAAAATAATTATAAATATTTAAAAGAGACACCGCCATAACTCACCCCATAATATAAGTAAAGTTTGTGCCTTTAAACCGGATGTCAGGACTATCAACCTTACAAGGAGCTATTTAAAGGGTTATTTAATATAGGTTTGAATCCTCCCCCTCCTTATCAAAATGACTATTATGCCCTTGATGACATGGGTTGCGCCTGCATGTTCATTGTTTTTTATTTTTCAATTGTTCTACTTTTTATCCTTGAATTTATAATATTCTAAAAATTCACTTTATTCAGTAAATTTATTAATTTCGTTAAATTATTTAATTGAATGATTGTTTAGTTAAACAATTGAAAAAAATTGAGAGGTTTCTTGCAAATTAACGAAATTGTTGGTTATACATAAAAAAAAGGCCATTTGACATAAAAATCAAGCTAAAATTGTTTGAACTGGATAGATGGAATAATAAGTTGAAAACGAAGATTGTAAAGTAGTGCTTGATCAGGAAGAACATCCATGTCGACGCCCACTTGATCGACCTCAGCTATATGTAGCATAATTCTTTTTATCAATTTTTAAGTGATTATAAACATTGTGATTAGTTTAAAGTTTTCTCAATAAATTGATTCATCTAAAATTTTACTCCGTATGTATCAATATAAATTTTTTTTATTAACTTTACGCAACTTTTAACACTATCCCGTATCGAAAAGATTACTATAAAAGATTGGTCTAAAAACCTTTTGAAAAAGAGAAATGAGACATTTATTTTTAGCTGCCTTGGAACGAACAAAGTACGACAAATAGTATCGATCATCAGGCTGACAGGAACACATTCATGACGCAGGTTAGGAATTGAAGTGTTGAAAGTTACCTTAACAATGCCCTCAATCTTAGGACTCTGCACCTACAGACTACAGTGAAGAAAGTGTGTGCTATATTATGGATTACTTGCCCAGAAGGTTGGGTCACCCATTAAATTAACCACCATCCACACCGATGAATTAAAGCCCATGGGCCATACCTTTCTTCCATCATTCTCTCGTTATCACATTTTTGAGTAGGGACGACAATTTGAATCGAATGTTGGAAATGTAAACTGAACTAATCAAAGTTGATAGTTATTAACTAGTTTCACTGAATATGAGCGGGTGACGTGGAATAACCGAATTGGAAAATTGGGGATTGGTTCGGCTACGGTATTAGCAGTACCCGTCTCATTCCTCGACCTATTATTTGAACTGCATATTTAGTAATATAATTTTACTCTTATTTATACAAGTATTTATCATGTAACCTAGCTAGGTATTATGTTAAATGTAAATCACTAAGCCCCTAACATCATTCTCAATCATGCAAATCCGTGACTCAGCCGCTCACTCCTCTTCATCACTTAATGAAACATTTTAAATTTTGGTGAATTTGTGACGTATACAAATACTTGATTAGACTTTTTAGTTTTATTATGAACATTATTATGACGAGTTTTAAGTAGAAGTATTAACCTTTATCAAGTCTTATGAAATTGATTAAATAGTTTGTTCTTTGAAAATTTCTTTTTGAGATTTTTTTTTAAACATTTAATTGTTTCAAACTGAATTTTTAGTTTGACCAAATTAATCGTGAGTATTCCCGATTAACTATTATCGTGAAAAATGAATATAGGAAACAAATAAATTGCCTGGTGGAAAATGTGACAGTTATGGTGTATAAAATTAAATTGAAAAATGGGGGTGGTAGTATAGCCGTCCCAATGATATCCCTATTTCCGAGTTTTATTTTCAATCGTGGTAGCTGTATAGTCTTTTTCAAAAGTGATAGCCGCCATTTATTTTTGATCATTTTCACCAGATTCAATACAAGTAAATTAAGACAAATAGTTTTCATAAATTCCAAATCGAATTTTGTGGGTGCAACCTTGATTAAGCTTTCGTCAATGTTCTCGATTATGAAAAATAAGTGGGTTTCTGGGGTTACTTATGCTCAAATATGATTTATTTTTCTAGATCGACAATATGCTTGTGCTTATCCTCTTGAAGATATATATATATATATATGTCTCTTTTGTAGTTGTACGAATTTATATTAATGATCATATTGTAGTGTCCTGTGATCTAGGTAAAGCGAGGAAGAAAACTTGAACCTAGCTAGAGTTTGATTGGTTTTGCTCTTGCAATATTTTGCGTTCTTATCTCTTCAAGAAAAAAAAAAGGGGGGATTTACAGTAAATTATCTCTTCATGAGAAAGGAAAATAAAGCCATTCTCTCACTCTATATACCTAGTTTTTCTAATGTGAATAATGATTGAAAATTAAGCCACGAACAACAATTGAACGTTCTTCCATATATAGTCAACTCAAATACATATCAGCGTTGGCAAGATTAGTTAGCCAAAGGTATATGATCATCAATAACATGCAATCATATAACGCAAACTCTCTCTCTCTCTCTTCACTTACAATTTACAAAGAGTTCATGCATGCTTGATGTATGTTTTGATCGTGAAAAATTAATCGTTTTTCTGTATTAATATTTAACATACATTTATTTATTTAGTTTATATGCTATATTTTAGTTGTTGCAGTTGAAAAGTAATGGAAGTGATACAAAAAAGTAACAAAATTTTGGCCGCCAAATCACGGCCAATCGTCTGATTATATTATTTAGTACCGGAGCCTATCTATATAGTTAATCAACAACTGCGCGCAGGCTGCACCACTAATTTTGTGACATTTTTTTTTGTATCCATAACTCAAATGGTTTTCCAATTTCAAATCTGATTCTTGATGCATTGAAAAGTTATTATTAATGCATTGAAAAGCAAGATGTCTCGATGTTAATCATCCATCCATGAAATGGAATTTTTACTTAGATATATTTAATTTGAAACAAAGTAAAACAAATTAATGATATTTTCTAAACATGAGATATATCTTCTCTAAAAAAGAAGCTTCTAGCTGGAAGATAAAGAAGAATTACGTACCTAGCTACTTGAAGTTTGAAGAAAACAATAACAAAATGATTTCTTTCTTTCTTTCTTAATAGACAAGACTAATTAGTTACAGTAAGTAGTATATAGTGAGTATATTGATCACCAAGGCAGGCAGGCAAGCAGGTTTGGTTGCAAGGGGGGTGGGTAGGTCGAATTTGAGCTTTTTATGACTTTGGATTATTTTTGCCTTTATGAATAAATTCGGGGAGATTGATTCCCAACGACATCTCAAATGACTAAAAAGAATCAACCTGGATCCACTTGACATATGTATGAATATCTAGATAGATAGATAGATAGATATTTCTAGCTTCAATTCGCAAACCTGAGTTCCTTGAGTCATACATACTCGCCCGCCCAATGATCCTGCCAAAACTTCACTTACACTCGCCAACATTCGGTTCGGTTCGGTTCGGATCGGAAGTGATTCATTGTGAGTGTCAATTGCTCCTTTGAAGGCAGGCCCTGAAAGGACCTAGAAAGAAAGAAAGAAATCATTTTGCTAGCTAGGCTGACCTTACTAATTTTGCCTCATAAATAAACCTATCCGATTCTGACAATAAATAAATAAATTAATTAAACCTATCTCATCATAATGTGTTACCGTGCGTGAAATCCCATGCGAATTTCACATCTATTAACCTCCCACTGTATCCTGCCTGCAATCTGCAATACTCCTTCAGAAACAGCTCTACGGATCGATTGTGCTCCAAGAGATCCAAATCCAATACTAGCTAGCTATATATCTGATCTCACGTGCTGAGCTCCAACCCATAATGTTGCTAATGCTCTTAAGCAAACTTGTAGGGATTGGTGTGGCACATAAAATTTGAACATGGATTACATCTATAACGTACTGCATCATAGTTACCTTACCTCCAAACGATAATAAACCTTTGGACCTCCATCTTGTGATTTTCTTCCTAATTTTCTCTTCCACCTAAGCCAAGAATTGGAGCTTGGTCCGACCCTTGAACTTTAAAACTCAAAGAAACAACAGATGTTTTTGAGTTTGCAGTTCATGGGATATCTTTGGTTGGTTGCTTACTGTCCAGAAAATCTGAGAGAGAGAGAGAGAGAGAGAGAGAGAGAGAGAGAGAGAGAGCAGCAACCGGCGCCAACAGCAATGGCAAATAGAGTGAATTACAAAGTAAAATTCGAAATTGGACTATAGTCTCAATGTTTCCCCCTGTATGCTGAAAGATCAGCCTGCCTCTTTGTATGCTTAGTGCATGAGTTTGTTTGTCATCTCCGGACAAGCAGCAAGAGAGGAAATCAGTGGTTCAACTTGTAGTCAGAAAGAAGAGTATGCAACAAGTAGTTTGCTGTTCCAGGCCGCTTGAAATATACTAGTAAACCAGCACCATAAAGGACATGAAAGTTAATTCCCAAGAGTGAAAAGAGATAAGAAAATGGTTAGGATATATGAATCAACCGTATAACACCTCACATCTTTAATCTTCAACAGACATTTTGCTCTTTCAGAAGATCCCTTTGTTGTGCGACAACGGAATCAAGCGAACAATCAATTGAGCAAATAACAATTATCAAGAAAAGAGAATTGGAAGAAAAGAGAGAGAAATTGGGGTTAAGGACTGTTGTGTATTCTTATTCCAACCTTAATCGTGTTTTAGGGTTACAACTTATATATAGGATACAAGACGTAGCCCTAAATACACTATATAAGGAAACTTGAAAACTGATGATTCACCGCGTTGCCGCGGTGCGCCGCACCAACCTAAGTGGTGCGACCGTGTCAAGTACTACAAGCCCTGCCTGAAGTGCGCTGCGCACGCCAAGCGACCGGGCCAATTCTGAGACTTCTGTCGCATACCGCACACTCGCCTTGAGCAACCGCATCAACACGCATTCAGCTTACACTCTTGTATTCGGCCTTTTGTCTGGAATCGAACCATCCCTTCTAACTCCCTCTTTCAACATCCACAATCTTATCTTCAGATAATTCAATCCAAGAATGTTGCCATTTGGTCATAGAACATCTTATGTTAATCAGCATTCCAAGTCAAACGTCATATTCATATATCTTCTTCTCTTTTTTCTTCTCTTTTGACAGGCATGAATACTTTCTGTTATTCTTGATTTTTTGCTAACTCATCTACGTGTAGAGGCCGTGCTAATCCCATCGGCATTTCATCCAATTCAATGTGATGTTCCCAAAGGGACAACTTAAAATCCTCTCATTTCACCAGAAAAAAGAAAGACGATTTCACTCCTGATTATGAATGATGATTACTTTCACAGTAAAATGAGCGCCTCATCATTGCAATCCTCATAATCACTGTTAAAATCCTCCATCGATGACAGCTCTAAGGGCAATATCCCATTAGAATATTCTGACTCACGTCACATTCTGCCCTTAAGTGACCATTTAAACACTTTAAAGCACCATATATATCCTTCCTTTGACAATGCCTTGTATCTTTAGCAAAAAACTCATGAACACCATCCCCTATTTGGATTGAACTACAACCTGGAACTTTTTCTACTCTCTGTTGTCTCATTGCAGTCCTAAAGTTCAAAGCATCTTGCCACCGTCCAACTGCTGAGCTCAAATTGGTAATCAGTGTTAAATAGCCCGGATTTGATGGCTCTTTGTCCATGATCTTTTTTGTTACAAACTCCAACAAGTCTCCGTTTCCATGAATCTTACAAGCACCGAGCAAGGTGGCCCAAATGATAGCATTAGGCTCCAAATGCATGCTTTCTGTGAATCTTGCTGCTTCTTCTAACTTCCCTGCACGACCCATTAGATCAACCATGCATCCATAATGCTCCATTCGAGGTTTAATGCCAAAGTCGCAAACCATTTGTTCAAATACTCTCTTACCCTCGTCAACCAGCCCTCCATGAGTGCAAGCAGACAGAAGAGCAATGAAGATGACATCATCTGGCTCTATTCCTTCTAAACACATCCTATCAAACATTTCTAAGGCCTCTCTACACTGCCCATTGACAGCTAGCGCTGACACCATCGTAGTCCAGGTAATTATGCATCTCTTATCCATCTGATGAAACACTGCTTTAGAATTTTCCAAGTCCCCACATTTTGCAAACATGTCAATCAAAGCATTACCTAATGGAAGTGACAAAATGATGCTGTTTTTCTTAATGTAGGAATCAATCCATTTTCCATGTTCAAGTGAACCCAAGTGAGCGCAAGCAGATAAAACACTAGTCAAAGTGGTCTGATTAGGTCTGCATTTGCCATCAATTAACATATAGTGAAAAAGAGAAAGAGCTTGATCAAACATATGGTTATGAACATAACCTGCAATCATGGCATTCCACGAAACCATATTTCTTTTAGCTGGAATCTGATCAAACATCTTTCTTGCTGATTCGATGTCTCCGATCATAGCATATCCTGAAATGATTGTTGTGCAAGAAACTACAGTTTTTACCGGCATCTCATCAAAAATAGACTCGGCAGCTTTCACATCCCCTGCCTTAACATATCCAGATACAATGGAATTCCAAGAAACCTCATTTCTCTCCGGCATCCTCTCGAAATACAAACGAGCTGATTCCATTCTTCCAGCTTTCGAAAGCCCAGCAATAACAGAATTCCATGTCACAATGCTTCTTACAGGCATCGAATCAAACAACCCAATTGCAGATTCTATGTCCCCAATATCCACATAAGCTCCAATTAACGTATTCCACGAGACCACGTCTCTTTCAGGCATTTCCTCAAACACCTGACAAGCCGAACCCAGATTACCACAACACTTAGCGTAGAAATCCAAAAGGGTATTTTGAACAAACACACTCGAAACAAATCCCAACTTCAGAACATGGCCATGAATTAGTCTACCATCTTCAAGGGCCTCAGGAGATTCAAAACATCTGAAAAGAAAAGTGAAAGTAAAACTGTTTG
Organism: Platycodon grandiflorus; assembly: GCA_016624345.1. Taxonomy (NCBI): domain Eukaryota; kingdom Viridiplantae; phylum Streptophyta; class Magnoliopsida; order Asterales; family Campanulaceae; genus Platycodon; species Platycodon grandiflorus. The sequence continues at coordinate 18,556,403 of CM028364.1, read as the reverse complement.
GAGGTACCAAATACCTCCTCATTCTACAGTATGCGCTTAATGCGTATTTGTATGGCTTTCCAATGAAGCATTTGATCATTGTGTTATAGGCAATAACATTGGGAGAATGTGAAATGTGAAAAACGTCAATGGCGTAATTAAGTGAAATGAGCTCTGAGGAGAGAGTGATGAGCTTGGGTACAATAAGGCTGTTACTTTCAAGGCCATTGACGATAATTTGAAGATGGGTTTGTTTCAATTGTCTCATGCTCTTACAATTCTGCATGAACTGAAGAAGTTTACGCTCCATTGCCGTGAAGCGTTTCAAGAGATTAAGAAGACAGTATTGGAGAGTTTCTATTTAGGACAGATAGTATTGGAGAGTTTCTATTTACGACCTAAGATTTTACTGCTACTGCAAATATTACAAAAATATTATTGTAAATTTTGAGTTAAATATCTTTATAAAAAAATTTTAGTTATTGTTCGGTAGCCCAACCGAACATAGCTAAAGTTGTTGAGTATGGGTGCTGAGCACCACTATGGATGTTCGGTTACACAGTGTCGAATAACTTAAAAAAAAAACTCAATTTTGGATTCATTTAATTAAATCCAATTGCGAAAAAGGATTCATGTAAGTTGAGCTGATTAACTTTTGTCGTAGTTTGATTTGTTCAGTTTTAAAATTTTTGTTCAATGGAGATACTCGGTGATGGAGGCAAACTTGACTAGTGTGGGGGGGAGGAAAGGAGGAGGAAGAAGGATGGAGGGGAAGCGGGTTGCACTAGTGGTGGTGGTGTTGGGGGTGGGGAAGGAGGGAGGGAGGCGGAAAGGAGGGAGGAAGGTGGTGGGCTTAACGGTTGGGGGAGGAGGAGGAGGAGGAAGAAAGAGGGAGTGGGAGGGGAAAGGAGGATGGAAGAGGTGGGCTTAACTATTGTAGGTAGGGGCGGATGAGGAGGAAGGTGTAAGGGGAGGCGGGCTTCGAGGTTGGGGGAAGGAGGAAAAAGGAAGGTGTGGTGTCTTGGGGGGAAGGAGGAAGGAGCGTGAGGTGTACTGGGATGTGGGGGGAGGAGAAAGGAGGAAGAAGGAGAGTGATGTGTACTTTAGGATGAGTTAATTTTGAGAAAAATATTAGAGCAAACTACACAAATAGTCCCTGTGCTCTACCCCTTTTTTTGGATTGGTCCTTACTCAACGCCAGTGATCCCTATAGTGAGGTGACTTACACCATTGGTCCTTCCGTTAAATTCTTGCCGTTAAGTACAGACATGTGCAACTCATGTGATTTTTACAAGGGATAAAATAGTCATTTCAAAAAAAAAGTACAAGGACCATTTTTTCCTCTTTCCATGGCTACTGCTCATCACCTCATTCCCGCTACATCCAAATCCAACTCATCCGCTCCTTCTGCATCAACCCCATCCTCCTCCTCCGCCTCCCCGCCTCATCCCCGATGCTTCGATGACGCCTCATCTCCACCCGCACCCGGCGTGAGCGACTCACTGTCGCTAGCCCACCTACTCCCACCGCCGCCACCCATCGGTCTCGATGCACCGCGCCGCGCCGCGCCCAAGAAGCGGCGCGTCCACTTTGAAGGTCTCATTGCTGGTTGGTGCGCCGATTTTATTGTCAAACTTTTCAAACTCCCAAATTCTAGCTTGTCCGGTGGCAGATTAGATAAATAGTCAAAACCCACCACTAAAGTTTTAATTTGGCAAAACTGCAAGATCTCGATTGGATAGCAGGTAAAGTTTTTTTTTTTTTTTTTCAATTGGTTGTCATGATGTTTTCCTTAAACATGAAGATTTTTTTTTTTAGAATTGTTGACAATTTCTATTTTCTATTTTCTCTAGCTACCACGGCGGTGGTTCATTTATTTCTTGATGGCAAAGATCTTATTTTCTTGTTTTGGATTTTGTGTTCGCGTAACGGTAGTGGTGGTGGCGACCATGGTGGAACCACGGGGAAGGGGTTGGAATGATGAAGAAAGGGCTTAATTAGATTTACCATACTCATGTTGCGATTTTATGTGGGTGTATATATATAAAGAAGGGAGAAATTTTCTGGAAGAATGGAGGGTTGTTTGCTAGTAGGGTTGTTGAACAAGTATCGACCGCCAGACAACCATGGGATTTTTGATTTGGCGATTGCGGTTCGTAAGAATTACGAATTCAAGAGAAAAGGGATTGGGGTGTTGTGTTTATATGGAGTTCGGATCTGCCCGGAGGGGAGTGAGGGTAGTTGGATACTAGGATATCATTACTTAATAGTATTGCAGAGCCAATGATAATTTTGGAAGGAATTGAAAGACCTAGGCTATTTAATTTTGGGTTTTCTTGGAAGGAATTGTTCTCAGTAACGGTAGTGGTGGTGGCACCATGGTGGAACCACGGGGAAGGGTTGGAATGATGAAGAAAGGGTTTAAAAATTAGATTTAGTTAATTACGAAAATACCCACGTTTAAGTTTTAAAAAACAAAAATATTATGGCTAATTTTGTCCATTCAAAATAAAAAAATGCACGGACAATTTTACCCTTGGGCAAAGGCATGAGAGTTGCACGTGAGCATAGTTAACGGAAAAAAACTAACGGAGTTGGACGGAAGGACCAATTGCGTAAGAAGTTTCAGTATAGGGACTTAATTTTTTCGAATTTTAGTTCAAGGACCAAACTCGAAAAAGGAGTAGAGCACAGGGACTATTTGTGTAGTTTGCTCAAAATATTATAAAGGTATAATAAGCAATTAAGGGGAGGTGTACTTAATTTTTTGAGTGATAAAAAATATTTGGGTGAGTTGTACTAAGTAATGAAGTGTAATCAGTAAATCTTTGGATGAAAAATATTTGGGTGAGTTGTACTGAATAGTAAGAGAAGAAAGACCAGGCACCTCGGAGGAAAGTTGTTCTTTGTGATTGTGGGAGGAATTGTTATTACGATAACATCGTGGAAAGATCAAAACCAAAATGAATGTTATGGCCCACTTTAAAGGAACATAATCGGCGCGAAACATAGACATCTTAGATTAGATATATACTTCTTCCGTTTCAGGTAAAGATGTTATTTTTCTTTTATAAAAGTCAACATAAGACTAAATCAAATAAAAAATTTACATAGTTTACTTATGTTTTAAAAAATAAAATTTCATTAATTAAAAACTATCTTAATAATACTATGGATTACAACTTTAATAACTTTGTAAAAATCACTAGATTTATGTTAATTATTGGTTAAAATTAGCTTAGTTGACCAAAAAAAGTCAAAAATGAACTCTTTACCTGAAACGAAGAGAGTATTTAACAGTTGTAAGTAAAATATGATATTAAGATGTGGTCAGAATAAATTATGTAAAATATGTACATAAAAGCTTTTAAGTTATCACTCTGATACTAATTTATGTGGATTTCATAGATGAGGGTTGGTGAGAGCAAATTATATTAGCACCAAAGGATTAAAATCTACCAAAACATCAAAGTGTTAGAACGTGAGATATGTTGGTACTTTCATTATAAAAAGTGTCTTTGACACCTATTTGTATTTGGTAACTATAAATACCAATTCACCCAATAAGCTGAATCACTTCCAACGATCTACACTAATAGTGATATTGTATATAGTCGTATGATTTTTTGTTGATATTTTCTATTAAGGCCTTAATTGGTACATGGAAATGGAATCAATTCTGCAAAATCCATTACTAGTAATGGGATTTCACAGAAATAAATTTTCTGCAGAATCGATTACTAATGTAGTATAAATTTCTATTATACTGTTTGGTAAAAAATAAAACAACTTGGAATGCAAAGATAAAGTTGAAGCAACTGACAACCTTACCCCAATGTAGAAACGTACTTGTTAATGACTTCCATGATAAAAATTAGACATTAACGTTATTATTGCTCCACAAAATAACAAGTTCTTCATTCTCTTTCAATTTTGATGAAAATTTTAAATTATCCGACATCAATAAAGCAAGAAAAATTTATTAAATTAAAAAAAAATTAATGTTATAATGAAACTAGTTCAAATAAAAATAGTTTAAACATTTGAAACAATTCGAGAAAAGTACTTGTAATTACTTATTTAGAATAATTACTATTTTATTTTTCTATATAGTTTCAAGCAGATCAATCACCTACTCTTTTTTTTCATCATATTCGATTGTGAAAATTAACACAACAATCATAAATTATAAACTATTATTAATAAATTAATCAAATGAGAAGAGTTAGAAAAACCATATGAAGAGCCAAGAACAACGACGACGAGGAGGTGTAAAAAGGAACGGTCATAAAATTGTTGAAACCAAATAAATAATAAATATAAAGAAAATACTTAATAGAATGATATTATTGTCCTTTTACATAGATTCCAACTATTAGGAATCCGAATACCACCTCTTCCAGGATTATGATTCCTTAAATTTTAGTAATCAATTTCAAGATTTTAGTAATATATTTCTATTCCAAATATAATCCTTGCACTACCAAACATTATTAATCAATTCCATGGAATCAATTCTGCAATTTCATGTACCAATCAAGGCCTAAGTGTAATACTCGGGTGGTAATCTTCCATCATTAAACTTATTGGGACTTTCAATTAATACGGAGAACAAACTCAGCTACCACTCGAAGTAACCCTTGTAGAATTATTTTTTTTTTTTTAAGTGAACCATGCCTACAAGTACAAGGATTTGAGTAGAAGGGAGGGCTATATCTTTGATACAGTCACATAATGGAACAAAGAAAAATGGCCAAATTACAATTTTCCCCCCAAAGTATACACCAAATCCCAGTTTGCCACCCATATTCCGTTTTGTCCCATTACGGTACCCAATGTTACAATTTTTCCCAATTTCACCCCTGGGACGGACGGACGTTAAATTTTTTAACGGAAGTTAACATGTGCATAACATGTGAGGGTTACTTTGGTCATTTTAATCGGGGCAAAATGGGATTTAGTGCAGTTTTCTTAAATTGGTTAATGCAATTTTAGTAATAAAATTAAAACTAAACTCTAAATCAATAAATATATATTATTAGTATTTAAACTAAGTGTTTAATAGAAAAATACGTCATTAATTAATTATTAGCATTTGTAGGTTGGATATTATTTTATCGTTTAGTTAACCATTTGACATTTAAGATATTTTGAATTATAAATTTTTCAAGAGAATTAAAACAAAAGAAAATAAAAATTGTTATCCACTAATATTTAAGATATTTTTAAATTATAAATTTTCTTAAAGAAATTAAAATAAAAATTGCTACCCATTTGATATTTAAGATAGTTTTAAGTTATAATTGTTTTTAAAAAATTTAAAACACATTTGACATTTAAGATATTTTGAATTATAAATTTTTCAAGAGAATTAAAACAAAAGAAAATAAAAATTGTTAACCACTAATATTTAAGATATTTTTAAATTATAAATTTTCTTAAAGAAATTAAAATAAATTAAAATAAAAATTGGTACTCATTTGATATTTAAGATAATTTTAAGTTATAATTATTTTTAAAAATTTTAAAACAAATAAAAAAAAAGTTCATTCAAGCATTTTGTCAAACATTTATGGTGCATCTTTTTTAAACTCTCTTTCAAGATACAATTTATTAACAAACATTTTCTATTGTCAAAAGATAAAAACAAAACATTTTCTAAATATAGACTTTTCTCATTTTCTAAACATTTTCTAAACAATTTCTTCCTCTTTTCTCCCTTCTCTTTCCCTCTCTAAACGCTAAGTAATTAACCCACCGCGGACTCCCACGCCGCCCTATAAATCCACCAACACTACCACCAGCGCCGTTATCAAATCCCCCTTCTCCACCATCCCCCGTACCTTCACCGAATCCGTTTCTTTAATCGGTGGTTCCACAGCACGTACGAGGAGTTTCACTTCACAAGTTCATAACGGAGAGAGAATTGCTTTTGCTACCGATAGCATCACTTTCGAGGTCATTAAAGGTTCATCGAGCCGTTCATTTAGTGTGGCTTCAAGCACCATCAATACACGTCAATTGGAGTTTGATTCAGAGTTGAGGGACTTTACTGACAACTGTATGAGTAGTTGACTCAGGATTCAATCGAGTTGAAATCAATGCCGAGTTAAAATCGATAACCTAAGGGGTTCAATCGGGGTCTTTTGATTGGGGAGGGCAGATTTGGTTGCATCTGCGTTTCCATCGAATGCCAAACACTAACGTTCCAAAGACTGTTGCACCATTGCTACTGAAATGGGGTTTTGAAAACCCTAGGTTGACGAAGGAAATTGGAGGTGGAAGGTGATTTTGGTGGTGTAGTGAGTAGTAGGGATTATTGATTGAATCTGAATTGGAGGAGGTGGGAATGGGTAATGGGCGGGTGGAATTGTCTTGGAGAGGGGAAGGGAGCAAAGCAGGGCGTTTGATTTTTGTGAAGCAGAGATTGAGGTTTCTTCCAATGTTGCTTGGCATTCTCTCTCTCTCTCTCTCTCTCTCTCTCTCTCTCTCTCTCTTTCTCTCCTGTTGAATCAGATTTGGGAGAGAAAGGAGAGGTGTATAGTATGTTGATGGGTTAATAGTTCACCGTTCAGTTTGGAAGACACCGGCGATGAAGATTTCGCCGCCATCTGCCATCTTCGTCTTCTTCGTCTTCTGCCATCTTTAATTTGTTTTTCCAAATTTAAATTTTGTTTTTTTTTTTAATTTGAAAAGAAAGAAAGAAATTTTTAATTGAGAAATAATAATTTTTTTTTAAACAAATACAACTATTGGGGGCAATATAGTAACTTTACGATTTTACTTATCATGTGACATGCACATGACCAACTTCCGTTAAAAAATTTAACGTCCGTCCGTCCCAGGGGTGAAACTGGGAAAAATTGTAACATTGGGTACCGTAATGGGACAAAACGGAATATGGGTGGCAAACTGGGATTTGGTGTATACTTTGGGGGGAAAATTGTAATTTGGCCAAGAAAAATGGAACATTAGTGGCCCAATCTTTCCAATGGTATTACAATTTGAATTTCGGCATTTGAAACGAGACACGAATGAGATATGTTGCAGGAATTTACAAGCTATGAATCAGAACCAAAGCCTCTCGCACCAGGAATTACTCGAAAGAAGTTCCAATATTTGCATAAAAACCCCATCAAATTGGTTGCCATGTATAAGAAGTTGCATCTCCCGGGGAGCACCTAAAGAAGCCCTTCTAGCATATACTCAAATTCGCCGCTGTAACCAAATTTACGTACCTGGTATAGTCCCATTACTTGTCAAAGCTTGTGCCTCTCTTTCCATGGTTTATTATGGAAAGTCTTTGCACGCCGAATCAATCAAGGCCGGGGTAGAATTTGATGTAGTGGTGGGAACGTCATTGGTTGACATGTATGCGAAATGTGGCAATACGATTGATTCCCGTAAACTGTTCGATAATATGCCTGAAAGGAACGTGGTAACATGGAATGCTATGGTAGGAGGGTACATGCGAAATGGTGACAAAAATCCGCGTCTGTTTTGTTTGAACATATGTCTGCAAGAACGGTTGTGTCGTGGATTGTGATGATTGAAGGGTTTTCAAGACTGGGTGATATGGTTAGTGCTAGGAAGTTATTTGATCAGGTTCCTCCAGAGCTCAGAAATGTCGTGACTTGGACTGTTATGGTTGTTGGGTATGCTAGCAATGGGCAGATGGAGGCTGCTAAGCAAGTTTTCGAGGTGATGCCAACACGGAATTTCTTTGCTTGGTCATCGATGATTTCTGGGTACTTTAAGATTGGTAAGGTGCATGAGGGGAAGGCTATTTTTGATAGAATTCCATTTCGGAATTTGGTGAATTGGAACTCGTTGATTTCTGGGTACGCCCAAAATGGGCTTTGCGAGGAAGCTTTGGATGCATTTGGGAAAATGCAAGACGATGGGTTTGAGCCAGACGAGGTTACCTATGCGAGTGTTTTATCTGCTTGTGCTCAGCTGGCTTTATTAGATGCTGGTAAACATCTCCACCAAATGATGATTCGTAAAAGAGTAAAGCCTAATCAGTTCATTCTAAATGGTTTAGTTGACATGTATGCAAAGTGTGGGGATTTAACTAATGCCAGACTAATCTTTGAAGGGATGTTGCAACGAAATGAGTCCTGTTGGAATGCTATAATAGCGGGTTTCGCCAGTCACGGCCATTGCAAGGAAGCTATTGACTTCTTTCACAGAATGGAACAATCTAGTGAGAAGCCCGATGAGATAACGTTTCTTTCTGTTCTATCTGCTTGTGCACATGCGGGGTTTGTGACGGATGGCTTAGAAATTTTCTCAAAGATGGAGAAATATGGTTTAACAGCCAGCATTAAGCATTATGGCTGTTTAATTGACCTCTTAGGGAGGGCGGGCAGGTTAAGAGAGGCGTATGATTTGATGAATAGGATGCCACTGCAAGCAAATGACACAGTTTGGGGGCTCTACTTGGAGCATGCCGAATTCATTCTGACATGGATTTGGCAAACCAGGTGCTTGAAAATGTTGGTGAACTAGGTTCGGGCAACGATTCACACTATGTGCTGCTGTCAAATATCTATGCAGCTTCCGAAAGATGGGAGAGAGCTGAAAGTATGAAGATGGTTATGTCAAGTAAAGGATTACAGAAGACACCTGGGTGCAGTTCAATTGTGCTCAATAGAACTGAGACTACTATTGAGGCAGTCCTCTTTTAAAAATGCAAGGTAGCTTGCTACCCCTTGAATAAGCTTATACTATTGTGAAATTGTAATGACAGCCTAATGCGGTGGACCCAACTTGAGAATAAGGTCAAAGCTCCTCTATGGCACCATGCAAAATAGAAGAGCTGGTGAGCTCTATAGAAATTCATTTTGTTTTCTCTCATTGTAAATTTGGATACCATCCATCTGAACTACGACACACATAAAACTGCTTGTTGAAGAAATCTTGTAAAGCAATGAATAGTGGAATATCCAAGGATGTACAAAATTTGAGGTTGAAACCTCTGTATCTCATGATCTATAAATTATACAAAATGTTTTGTTTCTCGTTTCTTTACTTTTCTTTTTATCTTCCCTTCTTGGGTTCTATACTCAGTTGTATGACTAATTGACTACACCAGAATAGTGAACCCTCGATTACACAACTCTGAAAGATTCTGCTATTCTTTTCAAATCTGGGTAGTACCTCTTCCATTGAAGACCTGCAAATGGCGAAAAGGTGTTTTAGTCAAGTCAGAGCCTCATAGTTAAGTTCTTCGTATGATCCTTGTAAGTTTCAAGAGCAGGTGAAGTTCTTACCACTCCCAGTAACACTGAACAAATAGAGGCGATTGCCAGCGGCAGTTGCTGTGATCAGAATATGAGGTGGTTCTAACTCGAATTGGTAATATTTTCTTCCCTCATGTTCAGTTACTTGCATACTTAATACCTTCCCTTCTACATTCTCCCCAATCACTTCTGGCCCAAATGCACTGATCACCTTCTCTGGAGGTCCAATTCGTTCTATCGTGACGTTGTCGCCAAGATCTGTACATCATGAAGCAACCAAGACATACGAGTCATAAAATATGAGCAGTCAAGCACCACAGAGAGAGAGAGAGAGTATGAGAGTGACAGTGAGTGTGTGTGTGTGTCTGTGAGTGTGTGAAACTTAATCTAACTTGATAGATTCAGCTCCGAAGTAGTTTAGTTTATAACAGCATCCAATGGCAGATGAAGCAGAAAAGGGAGAAACTTACTGTCTGCAAACCTGAGAACAGGAGCAACAATGACAGAGAGGCGTCCTTCTTTAGAGCTACCAAATCTCAAGTCAATCTCTGTGCCTCCTAGATCAGCAATTGATACTGGCACCTAAAATAGAGATGAAGTGATCATCACTGAGGCAGTCTTTGGACAAAATAAATAAATTAAATTAAAACTCTGGGTTCTCGAGTGAGTCAAGGTCAAAAGATTTGCTTCATGCATATCTTGGAGGTTGAAGATGATTAATTGAGGATTTATAGTCGAGCCTGCATCTGATTAGTGGAGTAAAAGATTACCTCTTCCCACCCTTGAGGCACTGAAAAGGTGTAAGGGATAATGGGACTCCATCCAACACCATGCCCTCCTGACTTCTCATCTGGTCTGCGGTAAGTCCTCCAACCTGTCTGAGCATATTTCTCCATGATGATGGTGACACGTAGAGAAATAAAAACAAAAACATAAACAAAAGAACAAAGGGAAAGGGGAGCAGCCCAAAGCGTGTTGTAAAACAAAGTCCCAAGAGGGCTACAGTTGTTGCTGTGGCAACTATAATCGGTCCTTTGGAGAGAGCGAGAAAGTGTATGGTTTTGAATAATAGTGCAGAAAAGCTATTAAGAAGTTGATCCATTTGAAGAGCTATTTTCTCATGTTTTGAATTTTGCACTCGGAAGACACATATTTTCTCATGTTTTGAATTTTGCACTCGGAAGAGTTGTTTCTCAAAACAAATGCTTAAGACCTTCCTGTTATTCTACATTTAGCCTTCACTTGTCACTAAATCAAGTTTGGATATTAATTGAAGATGTGAGTGGGTAAGTACACTGAAGTTCTGCAGGTATAAGGTACATACCAGCAGAAGCACTACCATATCTTATCTTTCCTTAATATCTTACTGTTCCATTCACACCATTTAGAGGCGTAAACCGATATTATGTGTTTGGGAGCATTTAGAATTCGAATTCTAAGTAAGTTTAGTTTAAATATTAACAGATTCATATCTAATTCAAAAAGCTGTGTTAATAATTCATCTCTTTATCCATCTCCCTGTCTCAGTCCTACTGATTGATTTCATATGCCTGGACAGTTGTAAAGGTAGACCATGAAAACTAACATATAAGAGAAGTAATGAAAAGTTTCCAAATTTGATAGTCAGTCAGGTTAGACCAATCGCTTCATAGTTGAAATAGAATCTTTTTCCGCCATTATGATTCGGTTCAAAGCAAGGTTATTGCTACGTACGCGCATTCATATCTTTCTTTATTACTGAGGTGTGTCTTTGTTTATTACTGAAGAGGATTATGCATAGTGTAGTAAGCGAAGGAAAACCAAACCTTGTTCATCGGGTTCAGAGAGACCGGGAACTCTTCCAGCTAGAAGACTTTGCTTCACTACTGCCAATCCCTCTCCTGGGGAACCACCCAACGCTAGTAGAGATGAAGATATCAAAGAAACCCCAGACACCATTGCTGATCTTCTCTTCAACATTCCCATTTTCTCATTTTCTCTTCCTGCAGCCACTGCTATTGTTGTTGTTGGCACCACTTTTTCCTTTTTTGGTGAAGAAGAAGATGAAGAAGAAGAAGAAGAATTGACAACCACCAAAGGAAATGTTGGCTGCTTGTTTTTCCATGACAAGCTACAGCTTGTGAATGCAATTGTGCCCATCTCCTCTCAGAGATACCTTCAAAATGGAAGAGAGAGAGAGTGTGGAAAGGAAAGCAAAGGAATTTAATTTATTTTTTTATTAGGAGTTGAGATTAGCTTACTACTCTCTATCAATAAAGAAGAATCTATAGAGAGCAGAGATCATATTATTATTGGGTTTCTTTCTTTCAGTTTTTTTGCTGTAGTAATGGAGATTGTGATTATTTTGAATTTTTTATTTATTTTTTTTCTTTCAACAAATTATTATTACTTACATTTTCGGGGGGTTTTGTGGACGTGATATCATTCCATTTCTTTGATTGGATTTGGATGACAGTATGGCCTTGCATCTGCCACGTCTACATTAGTCTATGTATCACTTTTTCCCAACTGATAATTGAACCACGTTCTTACTTTCCTTTTAGTTTCCAACGGTAAAATAATTACTCCCTTCCAAAAAAAATCAACATCTGAATAGTTTTATAGTAATTAAAAGATATAAAAAAACATAGTAGTTGGTTGGTTATAATTTTAAAAATATTTGAGTATATACAAGATGTTTATAGCATATGTAAAGAATAAAGTAAAAATATTTATAAAAATTGTAATCATAATTTTTTAAAGTAAATTTTTTAAATAAAACAACCCAAAATAGAATTGTGGGTTATTTGTCGAAAACTGACAAGTATTATTTGGGTGAATTACGGGTCGGTCCCTTTTTATTGAATTTCTTAGTGTATGTAATTTTTAATTGTTGTATTCTTCACTTATGTAATGGATTTAATTATGTAATATTTCATTGTCAATTAATAATATTCATGGATTGAATAAATAATTTGGTGGACGTATTATGTTAATTTTGAATGTAAATTGTGAAAGAATAAAATATTTACAAATAGGTTCATACTAATTTTTTTTTTTTTTTTTAAATTATGATGGAGAATATGCTTATAATAAAACCTTCCTTAACTGACCATTGTCATAAGGTACAACAAGCAGTACAGTAAAATTTATGGTCAGTCACAGGCACAGCTTCAGTATTTGAATGTCTATACATTACAACTACTCATAATTACCAAAAGACAACATATACTACCAACAAAAAAACTACTGTAAATTCTAAAACTAAATCATGAGCGGTTAATATTGAATTATATTAAAAATGGTAAAAACGGTAATAAAATTAAAGTGGTGACAGAGTAAGCTGAAACAATAGTAGAATAGTGTCAAGGCAATGGCATGGGTGGTTTCCAATTGCTGAATTCAACCAAGTTTCTGTTTACTATAGATCCATTGTGTAGCCAGAATGTTTCTGCTGACTGGTGGAATTGCCTCACTTTCCTCTGAAGCTCCCACATAATTCCACTAAATGCAGAGCAATGCTCCGAGTCGGGAGCATAAACCCATAAGCACCTCACTTTTCTTCCTCGGGCTATCATCTCCTCTATGATTGTATCTGCGATACAATCAACCAACCATAAGCATCCATAGATATGATAATGACATTTATTTATGAAGAAAATTTCTGTTTGAGGTGCTGGAAGCTAACCTGGTATTGATTCCAAATATTTCAAAAGTTGAGGACCTGTTTGAGAGGATGGCCACTTGATTGAGATCTGAGTGTAGTCGACCACATTCTGAAATGGCAATTCTGCTTGATCGGATAAGATCACTGGAACGCACTCCTATTTAGCAAAATATATCAAGTTATTTAGAAAAGCCAGCATTGCCAATGTGTTGTGATGGACAAACAGACCACTGGGGAGAGAGAGAGAGAGAGAGAGACCACAAAAGGATTCGTAAGCGAAGAGTCCAGGATGACTCGCCGCGAGGAGCCAGGCAGAACTTGGCATTGCGGAGGTGTTCAAAATATTCCTTTCTCCCCAATTTGTCAGGGCCACTGAACTTCAACTCTGGAGATTCCAACTGTTTATATAATCAATATGCATATTGTTTGGAGAAAATATCATTGAGAGCAAATACCATATCAATTCAAAGCAATTATTTCCCAGAAACTGAAAAAGTAGAAAAGTTATAATCGTGCTCATAATTGAGCTCAAAATTATGCAAGTAAACATAATAGAATATAGGTCTATAATGCACCGATATAGTTTCAAATTACCATTTAGAGCTAAAAATTAATAATGGAACATTACAGGTACGATCCAGTGCTGGTGCAAAGATACATCAAACTCTGAAAATATAGGATACGGGTATGGACCTCAAAATTACTCCCTCCGTCCCTAAATTATTGTCTTATATGACCCGACACGAATTAAGAAAAAATAATTTACTTAGATTATTAATATTAGTATAGTGTGTAGTTTCCTTTAATGGCCATGTGGATGTGGCTCATAATTAAAGTAGGAAGAAAAAGTAAGGGTAAAATGGTAAAAGTGTTGTCCTAAAAAGGAAACTTTCTAACAAGACAATTATTTTGAAACGGACAAAAAAAGAAAGTAAGACAATAATTTAGGGACGGGGGGAGTATATTTTAAGATTCTGAAGTATCCTTGCACCGCACCCGCATTATATCGTAAATACCTTACAGACACACACACACACACTACCTCCATCCCAAAAAAAGTCCTACAATATTAGAGTTACTGACCAAATATCTATGAGTGGTGCCAACATAATATGTATGACAAATCGAACATAAGATGGAAACTCAGAGAAGCTAATTCCCTCGCACAAATAATTTCGAAGAAGTTAATATTTATGGAACAATGGTGAAGCATTTAACTTGTTAATAGAATAACCAAAAATTAATAGAAAAGTTCATGAATCACGAAATTAATTCATAACAACTAGATCTACAACATTCCACCCAGGAAAAAAGAATATAAACTCCAAGAAAAACCTGGAAAATTAAACAAATTTTATTAAGATAACCATAAAGTCAAGGAAAAGTACATACCTTATTTGGAAATTGCTTAGCAAGCTTTATTAATTGAAGACGGCCAAGCTTTCCTTGTGCTCGACCTAAGAAATTTGCCAAATATTTCCTCTTTGATAAAGGCAAAGGCTCAACCAGTCTCGCCCATGGGTAGTCATACCATCATCAACATTTCCAGGGATGATTATATCTTTCCATGTATTGAATGCACTTGTGTCACGCTTATCTGTTCGGTCACCCTGTATTTGCATATGGGATCGTCTTTTTCATTTAGTACCATATTTCTCAACATAAACAGCAGAAATATGAACCAATACACATAAGAGAATTGGGGACGATGAAACTTGAGGAAGCAACCATTCCATGGATGTAACAACGTGAATGTAAACTCCAAGCACATTCTCTTATTAAAGAGAAAATAAAATGGGGTGATGCAGTGAGAGAGATAGAGAGAGAGCGAGAGAAGCTTTGCTTGATTGACAGCTCCTCTTGCTGATATATGTTGGAGCTTCTGGCATCAGTGATTACATAGTAACAGTAATGACATGTCCAGCAACAATATACCGAGTCAATTGTTAAATGCCATGAAAGCAACAGGAGTTTCAAGAAGAAATCTAAGGTTCCAAGTTACTGCTAAAGGTAAAATAAAATTGATGCTGGTCTACAGAAGACATTCCAGGTGGCACAGATTTGAGGCCTATAATGATAAACTGATGCTTTGTACTGTAATTTATTTTTAGTTATCTTTTTAAAAAGTAAATGTCATTAACTGAGTAACAGACTAACAGAAGACAACTCTAAAGCTTCTTCAATAACTCAATTTTCACAATTTTAACATTTACTAGTGACTATATCAAGATGCCTTTTACAATTACAACTCAGGCCAGATTGCACCTGCACAAGTCAAAGTAAGCAGATTGAAAATATTATGCTTTAGAGCCAGTACAACCAAGCAATTTCAGAGTACACTTCTAACTCTTACTAGTTATAATCAACTTACAGTTGGTTAACACTCAATCAGCTCATGTTCTTAACACAGAGAGAGAGAGAGAGAGAGAGAGAGAGAGAGAGAGAGAGAGAGAGAGAGAGAGAGAGAGAGAGAGAGAGAGTTTTACCTCAGGAGTAAGAATTATGGACCGGTTTAAATACGTAGCCCAGGATTTGAACAAGTGTGCCCCAGCGCCACTGCAATAGAAAATAAAACTTTAGCTAACTGCAAAGAAAGGTTCTCCAGAACAGAAGTACGCTTAATGCTACATAAACTGGTCAACAAAAGAAAGATAGGTTCCACTGTAGCCTGTCTATGTTTCACTCATCAACTTGTTCTGCAAATGAAGTGTCCGAAGATGATGGATAATAATATACACTCTTCACACCTAAGTATAACTTCAGCACAAACATTCCCTTCTAATTCTTTTAAGAAGTCCTGAATGTTTCCACTGATACATGCAAGTTTAGAATTTATCATGATAATTCTACTTAACACTGATATAGAAAATAATTTATTATAAGCACTTGCACCTTGGAAAGACAAATATGTGGTTGCGACCTCCGGATAACCTGAAATATGGCATTTGACTTAACACCTGAAAGCAAAAACATATAAAACTAGGAAATAAGGAAATCGGCTTAAGCATAGTAACACACTACCAGCTGATAATATACTAGTGATGTTCAAAATGACAAAGAGAAACCAAGGGCAAAAAGAAAAACTTTGAAACTGCCAACACATGCTGCAGAGAGGTACAAAGCATTACAAGGATTAAGAAAGCTTTGATATGTTTTAGGCGAGTTTTTCTGCAGGCACTTAGAGGAGGCCTCATTTTCACAAAACTCTGGCTAAAGAGTACCTTGTCAAGCACTTAGATGATATATTACCTTCACAAAAGTCTGATTTATCTCTTTATCATTCAGACCACCCATCATGCGAACACATTTAGCATAAGCTGGCACAAAAAACAGATCCGCGTTCTCTTTCTTTCTTGTTCGAAAACTTGATTGCGAAAGGATCCTGTGTATTTTAACCTACAAATTGATATTAGATTCATAAGAACAGAAAATGGTTAATAACTCAAAATAATATAGCCCCCATGAAGATCAAAGGTAGCTATTTTTTAAAGCAGTATAGGCTTTCACTGAAACAAGTAGGGTCGGAGAAAGAGATGCCAACTTCTTTTTCAACTTAACAATTGTTCTGACAACAGTCAACTTAGTTTTGGCAATAGATTCACCCAAAGATTAACTTGTAGGTGTTAACATTTGGCAGATGCTAAGTAATAGGAATTCAGAAAAAGAATTCTCATATAATTGTAAGATAACTCGAGTCTGTCAAAGCACACAAACATGTACAGATCATTTACAATCAAATCAAAAGGCAAGCAGTTATCTTCTTGCGTATATAAATACTTCCCATCCCATTACTGACATTTCATGCTTCCATTTTCTACTTTATTCTTCTTTTCTGTCGGTGCAACAGTTTTAACAGTTTAATCTTCAACTCTTGGTCAAATTTTAAGCTTCAACAATGGTGAAGTTCGGAAGATGTTAAGTCTCAACAGTTTTTAAATCTCTACTAGTCAAGGCCTGCTAGCCTCCAAATCAACAGCTGCATGCATATCTTTTGGTTCTTCACGATTATTGGAAATGAATATAACAGATGGCCGCATATTATTGACAAGGTAGGTAAAAGATTCTAAGAGCTCAATAGACTTTAACTCTGCGTAACTTTCAAGTCTCCGATCTGGAGAAATTTATCAGAAAATTTTGTCAAAACTGTAATATATAAAGAATATAATTCCTCATTTAGAAGAAAAGTTTAAAAATTACATCCAAAGTAATAAAGTAATGGAATGCCGTATTATGTATACCTATCCATCTGAGATCCATACATGTGTGCTTTTATATGGACAGATGCAAGCAACATAAAACTTAAACCTGAATACACATCAAAAATCTGCGTACTGCATTATCAAACTAAAGAGTACCAATCCATAGTTACGAGCTTCAACCAAAGGAAAAGAAAGGTTTAGTTGGCCAGCATTGTGCTTGTGGAAGGGGTACATAGCTTTCAAGAAATCCCAAAAGCATTAACGCTCAGACATTCTTTCCATGAAGCCATTTAACATAAATTATCATCATTCTCAAGAAACGGCATGATCCTACATATGTTAATTAATAGTCTGACCGATATGCATCCTACTGTCCTATCCCACTTGCCAACAAATCATATGATACGGCACCCAATCTATCAATGCAGAGTGGTATCAATTGGAAATTCTAATTGGACATTGTGAAACATAATCAAGACAATTGTAATATTTTACATATTCATTATCTTGAAATTACGAAAAAGTCAAAAAACACATTCGCCAAGGCATCAAATAGAGTCCAAATGATCATATAATTGAACTGCACACAGACACACACACAACTCACCTGAGTGCCCCACTGGCCCTTGAGGCAGGAATCCGGTGATATCTTGCCGTCTCGACCGTACATGAGTTCTTTGAGGCCGTCGATCTCGTGCTCATCGTATACATAGATCTTGAGGGAGAGGTGGGACCCGTAACCCCTGTGGGGCCACGCAATTGAACTGTCGCCGTCCGGGAACCGTACAACGTCGTCCCGGGAGTTGTAACTTTGGTGGACATTGAAGGAGGGGCAGGAAGCAATTGAGGACTGGTCGAAGAGCCTGGTGAAGAAGAAGGTGATTATGACAATGGCTAGGGCACCGATCTGGTGAGTTCGGGTGCAGGGAGAGTTGTGGTGAGGACCGAATAGTCTGCTCTTGTTGTTTATGCTTCCCATTTTTACTTTCACTCAGTTGTAAGCATTCACCACTGACATGTGTGAGTTTGAAGGAGGAAGACGAAGACGAAGACGACGAACAAGAAACGACGTCGTCTGAGCGGATAAGCCTGTTCTTTGTTTGGGCTTAGGGTAGTTAATTAATGGAAAAATTGTGGGTCGGTCCTTTGCCGTATATTCAACCAATTTAGTGTCATATACTTATTTCAAATCGAAAAAGTATAGATAAATAATTAAATTGTTTCTAAAATGTCCTCTAACAACTTAAAGAATGGTTCCCACCTTGCCAAACCCCCATCCTGGTTATCGTTTTCTCTCTTCTTCCACGACGTCCAAGCCAACAAACTTTTACCCTTGTCGTCTTCTCCGGCGACGGCAACTCTATCACCACAACAAGCTCCTTTTGTTATCCCTCCTCTTTCGCATCAATGACGACTTCACGTTTTAAGCAGATTCATATCAATATCAAGATAGAAATTTATGCGTATATATTTATTTTTGATACATCATCACAACTTTGATGATGAGAATATGTATAGAATAATGAAAACAAAAATGGAATTGATCGTACTCCTCCAGCATCTCAAACATCGTTGTCGCACGCAATGCGTCTTATGTTACAGATGATGCATAAAGTTAATCGCGATGCATTAATTTAGAATTGCGATGCATTAATTTGAAATTGTGATGCATCGACTTGGAATCGTGATACATCGACTTGGAATCGTGATGCATTAATTTCAAATCACGATGCATCGACTTGAAATCGTAATGCATCAATTTTGGAATTGCGAAGCATCGCGTGCCTGTTCGAATTTTTAAGGGCACAAACGACATTTTCTCCACAAAAGTGTCTTTTTAAAAATTGCAATGCATCAAATTAGAATTGCGATGCATCCATTTGGGATTGTGATGCATCTCGTGCCTGTTTGAATTCCACAAAAGTGCCTTTTTGCCTATTTAAAAATCGCGATTCAATTTGGAATCATGCATCAAATTGGAATTGCAATGCATCGATTTGGAATCGCGATACATCCTGTGCATGTTCCGTATTTCTTAAGGGCATAGACGACAGTTCGGCACAAAAGTGTCCTTTTCCGATTGAAAATAAGTATAAGGGACTAAAACGGTTGATCAATGGGGACCGGACTGAATTTCGCTCTTAATTAATGTTTAATACTAGGAAAAAATTCGGGTCGGTCCCCTTTAGACAATTTTCAATCGCTAAAGTCCACTTCAACCGGAAAATGATATTTTTTTGTGAAATGTCATCTATGCCCTTTAAAAAACGGAACAGTGCACGTTATGCATCGTAAAAATATAAAACGATGCATCGCAACACAACACGATGCACATCAAAACACGGAAGCTCACACTGTGCATTACAAAACAAAAACGATGCACAAATTACTTTTTTCACATCGCACTGAAAAAACAAACTAAGTATCAGGTTAGTATTGATGAATACATTTTAGGGTTTCAAAAATAGAGCATAAATGTTCTGAATATCATTTGTCGGGTCACAAATTTGCATGTAAAACTAAATATAAAAATTTTCATATTGCTTAATACATTTTGTGGTGTTTTAATAATAATTGATAATTAATTTTATATACAGTTTTATGGATGTGTGTTGATTACATTGCACGATATCTTTTTTTTTTTTAACATTACACTTACGATGCACAAAATAGTTCAACAAAAAGTGTTGTTTTGTTGCATTGCGATGCATGATTTTTTATTTCCGATACACAATAATAGACAAAATGAAGTTCAAAAATTACAAACATAATAAAAATCAACCTTGTATAGCCTCTCTACATGACCAAGAGTTGTGGTTACAAAGTTTGTGACATCTGCTACATATCCTTTTCTTTTTTTTTAATTGATTCACCATTTGATGGGATCCTTTTCTTCTTAGAACGTTCGGATAATCTCTTCATTATAGGTGGTAAAATGGTATCACCCTCGTAAGAATTCTGAGGTTCGTACATTTTCATATATAGTTGCAATTGGCATCAAGCTTCCCTCGTAACACTTGATGTAATTGTTTGTTAAGAAGTAATTATCAACTATGTCACTGATCGATATTTTTCCCAAATCTCTCGATCACAATGGTTGCATCATATGGCAACACGGAAATCATGAATTTGCCACCGATAGCATGAACATGTCCGCTTCCCCAAGTCAACCTAGACGCTTGGATCGGATAAAACCTCGTATATTGAGTTAGGTGACATGCGAATCTGCCATGTCATCCCAATATTAAGGTACTCCTTCCACTTTTTATCCATCTTCGCACATAATAATTTATTCCATCACTTTCTATTCCCAAGTCTCTCCCTAAACCATTTCATTATTTTCGATCCTATACAATTCTCCATGTGAGTGATGGGAAGTCTGCGAGCCTCTAAAATCCAATTATTGAACAATTCAGCGGCATTTGAGGTCATTTCGGCATACATATTCTCGTGGCAATGTGCAATCGCCCACTTCTTGTATGAAATGGTGGCCAAAAAATCACAGGCAACCTGTCCCCCTTCTTTTTTGAATATCTCAATTTTCTCATTAAACAGTCTAATGTTGGGGGCATACGCGCAGTCCTTAAGTCTTGAACACAAGCTGCTACGGAACGTGTTGGAATAATGTTTTGCGGTAAACATTTCTTTCAAGTTCCGATAAAGATGCACCAAGCAAAAGAAATACTTCGAACTCCTAAACACATCACGTATTGTTTCCATTAAACCAACATTACGATCGGATACAAACAACACTTCATGATCAATTGCTCCTTTTATCTTAGAGAGAAACCAAGCTCAATTATCCCTATTTTCAGAACTTACAACAGCAAATGCAAACGGGAATAAACCTGCAGCATATGAACAATATTTAAACAACAACAGATTTGAGGTGCATACCAATGTGCATCGTGATGCACAACAGTGTACTACAAAAGTACTGATTTTGTGCATCGCGATATACAAAAGTGTTCTACAAAAGTACAGATTTTGCGCATCGTGATGCGCCACTTTTATTTTTCGATGCACAAATAAAGTACTGAATGTATTCTCTTATTAAGTACAAGTACAAACAGGTGCATAAAAACATGATTATCCTATAATATTAATCAAAATAATGTTGAAACAAAATGAAAAAATGTAAAACAAATGGACGTACCTTGATTTCCATCATTAGCCGTGGCAAACAAGCCGTGGCAAACAAAAGGGTGCCGTTGAATCGGGATTTCATAAATGTACCATCTATGAATAATATAGGATGCCAGTAGTTGAAACCATATACGCATGCCCAAAATGAAATGAACAACTTCCTAAACCGATTCATAGCATCATCCAATTCCAAGAAAGCAAAGTTACCAGGATTACTCTTATGCAAGGCTTTAACGTACCACTGCAGCTCCTGGAAAGATTTTTCGTAACAACCAAATAGCTTCTTTCGAGCCTTCTCTACGCTCATCCATGCCTTACTGTATGTTATCTCAATGCCATAATTAGTTCTCATGTGATCAATTAAATCAATCGACGAATATCTTGGTCGACTGCGAATATGGTCAAGAATCAATTGCCCAATGATACCACAGCCCATCCTTTTCAAGTTATTATCATTAACCATGGTCAAATGACAACAGTGTGAAATATTGCACTTGTATATTGATACTGATTCATCAACAGTTGAAGATGCCTTGATGAACCAACTGCAATCATTATTGTATTTCTTCCTGCATGCAACGCTAATCCTATTTTTGTTGTTCTTAATGTAAATGAATTCAAAACCAATCTTAAATTAATACTTTACAAGCTGCGTGTGAAAATCTTCCACTCCACCTTTAAATATTTGACCAACACTAGTAATAAGATTTGCCCAACCAAAATTCAAGAGTTTCTTTCTTGTTTGAGCAGGATATATGTCATAACATGGGACATTTTCAACATTGCTTTCAGAACTTGAAGAATTGGTACAACTTCTATCACTGTTCTCCTCAGTACATTGTTGTGCATCGCCAAATAGATGTGTTGCATCATGATGCACAGCTTTTCCTTTACCTTTGTCAAGGGTTTGTGCATCACAATGCAAGTTTTGTGCATCGTCATCTTTATAAGCAGTTGCATCATATTCTACAATTTCATCTCCATAATTTCCTTCTTTATTAATCCCGTAACTCAAATCAGTATCAGTTTTAAACACATCAACAATGATAATAGAAACTGATAAAATTTTGGCCAATGTCACTATGTTTTTGAAATCTTCTTTGTTCAACAATTGTTATGTGATTCTACAGCGTATTTCAAAGTACAATTATCCGATTGAAAATTAAAATATTTACCTCTGATGCATTCGATCAACTCAGATAAATCAAAATTCTCTGAAATTGTCGAAACAATAGTATCTCCTCTGAATTTCATCAACAACATGACAACATTTTGGTTTATTAAATCCATTGATTTCGATTTTAAAATGAATTTGATTTTGAATTGTTTTGTATTTGTTTTTTAAGTTTCTTCAAGTTGATATGAATGAGAAATTTAGTAAGAAATCGCAATAGAGATAAATACGTGATTGGAAGGAGTAAATCAAGGATATCGTACAACTAAAAATACGTGATAGATTGTTACAGGGGAAATTTGGGAATAAATCATAAATTTACAGTTAGTACATTAGACGATGTACAAAATAACCCTCTTCACGATGCACAAATTATAATGAAATAATTAACGATGCACAAAATTATACTTGACGATGCACATTTCTCACACAAAATTATACTGAAAAATAGTACTGTTATACTTGACGATGCTCAATATTATACTTGACGATGCACATTTTATACTTGACAATGGACATGATGCACATTTCCTAACACAAAATCACAAAATACATTGACGATGCACACTTTATACTTTGACGTGACAAACGATGCACATTTCTTAACATAAAATTACAAATTACATTGACGATGCAAATTTTACACACATGACGATGCACAAAATACACTTAAAAGCGTCATATGTTGATATATGGGCAGTTTTGGAACAAATAGCCAATTTATTAATTAAAATGGACTAAAGCGAATGAAAACAAATATAGTGGATTTAAGCGGTTGAATATTCTACAAAAGGTACCGGCCCACAATTTTTCCTTAATAATACTGCTTCGGTGACGATCTTGGCCCATCGAAATTTATCAAAGCCTTCCCATTCTAATTTAAGGCCCCAAGATTTTTAAATATTCTTGTAGAAGCTATGCTTTTTTCTTTTTTTTGGTAAACAATAGAAACTTATTATACATTTGCAAGTCAAATATATGTCATATCTATCTTCTTTACTAATTTAATCGATGCAAGTTATCCAATTTACAACCTATGTTGGGAATCAAATAGATGGGATCCTGGCAC
This sequence comes from Platycodon grandiflorus, assembly GCA_016624345.1. Taxonomy (NCBI): domain Eukaryota; kingdom Viridiplantae; phylum Streptophyta; class Magnoliopsida; order Asterales; family Campanulaceae; genus Platycodon; species Platycodon grandiflorus. Next base: position 18,532,945 of record CM028364.1, on the reverse strand, counting down.
GGTTTTGGTTATTGAGAGATGCGAACAAAAAGGGCATCCTTTGGATAACTTGGGATTGGCTTTGTGATCACTCTCGGCTTTCGCACGAACTTGACTTTTGCACGAACTCGGCTTTCGCACGAACTCGGCTTTCGCACGAACTCGGCTTTGACTCTACCAAACGTCTCAATCAAGATTTCCTAGCTAAGTTAAGTTGGAAAATTTTCACGACTAATTCTCTTATGCTCCATCTCTTGAAATCCAAGTAGTGCGTAAGGAAGTAATTTCTTCAGTGCCAAGAAAAGGTAATGATGATGACAAAAAATTGTCGCGGGTATTTATGTAAATGAATTTAGGATATCTGGCTCGTGTTGGTTGCGCTTCCTCACCTGTAAAACCAAACCAAGGTCACTAGGCAAAGGGCCTACAAAGCAACTCCGCGCGTGAGAGTAAGTGTGAGTTGAAAGAAAACCCAATGAAGTTTGAGAGTTTTGAGATGAGAAATGTGTATTACCTTATTTTTGAGGCTTGAGGGTTTTTTTTATAGGCTTGAAGTCACTCTCATGAAGTGGAGAACGTGCTCTACAAGCAATCCAGAAAAATATTTCAATGGAGTCACAAAATTTAACTATCACATAAAAAGTTTAGAAATCACAATCCACCAATAATCTCTACCTTATTGTTGCTACTGTGCATGACTTCAAAAGAAAAAAAAAATTGAGTGGGGTCACTATCCAAAAATTACAGTTTTGTAAGCCAAAAGAAAAATTTGAGTGGGGTCATGTGCTCCCCACCCTAAGCTATGCATCCGCCCATGTCTACAAGAAGGTGAGAAGATAGAGAATAGTATGTTGACAATGCTTTCCGATAGTGGTGGCTGGTTGGCAGTGAAACCTAGTCGAGCACATGTGGTCAGAGCAACCGCGAGCATAGAGTTGGACTCCTCTGGCCTTGTCTTGTGACGACATGACCACCTAGACTTGGTCAGCCTTCTTGTCTCCCGCTTCAGGTTGATGGCCGATTTGGTCTGTTTTGCCCTTCTGCGTTAGATATGGATTCATTAGGTAATTCTCTCTAGCTCGGAGTGCAGTGGGTATACGGCAGGGCCGTTCTTCATGCTGGCCTTCAATCTCTGGTAAGGAATAGGGCCACCATCTAATAATGGGATGACTTTTGGGTTCCATGGGGTCAGCGTATCAAATAATATTTTCTCGAGGAAAATGGCTCCACTACATTTTAAGTCAAGTCAACAATTCAAAATATTTTATACCCAAAAATTCTAGGGCTTCAAAACCCATTCTCTGGACCATGTTAGCCCGTACTTGTGTACATCTGATGTCGCGACCCGACCCGAAACTTGATGTGGAATCTCGTTCGGTCCGCGATGACGGGAACACGAAAATAGCATTTCAAAAATTCATTTCTTAAATAGAATGCAAAGTCATGAGAAAACCCTGTAATGCACGTGCAAGTTTTATTTCAAAAACAACAAGATCTTTAAAACCAAAACAAAACCTCAACGGCAACACAACAAGCCAGAGAAACAACATATTAGCTAGCCACAAATACCACGAGTTAACAGGCACGGTATATACATAACTATTTCAGAGTGTGCGGAATTAAAAGATAATATTTACAAAAGCATGACATCCATGCCGACATAACAACATCATATAACAAGTATCAAATGAGACTGCTACCCAACTATACATTGTTTATATAACATGTACACCCTCGGCCTCACCAAAAGAAAATACAAGGCACAAGGTGCAACTACCAAAAGAACGAACGATCAGCTGGAATTGGACACGAACGAGCTACGGATTCCTCGCCGGACCTTGATCTAAGGAAAACAAATAAACACGAAACGAGGTGAGTCAAAACTCAATAAGCTACTAATTCAACAATATGGCATGCTAGATGCAAAACAATACTAATAACAAGTATTCATGGTATTGCATCATAAATTACAAGACAAGTATAAACAAATACAACATATAATCAATCAACATCATATTACACGAGAGGCTCAACGATTGCCAACCGTCCCATACCGGTTGAAAATCATGACCAACGTTCATTTATATAGGAAGCACATAAGAACGATAAGTAACACTTTTCAAAGGATACGACGTCGAGGTACACCTCCGACCAAACCAATACTTCCAACCAACCAACCAATATAATACCAAATGTAGAGCCGTTGTTGACGTGCTCGATCAATAAACCAAATCAAGAATTCGAAGCCGATGTTGACGTGCTTAAACCAAAACAAAACCAAGAGCTCAAAACAAAGAATCTCTGAACCATTTTATTTAAAATTCACAACAAATCGGTGCCACCGGTCCCTATAACCCGAAAAAGTCACCCGGTACAATAGCTTACCAACGTTACGGTTTTTCGCCTGTAAACACTTGGCGCTATTCCTCTACCGTGGCCAACGGTAGGGGCGAGAACCCAATGTATTGGCCTTCGACTATTACGTAGCCCCTGCTCTTGTAATAACCGAGCGTCAATACACCCCTCTCTAACAAACATGCCATGGACTTAACTAAATGCTCAAGTAGAATATTTACTCGACATTTAAAAATAAACGGTCATACTCCAAAGTGGGGAGTATACCACAATAACAACATTCAATAACCATACGAATGTCTCAAGTGAGTTATAAAAATCCCACCACAACGAATTCACCAACAAATAAATATTACAACAAATAACGTAATATTATCACACACAACCGGTGTAGTCAAATTTTCGAACGAACCACTCGAATTATCCAATAAGTCCCAAATCACACACGTGGTCTCATAAATTATGAAATCCTAACGAACTCCGTTAGAGTCATTTTTGGTTTCTAATGAGTTCGAGCTTACGCGAATCATTTATAACGTAAACTTAACAATTGATAAACATACTTTGCATTTTTAACATGCAGAAACAAGTCTCCAAACATATCCAAAAAGTCAACCATAAATTTAACAAGTCAACATGGTCAAACAAACTAAAAAATGATGATTTAAACATGGTTTCATCAATTAACAAGTCTAGGATGATAACCAATACATAATTGAGAGAAAATGGGGAGTAGTAGCTTACAACTTGAAAGATTAAGCCTAGGAAGTTAACATGCAAGCCAAGGGATGACTTCCCCTAGCAAAGAGCTCCACAAAGCTGAACTTGGATTGCAATTTGGTCTCCAATTGCTCAAGATACAATGATTTCTCTCTTACAACTCTTCTCACTCTCTCTATCAACTTTCCAAGGATGAAGATGATCAAATAAGCTCTCTTAAGGGTCTCAAGTGAAGTCTAGGAGTACTAAAGAGCCTGGTCAAGAGGGTCAAAGGTCGGGTTTAATCTCAGCCCTTGGATGAAGGTTAGATGGTCAACTCATTTAAAAGTTCATCAAACAAAATAACAGAGTACGACCTTATGTAGCCGCACTATGCAGACGCATAGCTCCTATGAGAGCTCCCTAAGTGGCCGCATAGATTCCAGTAACATTGTGATTCTAAGCGAGCTAGCATTATGCGGACGCATAGCTCTTATGCGAACGCTTAAGGCGACCGCATAGAATCCAGAAAGTTTGGGTAATGGGCAAGCTCGTACAATGCGGCTGCATAAGAGCTGGGTCAGGTCAAAAAGGCTACCAAACACATCTAAGTGATTCCAAAACACCCCAAAGTCACCCTAAGGTGATATCAACCTCAAACCAAGTCCAAATACAAAAGAAACTCTTTCAAATGCTATACAACAAGGCTACAAACACAACCCCAAAATAAGTACAAGTGAATGTTGAGATTCAAACACCCAACAATGCCCATGATAAGTATAAAGTTCACTCAAATTCAAGCATGATCACACGAGAAGTATTCATGAAATGACAATGACTTAAATAATATATAAATCATGTGTATGCAAATAATACGATTGGTGCGGGTGTTACATCTGAAGATTCATTGTTTTATCTTACAAGAACTTTTCCTCCTTTCCCAGTGCGTACATTCGAAGATTCATTGTTTTATCTTGCAAGAACTTTTCCTCCTTTCCCAGTGCGTACATATGAAGATTAATTGTTTTCTCTTGCAAGAACTTTTCTTCCTTTCCCAATGCGTACATATGAAGATTAATTGTTTTCTCTTGCAAGAACTTTTCCTCCTTTCCCAGTGTTGAGCACGTAATTCAATATCTACGCATTGTAATTTTACTACCAGAAAGTAAATTGAATTTAAAGGAAGGAACATACAAGACATTGTAAAGAACAATATTGTCTTGATCAAGAATGACTGTGCCCTTATGTGTAATTTTAGCAGTGTGACCATTGGGCATATGTATGAAAGAATTGATAGAGATAGGATCAATGAGTAAATTAAAACTTGAAGTAATGTGATCTATTGCACCTGTGTCAATAATCCACTTAGTGATGTTTTTGCTATGACTACGTGAAGCCTTAAGGATAATAAAACTAGAATGACTTACAACATTACCTGCCATGTGTGCCTCAGGACTCTTAAGAGCAGCATTGTTACCTGAGAGTAAAGTCAGAAGTTCTTTGGCATTCTGGACAAATCAGGTTTCATCCCATATATTTTATGCCAGTCTGGGGATCCATGAAGATAAAACCACTTGTCCTTTGTATGAGAATCTCCACGACAATACTCACACCAGAACTTCCCTTTTTGTATAGAACTAACACCATTTATGTTCTTAAAATTCTTGTTCCCATTTTTATTAACCAAAGCAGTTGTGTGATCTGGAGTTTTACTCAACAAAGGAGCTGACAGATCATTCATATTGACTTTTCCAGAATAATTGCATTTTCTTTGACTCTCTTCTTGAATCAGTAGATTTTTTGCTTTACTAAGACTTTGTAATGGATTCATCATAATGATTTGTCCCCTTATATGTGTAAAGGTCTCATTCAGTCCCATTAAAAATTGAAACAACTGTTGTTCATGTTCATAATCCTTTTATTTTTTACCAGCTCCACAAGAACAATTGCACACATATTTAGGAACGCTATCAATACTGGACTACTCATCCTAAAGACTTCAAAATTTTGTAAAAGAAGAGGACACACTCATATTTCCTTGGTTGCATTCAGTGAGACTTCTCTTAATCTGGAAGGCTTTGGGGGCATTATTTTGAGATAACCTAGCATTCAAATCATCCCAAATAGCTTTTGCAGTGCGAAAATACACTATGCTTGACTTGATTTTAGGAGAAACAACATTGAACAACCAGGAAATAACCATATGATGACATCTTTCCCACTGATTTAGGTGTTTAGAATTAAGGATTTTTTATTTCTTCCATTGATCATACCAAACTTGTTTTTAGCTGAAAGAGCTATAATAACAGACATCTTCCAATGACTAAAGTTCATTGTATCATTCAAGACTTGTGTAACAAGAGTAACAAGATTCATACCTGGATGATCATTCGGATACAAGTATAAAGGATGCGAAGGATGAAGCTGCAGAGAGTTGCTTCTTCCAAATCATACTCATCAATGACTTCTTCCTCAGTCTCGAATTCATGATCACCATGATCTTCATTGTTGGTACTCTTCGCCATTGATGAATTGGAAGTCAATCTTCAAGAGATTGAAAATTTGCTTAAATCTCAATTGAGATTTGGAATACAGAGTATGAATATGCAGAATCAATAATGAGAAATCAAATTATGCTTTGATACCGTAAAGAGAAATTGAATAACAAGTTTGATGATTTGGAGAGATAAAATTGTGAATTCTCTCATATCTCGAAAACAATGATGATTACAAGCTTATATACAAGCTAACAAACTTGGCCAGCAAGTTGGCACGTTCCATGATCACCAAAAATAGAAGAAGACAAAACCATAACAAACTAACTGCCATACATTGAATAATTACAACTAACACCTCCTAGTTGAATAAATGACACCCGATACCCCTGCACTCTAAATTATAAACCCTTTGCACCCTTCACTTTCACTTCTGTTGCTATTTTGATCTTGACCTTCATCAAGTGAAATGTTCTTATTGATTATTATCATCCGTTTTTGAATGATTGAAAAACAATTCCAGAAATTTCGTATGAACATGGTTTTGGGATCGATATTTATTTGAGTTATTGTTGGTATCCTCCGAATAATTTTCAATTTCTGAATGTTGGACATCCTGTATAGTTTCTGGACTTTGAATTTGTCGCTATGACATTCGCAAGGTCTAAGAATTGACTATGGTTGGTTTGACATTATAGACATCTTTTTGATTGGGTATCACTACATCTTAACTCGTGACATTTTATGAGATTCACCCTGTGCTAGAACATTTTATGAGATTCACCCTGTGCTGTAAAATTTGGTTTTTTTATTTTCATTTTTTTTAAGTTGCTTAATATTTCTTTATTTCACGATAAAATTAATTTGAATGGACCCAAAAAAAAAAAAAAAGAGAGAAAATAAATTTGAGATCCCTACATACTCAAAAAGATCATTCTTTTTTTCCCCTTTTGTCTTTTGCATAAGAAGGGGGACCTTCTAAACGGATGTAGTCATACATAATTCCCCGAAAAGGACTTCCATCATTTGCTTGTGTCAAAAAGATAGCATTTTCTGCTTCAATAAGTAGAGCATTTCCTGGTATGTTTATATCGTACATCCAATAGAGTCCATGAATGCCATGTCTTGCAATTGCGTTATCTCCCCCAATTATTCCACTTGAGAATAAAGGGGGTTCTTTGCTTGGATCGTTAATCCGAACCTGCACAAGTTGAGATTAATTAGAGTTATATATATGTTCATAAATTTCAACATGAACATGTCATTAACGGTAATAATCAAATATATTGGTACATGAAAATGTGTATCAAATTGAGTAAAAATTTAAGGGGGAATGATTTTTTTTCGCGTTTCTATCATATACTATACTTTTATGAAATTGTTGAGAATTTCACTGAACTCGAGATTGTGCAGTGTTTGTAGAAAAGTTCACCATACAAGATGAAAAGTTGAGCATCACAGTACCTGCAATACAGCTTGATGGGCAGATGCAAGAGCCAGCCGTAGCTTATACGTTTTGCTTTGATCAACATCTTTAAGATTGAACTTGATTGTCCATGTGGTTTTTCCATACGTGTTGTCATCATGTTTCCTGGAAAGCAGGAAAGTTTGCTTCAATTCCCTTTACGGCTAAATGAATGGCAGACCAATTTGTGTTCAAAAGATTCAATAGTATGCCTAGCTAATAATCAAAATTTTGTTATAAGAACAGCACCTGGTAACATGCGCAAAAAACCAGTCTTTTGTATAGTCACTCTCACCAATAACATAAGTTAAATCTCCATCAGGATATAGTTCAGAATATCTCTCCCATAATCCGTACTGCCTAAACCTGTTCATCGAATCATTATGTACCAAAAAAAAAAAGAATATTATGTATCATTAATCTATAAATGTAATCCCATTAATATCGTAAAGGAATTATGTTAATTACCAAAAGATTTTATGTGAAGTCGCGTTGTATTTTATATTTAATCATTTTCGTTCAAAATTTATATGTGAGAAACTACAATACTTTTCGGAAACTTACTTATTTGGAGGATTTATAAGAAAGTTATTGGTATACTTTGCGACAGGATCAGGAATGTAAAATTCTGCTGCAGAGCGATCAGGGATGCCGATTTCCCACAATGTGGGACCATCTCTTGGAGGCTCATATACAAGATTACCCATGTCAATATCACAACCTGTTTGTTTGTTTTCTGTATATTAATCCAAGAATTTGGGGCCAGGATATCCTAAAAACAGTTCATAACTTTGCAGTCTAAAAATTAAGACCTGAGATAATGGTAATGGGACTATCATTTCTATAATCTCCGAGAAATCCAGGGACCCAAGCATATAGATTGTATTCACCGGTACGTATGTTGTTAATGCAGAAATAACCTTCCTCGTCTGCTTTAGTCCAGAATTGGTAGTCCTTATGATTTAAAAAAAAAAAAAAGTTAAATTTACTCAGCAGCACTAGCGCCATAATCTGAAGAAAGATACAAAATCGAAGTAAAATCACCTTGCATTCTCTTTGCCATGATCCTACATTTCCCGGTGGCGCTAATCCAAGGTAAGCACTGTTTGCTATGATATTCTCATCGCTAATGTACCTATTGATGTGTGCGAAAAACGATATACAAATCAAATTAATTTCTTGTAGAAAGAGAGAAAGGAAAAAATGTCAATCTGTTGTTTAAAGAGTCTATTTTTGTGTAGGAGGAAGTTGGGGGATAATTTACCTGTCGAGAACTAGTAATCGACCACTGATGCTACCGCGTTGATCAGCTGATTGAAAATCCTCGGAAGCTGGAAAACAATACGGCCAATTTTGAACTTCAACCAACGTCTGAAAATCAAAGTATACATAGTTATGAATGCTTGCATATGATACTTTTTCTAGTTGAGCTCCCTAATATTGTACAAATCTACGAGAACTTAGCATCAAACATGTAGTAAAATAAACTAAGATTTTTTCGAACTTTTTTGAGTAGGACTAAACCTGGTTTTTGGCATCGTCCCAAAGGGTAAGAGGATCTTCTCCATCAAAAGCAGAATTAAGGTACAGAAAAACTGGGCCATAGACTTTCTTCCATACCTCTCCTTCCCCAAATTTAACCACTAGATCAGCCCCAGCGTAATGAGCACTTATGAACATCTGGAAAATGTTTACATTTAAGATCTTCACAGTAGTGAATACACTCTAATTTTCTTTTTCGACATACTTATAATGTAAGGACGTATTTTCATTATAGAAAAGATACTTACTGCGAGAGTCGTAGGACCAACATGAGATGTAAGGTTCTGTTTAACTGGTCCACCCGTTCGGAACTCACTGCTAGGTGTAATTTGCCAAAATCCAACGGCTGGATCCATGCATATCCAACCGTGAACCTTGAGATCCTTATTTTCACACGAGTATTGATACTTGTCATCCACCTGCAAACATTATATCGTTACAATATGCATCGCTTCGAGGTTTTGATTTATCAAAGGTTTGCACGAGATAATCTTGGATGGCTTTTTACTTTTTGCCAACTTCTTTAAGGATCCCGCAATTATTAGAGTTTGAACAAATTTGTTGGGTTTTTTCCCTCCTAGTTGGAGGATGGCCCAAAGGTTGCCCATATGTGTTTGTGTTTAAAGTTCATATGGAGAAGTAATTTTAAGCAATTTAAAAGGGGTAGATTGGGTATTTCACATACCCTCACTTCTCTTTAACCTAGGATCAGATTAGGGTTCAAGAGTGGGAGGAAAATAAGAGAATATAGAGAGAAAGCCGCAATTAAGAGAAGAGAAAAAGAGATTCCCGTCTCAGCACAGCGTAGTCCCAGAAAAATTGTGTTTCCGGATTCGTTAACCATTGGATCGAGCTCAATATTTAGGGACACGTTCAAGACAGATAGACGCAACTTCTGAACGGTGAAGATCGGGTTCTGAGGCCTGGAAACGGAGATATTGCTTCTGCAACAAGGCCGTTTTTTCTGGTGATATCCTGACTTGAATTCATCTTTTTCTTTGTATCATCTGTTGATGAGGTTTGCCAAGGGTTTGTAACTCTTGATGATTGTGGTTGATGTATTCCTCTAGTACTATCTAGAGAGGACTCTCTGTATTGCCTATTATCGTTGATAGTGGAAGAATTTTCTGGACTCGGTCCCGTGGTTTTTCCTTCTCGCCTTGAGGAGGTTTTCCACGTAAAAATTTGTGCGTGCATTGTGTGTGATTGAGTTCTTATTTTCAGATTATTTGGTTGCTTGTTTGCCTTGGATATCATTTAGTTACTCCATTAGTTTGTTCAAGTAAAGGGCAAAGATGTTCCGTTGCATTGTTTGTGTTCCTTTGCCTAACAAAATGAAAATGTTCTGGTACGGGTTTAATAACAACAATGATATCGTCTTAAAATTTAAACCAAATTAGCTTGCAACTTCCCATCATAAAGATCCAAACTTGGATACCTGTCCTTTGAATTCAGGCTCAACGGGGTCGACTAGTTGGACTGCTTCCGGGTAGGCTAACTCTACACCTCTTCCTGGTAATCTGTCATCTGGTAAAGGCATGTATCTTTGTCTATCATCTGACATGGCCATATAATGAAACCTGTACAATTCAAACTTTCTTCACATCAATCTCCAATGTTAAAAATCTAGTTATAGTAATAGGAGAACCAAATATTGTAATTAGCCACATTGATAGGTTCTTTTATTTTAATAAAACATTACTATCTCTACAATATTATTAAAAATAAAAATGAAAAGTGAAATTTCAAGAATGTAGCTAGAGGAAAATTGGTTACTTGTCTTTCCGCAACTTGAAAGCGATCCTTGTTTCGTCGAGGTTGAAACCAGGCCATTCCTCTAGATGTTCATAAATTGCATATGAATAGAAGCCGGATGAGCCACGAAGCAATATAAACCTAGAAAATCAATATCATCATTGTCAATACTCAGTTCCATATATTTGCTGCAATATATTTGACTGGATAATATTGTCACACACACACACACACACACAGAGTTTTCGGAGACAAAAGTATTTACATAGGCATGAAAACATGCATTTATATAAAAAGTTTTGTGCCCAAAAAATGATGTTATATAAGTAATCATGTTAATGAATAGATGTGAAAGTTTTGATCAAGAACCTTTTGTCTATTTTTAAAGGGACCAAGTTGCCTTGGAGGGAGGGATCCCATGTTCTTGAGAAAGAGAGCTCCACCTGATCCTCTGTTTCGACTATCACCTTAAAACTCTTCCCTTCTATTCTGCACGGTAATAAATAGTTTTTTTTTTTTCTTCATAAAATAAAATAAAAATCGGTTTCAAGAAATCTGATTAATCATGGTGGAGAATGTGTGTGTGTGTGTGTGTGTGTGAGAGAGAGAGAGAGAGAGAGAGTACCTTTCAAATGTACCTGTTGTCCCAGTGTTTTCTGGTGGACTCCAAACTACATCCCAATACCTAAATGAACACACATTTTGAGACGGAGGAAGTGTCAGATTTCCGTTTGAGTGTCACTTTTGGTAGACTTCATAAATTAAGTTGTGTGAAGGTGAAAAAAATAAAAACTCAAAAGTTTACTTCAGAGAGTGATCAATACAATATTCCAGTAATCAAGTACAAGTATTTGCTACGCTATTTTATAGTTCTGTTTCATAGCATAGAAATTTTCTACTAGAAGTTGTTAATTAGGGAAAAAAAATGAATAATAGTGATCAAGTACAAGTACCCTCTGTTAGATTCATCATTAAGAACTTCAAGCAAATTGTTGATTCCATTAAATTGTATTCCAGTAACACTTCCTCCTGGATTAGATAATGTCACTTGCACTATCCCATTGTCCATCGTCACCTGAAAAAAATCATAATCCTTTTATCACATTAGAACATCTATCTCTCTTTTCTTTCTATTTTTCTTTTCATTCAGAAAAAAATAAATAATGCTAAAATGGTATAGAAGTAGGTAGGTAATTAACTTATACTACTCTAGAGCTTCAATTAACTAAATAACAAAATTTCAGCATGATGACCATGGTAAAATGGTAACTAGTTGCGTACATGGCGCCTATGGTAGTGTAGCTTCACCTCTGTCCCCGACATTGACCCTTTAATTTCAAGCTATTTCCTGTAATTTCCCTGCACAATGCATAATCTGAGTCTACTACGGAAATATAGCTCGATGAATAAATAGCTTACTGCAGTCAGCAGCTACCTCTCTATATGTTGGTGGAGGATGTGGAATTGGTAAGAAGGGTATATGTAGGTTACAGACTTACATACATTGGTTTCCTTGGAGTAGGGAAAAAGAAAGAGTTGTTGGTTTTCTTGTTTTTCTTTTGCATGCCTTATAACCTTAGTCATCTCTTTACTTAATTACCACCACTGTTAGGTGGTCTATAGCTTGCACAAGTCGCTATGCCAAGAGAAAAGAAAATAACCAAGAATAGAGAAGAAGAAGAAGACCTAACGCAACAAACTCATGAATCATGGAGAATGTATGTATGGGATTCAAGAGATTGATCAATCCAATAACTTAACAAATCGTATTTGGATCAAAGGTTACCTGAACGTTTGTTGAGCATTAAAATTTCTCAACAATATTGTCATTCATGTTTGCACAACTTGGACAGAAGATATTTGATATTTCGTATATGTACAAATTTCAATCGAGTAAGTAGCTTAATATCTTTTTATAAAAAAATTTAATTAGGGTTGGACAACGTTCGAATCCATATGGGTATAGGAATCCATATTGCATTTTATGTGAGAGTGCGCGATAGAAGATATAGTAAAGAAGAGATATAAGGGAATGATAACAATGTATATTACTTCCACACACTAAACTGATTACAGTGAGTTAATATATAGGAGTACAAAGCAAAGTCTTCTAAACTAATTAAGGATATATACAACTGTTAGGATATATATACACAGAATGTTTGACTTCATCAAATCCACCAATTTTAGCTCATCAGGATTGTTGCCCAAGATAGCTGTGCGTGATTGTCTTGATTCATGGGGGCTGGCAGCTGCGTGATTGGCTTGATTCATGGGAGTTAACAGTTGTGTCTCTATCATATATAGCTTGAGCATAGTAATTAGGGACTGTCTTGCTGCCGAGAATGTATGGAGGCAAATCATCTCACTGACTGGCTCCTCTTTTTAAAGCTGCTTTGAAAGATGATGACGTGCCCCAGAGATAGGCAGCCAAGTTTTTGTAGTCAAGAAGGAGGTGTTGGAGAATGAAGAGTGTGCTTGCATGGAATGGTAAAGTTGCTAGAAGATGTAAACAAGTGACTCAATATCCTGCTTCATTGAGTCAACATCCTGCTTCATTGTATCCAGTGTATGTAATTATTAATTTAGCCTTTTCATATACCTTGGTTCTTTGTATGTAAGTAGCCTTTCGTTTTAATTCTTTGCATTAGCAGTGTGTATATATACATCTATAAGTTCAAGAAGATAAGTGAAGGAGAGCAGTATTCCTCAATTCTCGTCTCTATTCTCTTCTCTTCTCCTGTCTAGTCTTTCTAGTTAAAGTCCTATCTTTCTTTTTTTTTATTCAAACATGGTATAGAGCAACCTACCATGGAAGATGCTTCTGTCATGTCTTCGAAAACTATTGGTGCATCATCCTCTTCTCACTACACTCTAAACACTCTCCCTCTCTTTCTAAACATCCAGTCCTACATGGGACATTGTCACCTCACAACCAAAAACTATCTAAATTGGATTTCCCTCTTCAAATCAGTTTTGTAAACCCACAAACTGACATTCACCATAATCAGGAAAAGCCCACATGCTTAACACATCACTGATGATTCTCCAAACCCAGAATACGAGTTTTTTGCTCAAGCTTCGGGCTTGGTTGTTGGGTGGATTAAAGCTACCGTCACATCCAAAATCCAACCCTGAGTCAATGCTTGTGAAACAGCGGTTGAAGCATGGGAAATCTTAGCTAAACGGTTCGGTGGAACCTCACGAGTTCATATACAAAAATTACGCGATGAGCTTAACTCCCTTTCCCGTACTCCAGACATGAAAATTGATGACTATCTTCTTCGTGCTAGTATGTTAGCCGGCTCCCTAGCCAAGGCCGGTGAGATAGTACCAGAAGACGACTTACAACATCGTATTTTGAATGGTTTGGGACCTACCTACAAAGAGTTTATCACAACTCAAAACAACAAACCAGCTGTGACTATTGAAGAACTTAAGATCTCCTCCTTTAAGAAGAGGATTTGCAGTTAAAATTTTCTAATCTTTCTCTGAACTCTACTACTGCTTTAATCGCATCTTCTTCTCATACTCCTAGTCCTAATACCCAGAATAATTCATCTACTCCATCACAGTTCCAGAACTATGGGGGAGGGGTAGACAGTTTTATCAATCTGGTAGAGGTAACAACAATGGACACCGTGGTAGAGGGAAATCATGGTGGAAAAATAAAGGAAGTGTGACGCCCCGACCCGAATTTCCATACAAAATCCCAAGGTCGGGATGCCAAAACAACAACAAGACTTAAAATAACACGTAAACACCTGATTTAACAGTGATAATAAAACAAGTCTTCAGCGACACTACTGCCAGAACACAACTAAAACAATAACAACGTTAATAATAACATCATCGGCCACAACATGCCGAAACGACAACATAAACCACGAGCCACGACCTGCTCGGGAAAAATAACTAGAATAATAACCAACTGTACACAAGCACGACATACATGTTGGCTACCCAAAAGAATAATACAAATAACCAAGTATGATTCTACGTACCCCAAAGTAAAGTCTATATAACTTTACATAACCATCGGATCTCACCAAAAGAAAATACTACAACAACTGTACAAACCATAAGTACAACCACGAGAACAACCTGCTAACTAGTCACGTCCTCACCGACCTCACCGAGAGCTGCCTAGCTGGTTCGAATCTAAGGAAAACAATTAAACACAGCGGGGTGAGTCGAAACTCAATAAGTTACTAAATGCAACTATATGACATGGCATAATGCTCAACTGTAATCGTAACAAGGTGATAGCATTTCTATACATCACAACTCAACATGAAATATCATCTATGATATACAACTCATGTTAAACACATAGCACTTTGATGTTCACATAAGTGCTTATTAAATAAATCACATAATAAAGGATATCTTTCTCTTTATCTATCTTTGCGTTGCTCCTATAATACATAAAATAACCAACGTGTATCGATACTCGTCTATGATGTATCGACGTCCCCGAACCTGTCAGGTCTCCCCGAAAACCTATCGGGTCTTAGCAACCAAAGTCACATGTATTACAACAACAGTGGGGCTACCTCCCACCTGTGGCCAACAGATGAGGTGTGTGTGTACTCCGGTACGGCGACTTATAGCAATTCCAAACATTGATTTGTCAAGGCTATATGTCATCCTACCTTGACTCATTAACAAATGCCAACTGGACTCAATGCAATGCACAAAATGGTATCTACTCATCTTATGCAAATTAACCCCAGTTCAAAAGTAAAGAACTTGGTATATGTCAAGTAATTCATATTACTCAATAACATATCAACAACAAGCACATATTTGCCAAAGCTTATATATCCACATAGAGCTAATTACAAGTCTCTAATCCACAAATATCATTCATTCACTTAACCAACTTGTTTGATAGTTTTTAATCCTACTCAAACGAACCCAAATCCTCATAGGGATTTATCATAGCATTTGGTGTATATTGTTCATCCAAAATTTCACTTCAAGAATTCATTTAACATAATTGTTCACTTTGGGTATAGTTGCTATATGCAACTTCTTCCCAACTATAGTCTTTGTTCTCCTCTTAGTACAATTTTAAATTCAACAATAGGGTCATTATCTCACCCAAACCATCTCATACCAAGAAACTAACACAAACAAGATTCTCACACATCCATGTAGCATTTAGACATGTAATCCACATCTTTAACACGGATAGCAAGTCTATTATGTAACTAGCATGTTTTGAAGCTTAAAGCATACAAAAGGGGGATTAGTAACTTACCTCAATTCAGAAAATCAAACCACTAAAAAGAGAATCAAAGCATTCAAAGTAGTTCTCCTAGTCTTTAGCTACACAAATCTGGTCTTGGATGACAATTTGGATGGTTGGATCTTTGAGG
Source organism: Platycodon grandiflorus (assembly GCA_016624345.1). Lineage (NCBI taxonomy): Eukaryota > Viridiplantae > Streptophyta > Magnoliopsida > Asterales > Campanulaceae > Platycodon > Platycodon grandiflorus. The sequence goes on along the minus strand of CM028364.1, from coordinate 18,517,271 downwards.
AGATGCAAAACACACAGTATTCTCACCTTGACAGCACACACAATTCTCTATTGTGTTCTTGAGTGATTTAGGAAGAAATAAGAGTATGTTGGTCACTCTCTCAGGTGCTCAAGGGGTGGAAGAGGGGGAGTGAAGCTGGTTTACTCTCCAAGGACGTGTCCTCTCAAAAGCCCTCAAGTCTTGCATGTAAATTTATAATATTAAAACACATACAACACATCTGTCAACAGGGCGATCGCCCTATCTCGAGGCAAAGCGGTCGCCCTACCTTCTGTCTACAAGGCGATCGCTCTGGGGTAAGCCAAGGTGATCGCTTTGTCCTCAGATCCCAAATGCCAACTTTTTGTCCACAGGGCGATCGCTCTGGCCCTAGCCAAAGCGATTGCTTTGTACCCAGTAAGTTTATTACTAAGTACAAAGTTCTAAAATACAACCAAAGCCATTCTGAATGATTCTTAAACAAATTTAACAAATTTACAAGGTCAAAACACTCAACAAGGATTCCCAACAAGTTTAAGAACTTTGCTAAAAATATAACACAAAGCTTACATATCAACTTAACAAGATACACAACCCTAATTCATATCACTACTATGGTATTCTATTTTTCCCATGCCATTCAAATAATTTTACCATGTATATTTAACATGAAAATTAGGCATACAATTATGCAAATAACAAATAGGAGAGCTAGGGTATTACATCCTCTCCCCCTTAAAGGAATTTAGTCCCTAAATTCACTTACCAATCTCATCAAACAAGTGTGGATACTTCTCACGCATCTCACTCTCAGTTTCCCAAGTTGCTTTTTCAATCTTATGATTTCTCCATAATACTTTCACAAGTGGTATTCGTTTAGTTCGTAGCACTTGCTCTTTGGTGTCAAGTATCTTCACCGATTTTTCGACATAAGACAAATCAGGTTCAAAGGAGATCTCTTTATACTCAAGCACATGTGATTCATCTTTCATATACTTGCTAAGCATGGACACGTGAAACATGTTGTGAATCTCGGATAAAGAAGGAGGTAGGGCAATTCGATAGGCTAAAGCCCCAACCTTCTCAAGTATCTCAAAGGGTCCAATAAACCTTGGTGATAACTTTCCCTTTTTACCAAATCTCTTTGTGCCCTTCCGAGGTGATACCTTCAAGAACACATAGTCCCCAACTTGGAAGTCAAGATCCCTACGTCGATGGTCAGCATAGTTCTTCTGTCGGCTCTGACCCGTAAGTAGTCTATCTCGAATCATTTTTACACTTTCAGTCGATTGTTGAACCATATCGGAACCCCATATCTTCGCTTCACCAACTTCATCCCAGCAAATTGGTGATCGACACTTCCGTCCATACAAGGCTTCATAGGGAGCCATCCCGATACTTGCTTGAAAACTATTGTTATATGCAAACTCCACTAAAGGCAAATGTGAATCCCAACTTCCCTTGAAATCCACTGTACACGCCCGTAGCATATCTTCAAGTATCTGAATCAATCTCTCCGACTGACCATCTGACTGAGGCCGGTGAAACGCTGTATTCAAATTTAACTTTGTACCCATGACATCTTGTAAAGCTTGTCAAAATCTCGATGTAAACCTCAAATTCCTGTCTGAAACAATACTCACTGGAACCCCATGCAATCTGACTATCTCCTGAATATACAATGCTGCCAATTGACTCAACAAGTATGCCACCGAGATGGGAATAAAATGAGCCAATTTCGTCAATCGATCAACAACAACCCAAACGACATCAAACCCCCGTCGAGTACGTGGCAACCCTGTCATGAAATCCATGGTAATATGTTCCCACTTCCATTCCGGTATCTCAAGTGGCTGTAACAATCCTGTGGGCCTTTAATGTTTAGCTTTTACTTGTTGACAAGTTAGACATCTCGACACATATTTCGCTATATCCCGTTTCATGCCGCTCCACCAGAGTTGCTTCTTTAAATCCCTATACATTTTGGTACTCCCTGGATGTATGGTATATCTAGCCTTGTGGGCTTCATTAAGAACTTGTAGCTTAACCTCTTTACTCGAAGGTACACAAATCCTCCCCCAGAATGTAAGAATACCATCCTTGTTCATTGAAAAATCGGAAGTCTTACCTTCATTTAACTTACCCATTATCTTGCCCAATTCTGGATCACTAACTTGAGATTCTCTAATCTGTTGGAATACCACTGGCGTAGCCCAAACACATGCAAAAATTACTCCATGCTCGATCTCACTAGGACTCCAATCCCTCAAATCTTCTAACATCCTCCATTCTCGAACCATTAAGTGAGAGATGTAAGTCTTCCTACTTAATGCATCCGCTACTATGTTTGCTTTCCCTGGATGGTAAAGAATAGTGCAGTTGTGATCCTTCAATTTTTCCATCCATCTCCGTTGTCTCATGTTTAACTCTTTTTGCGAGAAAAGGTACTTCAAACTTTTATGATCCGTATAAACTTCAAATTTTGCCCCATACAAGTAATGCTTCCATTTATGTAACGCAAACATGATTACCGCCAACTCTAGATCGTGAGTAGGATAGTTCTGTTCAGCCGTCGTTAACTTCTTTGATGCGTAAGCGATGACCTTCCCGTTCTGCATTAATACACAACCTAAGCCCTCTTTGGAAGCATCGCTATAAATCATGAAATTTTCACCACCACTAGGTAATGCTAACACCGGAGCCATTATTAACTGTCGCTTCAACTCTTGGAAACTAGCTTCACACTTATCATCCCAAATAAATGGCATTGTCTTCTTCGTTAAGTTTGTCATTTTAGAAAATCCCTCAATGAATCTTCGGTAGTACCCCGCTAATCCCAAGAAATTGTGAACCTCGGTCACGGTACTCGGCTTTTTCCACTTTGTTACTGCTTTAATCTTTGATGGATCAACAGCTATCCCCGCACTCGAGACAACATGCCCCAAGAATGCCACTTCTTCCAACCAAAATGCACATTTGCTGAATTTGGTAAACAATTGTTTCTCTCGAGAAGAATCAACAATACCACTCTCAAATGCTACTCATGCTCTTCTCGTGTCTTGGAATAAACAAGGATATCATCAATGAATACCACCACGAAACAATCTAAATACTGATTGAATACTTAGTTCATTAGATCCATAAATACTGCAGGTGCATTCGTTAACCCGAACGACATGACCACAAACTCAAAATATCCATACCTTGTACGGAAAGCAGTTTTTGGCACATCTTCCGATGCACTTTCAGTTGATGGTAACCACTTCTCAAATCTAACTTGGAGTACACAATAAATCCCTGCAACTTATCGAATAAATTATCAATATGTGGTAACGAATACTTATTCTTGATTGTTACCTAATTCAGCTGTCTGTAATCGATACATAATCTCAAAGTACCGTCCTTCTTTCTCACGAATAACACTGGTGCACCCCATGGCGATACACTTGGCTTGATGAATTCCCTGTCGAGTAATTCCTGTAACTGTACCTTCAATTCTTTCAACTCTGCAGGTGTCATTCGATATGGAGCTTTCGAAATAGGAGTTGTACCCGGCAACAATTTAATACAAAACTCGACCTCTCGATCAGGAGGCATAACATACTCAGTTGAAAACACATCAGAAAATTCACAAGCAACTGGAACTTCCTCTAGCTTCAGTGTAGCTATACTTTTGTCAACTACACAAGCCAGATATCCCGCACAACCCCGAGATAACAACTTTCTAGCTCTTAAAACAGAAATAACATGTATACCACTTTACACATTATCACCAACAAACATAAACTCAGGCACATCAGGCATAGAAAATGTAACTTTTTTGTTATGACAATCTACTATAGCACGATAAGCACATAACCAATCCATACCAAGTATCACATTAAAATCACGTATTGGCAATACTACCAAATCAGCATGTAAAGTGTGATCACCAATAAGTATGTCACAAGCTCGATAGACATTCGAATCTATCATATGTTCTCCCAATGGAGTAGACACCTCAAGCATATATGGTAAAGACTGAGGTAACACACACAAACTATGCACATAATGATATGCAACATATGAATGAGATGATCTTGGATCTATAAGCACTCATGCCCTACTATCGAAAATAGAAAGACTACCTCCTATCACGGACGTTGACTCGGGTACTCTTCGCTGATCGAGCGTAAACACACGACCCTGTACCTTAGGCCTACCATCACTATCTCTCTTGGCACCGCTAGACTGCTAACTAGAGGCTCCTGTCTGACCGCCTTTCAACTTAGGACAGTCTCTCTTCAAATGTCCCATCTCCCCACACTGAAAGCATTGCCCAGCTTTATACCCTGACTTGAACCGATAACTTTCTTCAGAATGTCCCGATCTCGAACAATAACTACATGTCACAGAAGTATTCTGTTGCCCTTGTGTAACTGGAACACTAGAACCTCGCCCACTAGTTTGTTGTCTTAATTGCATCTCAGACTGGGACTTATTCTAATTACCTCCACAATTTTGGTTGTTAAAATTACCCCAATTACCTCTATTAACTCCACTTTGTCCTCACCCAAATGATTGCGAAGATTGCTAAAAATTACTTGTACTCATTCTTCCCTTGTGCTCCTCGATATCACCCTCTATCGCATATGCACGATCCACCGCGCTGCGATAGTCTGTGAGCTGTAGTGATAGTAACTACTTCTTATACTCTGTCTTCAAACCCTTCATAAACTTATAAGTCTTCCTCACCTCATCCGGAACTAAGTGAGTGCAAAATCGGGCCAACTAAGTGAACTTGGCTGAATACTGTGCCACCGACATATTCCCTTGCTCGAGATCATAGAATTCCATCTCTCTTTTGTCACGAACTACCGCTGGAATATATTGGGCCTTGAACTCCCTCAAAAAGTTTGGCCAGCTAGCCGGTATCCCCTGTAAATTCCAGCTTTCTTGCAATACCTGCCACTAGTGCTCCGCTGCACCTTCTAACTTGAACACTGCCAATACCACCTTATCATCATCAGTACATCCCAAAGCTGTAAATATTTTAATGATGTGTTCGATCCATAGCTTCGCTTTTGTAGCATCAGGCTCCCCAACAAAGGTTCTCAGTTTCATCTTTAAGAATTTTCAAGTACTGTAATGTTGTTTCTCTGTCGTACCTCCGGCTGTGGTACTGCAATCTCTGGCTGTGGTGCCACCTCTTCAGGTTGTGGTGCCGTTCTTGCATTAACTCGTTGAGACATTTGGTCCATCATTCTAGTGTACATGTTCATCAACATCTCATTCTGATTCTGATTCTATTCAAGAAGCACATTCTGTGGGTGATCAACATTCCTATCACCTTGTTCATTTCCCCCAGCACTCGACTCAATTTGATTAGTCTCAACCATCTTAATAACCTACACACAACACTCGACGTTAATAACTCAACGATAACCACACCCACCTATGCCAAGAAACCTATCCCGGCGACAGCAAAACCATTGCTCTGATACCAACTGTGACGCCCCGACATGAATTTTCATAAAAAAAACCCAAGGTCGGGATGCCAAAACAACAAGACTTAAAATAACACGTAAACACCTGATTTAACAGTGATAATAAAACAAGTCTTCGGCGGCACTACTGCCAGAACCTAACTAAAATAATAACAACGTTAATAATAATATCATCTGCCACAACATACCGGAACGACAACATAAACCACGAGCCAGTTGCATCTGTGTTTGCTACTTTCAAAACAGAAATCAAAAACCAATTGTCAAGAAAAATATCTGTTATTCATACTGTTAAAACAGTTCAAACAAATGGGGGAGGGGAATTCATGAGTAGACATTTTCTTTCTTTTCTTAAGCAACATGGTATTCGTCACCAATCCACATGTCCATACACACTGCAACAAAATAGGGTTGTGGAACGGAAACATAGGCTTATTGTTGAAATGGGTCTGTGCTTATTGTCTCAATCAACGGTCCCGCAAAAGTATTGGCTTGAAGCATTCAGCACTGCTGTATTTCTCATCAATCATCTTCCAATGCGTCAGTTAAATTACATTTCTCCGTATCAGAAGTTGCTGAAAAGAGTCCCAAACTACCGGTTCCTTAAAATATTTGGTTGTGTGTGTGTTTTCCTCATTTAGTTTCGTATAACAAACACAAATTGCTCCCTAAATCACAACCATGTGTTTTTTTCGGATATGACACTTTTCGCAAAGGTTATCGCTGCCTAGATATGGTGACTAATTGGTTGTACATTTCTAGGCATGTACTGTTTGACAAGTCATATTTTCCCTTCTCTCGTTATTTTCCTTCTGCAGAGAATGCTCCTGGCCCCAGTCAGCTGATTCATCAGAATACTTTCAATCATAATCAGACAAGTTCATCTCTGCTTACTAGACATTTGTCTCAGCCCACTCATCCAGATGTTGGACCGGTGCGCACCACAATCAATTCTAATCTGCACTGGAATCTGCCTTTCAGCACCCATGCACAAGCAGTTTTTCCTTGCCCTACAACAACCCACGGATTATCTACTCCATCACCAGACAAGATAGATCCTATACACACATTCTTATCCCTCGGATCCCCATCTCAGCCTGCTGCACACATTTCAGAATCACTACCTCCAGAAACCACGAACTGTACTTGCCCAACCTTTGCAAACAACCCAGTTCCGTGTGGTTTGAATGAGGACTCAAGCAGTGAGGGTTCTACTCCTCTCAAATTTAAAATCATAAATGACCTTGTTTATAAGCATCTATTGCCCAAAGCTTTGTCAGTATCCACAACTAAATCCATTGATTTTGAGCCAAGGACATTCAAACAAGCCTCTCATCTCCCTTACTGACAGTAGGCTATGCACGACGAGGTCAGTGCTTTACATAAAAATCAAACGTGGTCGTTAGTACCTCGCACCCCGGGTTTGAATGTAGTGGGAAGCAAATGGATTTATAAAGTTAAACGTCGTGCCGATGGCACCATTGAGCGCCACAAGGCTCGCCTAGTGGCCCAAGGATATACTCAATAAGAAGGAGTTGATTATGTAGAGACTTTTAGCCCTGTCGTCAAGCCACCAACCATTCGAACTCTCCTTACTTTAGCCCATTCCCGTGGATGGACTATTGAACAATTAGATGTTCGAAATGCATTTCTTAACGACATACTTCAAGAAGATGTGTATATGGGCCAGCCACAGGGGGTTCACAGATTTACAATTTCCAAATCATGTATGTAAATTACACCATGCAATTTACGGCCTCAAACAATCACCAAGGGTGTAGTTCCAAAGGCTTCATGATTTCTTAGTCACTCTCGGATTCTTCAACAACAAATCCGATAGCTCGTTGTTTATTCGGCATTCTGGGTCTGAAATGACAGTAATTTGGTGTATGTTGATGACATCTTAGTCACCGGTTCATCTTCAGATGATGTTGTTAAGGTTCTTGATCAAATCTGTAATACATTCGAAAGCCGTCGCTTAGGTCATTTGGGTTATTTTTTGGGCATTGAAGCTTCTCGAACAAGAACTTTTCTCAGCCTAAAACAGTTTCGTTATGCCTCTGAACTTCTTCGAAAGTTTAACATGGAGGGGTGTGAACCGGCACGTACACCCATGATTGCGGGTTCTCATCTTGATTCCACCAACGGGGATCCTTTGTCAAATGCAACTGAATATCGCAGTATGGTCGGAGGGTTACATACCTGACCTTAACTCATCCCGATATCTCATTTGCAGTAAATCAAGTGTGCCAACATATGCACGCCCTGCGAACATCTCATTTACAAGATGTTAAAAGAATTCTTTATTTCATAAAAGGGACAATCACATTTATCCTATATTTTTAAGCTTCTCCGGATATTCATCTAACGGGATTTTCAGATTCTGATTGGGCTGGGTCACCGAATGATAGACGCTCTACCACCAGAGCTTGTGTGTTCATCTGACCAAACCTTGTGGTATGGACGGCCAAAAAGTAAACCACAGTCTCCCAATCAAGTAGCGAAGCTGAATATCGCGCTTTGGCCACTATGACAACTGAATTAAAATGGTTCTCCTTTCTTTACCGTGAACTTGGTCTACACCTACAAGCCCCTACCATCTACTATGACAGCATATCGGCTATTCATATATCTCGCAATCCAGTCTTTCATGCCCGTACTCGCCATATAGAGATTGACTACCACATTGTTCGTGAATTACAACAACATGGTTTTCTTTGTCTCTGCTATATTTACACTCGTGACCAGGTCGCAGATGTCTTTACTAAGAGCCTCGCATTACCTCGTCTGCAGCTTCGTCAAACTACGCTTGGCTTGCGAGGGGGTGTAAACAAGTGACTCAATATCCTACTTCATTGAGTCAATATCCTGCTTCATTGTATCTAGTGTATGTAATTAATTTAGCCTTTTCATATACCTTGGTTCTTTGTATGTAAGTAGCCTTTCGTTTTAATTCTTTGCATTAGCAGTGTGTATATATACATCTATAAGTTCAAAAAGATAAGTGAAGGAGAGCAGTATTCCTCAATTCTCATCTCTATTCTCTTCTCTTCTCCTGTCTAGTCTTTCCTGTTAAAGTCCTGTCTTTCTATTTTTTTATTCAAACAGAAGACACACACAAACACAATAAAGGGAGTTGCTCGCACAATGGCAACTTCCATCAAACTCGTGGGTCAAGGTTAATACCGATGGCTATGTGAATGGTAATCCGAGGCAATTGGGTGTAAGGGGTATTATTCGAGATTAGTGAGGCTCATGGGTTCGAGGTTGATGAACCCATATCTCACAGCCAAGGCTAAACTTGTTAGTAGTATGCCGTCAAACCTAGGAAGATCAACCTGAATGATTCTAAGTGGTCGTGTTAGAGGGCTCAAGGCATGCACCAGCTGGGCGTGCCTCGGCCAAGGATCACTGGTCGCGCCGACCATGGCAACCTGTCAACATCGATGTATACTTGTTTGTCTCCTTTGTGACATTAATTAGTAGTAGTCCACTGAGTTTTTAAATCATTTCATTCGACAATGAAGTTTCTTTAGGTGCTTGGGTAATATTTTTTACACTAATAGTGTATTAAAAAACATTTCATTAAAAAAATATTTCATAAGGGTTACTCCCTTCTTTCTAACCAAAGAGCCTACTTTTGATTTTTTGTGAGTCAACTTAATTAAAGTTAGACTGACAATTTACACAATTTTTATTCATTTTTATAAAGTTATAAAAGTTGTTATGCATAGTATTCTTAATATAGTTTCTAGTGAATGAGATTTTATCTACGAAAGCATGATTAAAGTATGTTAAATTTTAATTTAATTTCATCACATGTTGACTTTTAAAAATAAAAAGTGACTCTTTGGTTGGAACGGAGGAAATAATTGATTAAGAGGTGTCAATATGAGATAATTATGGTTGGTGTTTTATGTTAAAAAGATTAGGAGAATCAAAAAGAAAGGATATTCATGATTTAAATTACAAGCATAATGTAATTGTAATTAGGACCAATGAAATATTGATATTGATTTTCATCTAGGAAAAAAAATTGAATGCTCCCAAGAATTAGCATTGGCGAGTTCACATTGTTAAAAATATAATAATAATAATGATAATAACAACAATTCTCTGGAACGAATTACTAACAAGTGATAAAGTGATTACTCAAAAGTCCACTTTCTATTTTTTAAATTTAACACGTGATTAAATTAAATTAAAATTTAACATATTTTATTTATGTTTTCGTATATAAAATCGTATTATGGATTACAATTAATTTTTATGACTTTGTAAAAACAAATAAATTGAAAGAGTCTGTTTGGTCGTGTATTTTTGCCAAAATACAGGGATAAAACACAGCTTATTTGTAAAAATTATGTTTCACTGCTGTGGCAGAAAAAACTATGCTTTCAAAAGTCCGCTAATTTAACTACGGAAACCGTCGCTAATTTCATTTTTCCGTCGCTAATTAGCGATTGAACTTTCCGTCACTAATTAGCGACGGAACTTTCTGTCACTGATTATTTCGTCGCTAATTAATTAGCGTATTTTTAGTAGTGATCGTAGAACTTCATGATTTTCATGCACATAATAAAATAAGGCATACTTTGATTCATGCTTTCATTCTGACAAGATCATTAATGGAGATTTATATCAAATTGCTTGATCTTTTTGCAATATATAGGAGATGATGCGAATTTGAGGACAAAGATGTTTTCACAAAGTGGACGGTCCTTTGTGGCAATTCTAAGAGTCCGGGCTGCGCCTCAGCACTAGTAAGGTGCAACGTGCGCCAAACATCCAGAACCTTCAGCGCTAAGGCACGAGCCGTGGCACTTGACCAGGCGCTAAGGCACAAATTATGGTGCTAAGGCGCTGGGCAAGGTGCTAAGGTGTAAGTGCAACAATATGTAATCTCCAAAGAGTTAGGCGTAGAGGTGCCGTGCCCAGCCTTGTACGGAATTGTTTAGGAAAGTCGATTCTTTGTTTTAAAACTAATTGTTTTCCTTTTTAATTTGGGTCTCTCTTTTTTAATTTTGACAAGTAATTAGTGCCCTAATCAGAGAGATATTTTAGGGTTTTCTTTGTATTTCTTTTAGCCTATAAAAGGCGCTTTATGAAATGTAAGATAGTAGACAATTGATTCAGAATTTTGTGAGTGTAATTAATTCTCTTTGGTTCTTGACGAACTAATTGAACTTATCAAAATTATTTTCTGATGCATTCACCATTGACTTATCAAATGGTATTCCATAATCATTGACGATGTCTTCACATACCAATGTTCTTGATTCACATTAAGCAAACGAATTGAGATCAATTATACCAAGGTTCTTTGTTTGTGTTGAATAAATGTGTCGATGTCTTTTTCCCAAATCTGATCTTACAATGTTCTTGCCTGCCCATTCAATTGACAAATATTATAATTCCTTGGCGTAGCGTGCCCTTTCAATTGACAACTATCATAACTCCTTGGTGAGATCATATCTGAATATATGGTTTCTCTCTCCTAACTAAATTTGTGTTAGGTTGATCAATAGTAGATTGAGGACCAGATTGCTATTTGAAATAAATGTGAAATTGTGTCTCACGTTAAGATACAACTAGTATAACACCCGTACGATGCACGGGGATTTTATAGATATAAATAAAATATTTAAAAAGCTTAATGTTAACAAAATAAATAAATAGTTATACTATAAATATTATAAGTTAATGTAAACAAATAATTAAAATGTGAAAGTTAAAAACAAATTAATAAAAGAGAATCACATAAATAAAATAATTTATAATTATAAAATTAGAAATAATTCTGAAGATATTCCGGTCTCAATGAGTATTACGAAACTTAGAGATATAATAACTAAGCTCTAATACCAATTAAAACAACTAATGCTCTGATACCAATAAAATAGTCAATTTTCAGGCTTAGATATAAAATAGTTAAGTTTTGATACCAATTAAGGGATGATTCCACCTCTACAATGCATGAAATCTATATTAATATAAAAATTTAATATTTTAGTGAGTGTAATGTATAAAAATTTAATATTTTAGTGAGTGCAATGTATAAAAATTAAAAAATAATTAAAAGTAAATATAAAAAGATTACTCTAGACTTTGGTTGATAGACATTGCATTTATAAGACACAATTGTAAAAATAAAAATAAAAATATTCCACATTCACCTTACATTAACATTATAAATAATTTACTTTTTGGTTTTTTTTTTCCATTTTTCGATATACTTTCCTAGAGTTTTACTTATACTTGCTTCAGATTTGATGAAAAGAACCAAAAAATATTTTCATCTATTTTTTTTCTGATTGATCTAAATTTTTTACCGATCGAATGGTTTCACTTAAAGCTTATGTGTATTTTTCATATTTTTTTGTTGTAAATATTTTGAATCTATAGAAATGAACTTCAATATTTTAGATACTCCTTCTGTTCCGGATAAATGTTCCTAATTGATAAAACACAGGAATTAAGAACACATAATTAATGATGTGTTGTAAAATGTGTTCTGACAATAATACCCATGAACATTAATTGAGTTCAACTTTTCTAAACAATTAGGTTTCTCTAGGATATACTATATTAAATGAAGCTTTAAAGGTATATAAAATTACCAATATTTTTTTGATTATTTACCGATCGCTTGACATTTGTTTTCTTATACCCCTGCTTCAAATTTTTAGAAAGGAACCAAAAAACAAAATTTTAAACATGTATTTCTTTCTTAAAAATTTGCTTGACTTCCTCAAGGTAAGTCCAAATTTTATCAACTTTGACATTAACATATTCATAATGTGATCTAATTTTTTTTTATTTTGACGTAAAATAAATGTGTTTATTTATTTATTTTATTTTTTTGTATCTTAAAATATATGATTTGAATATTTTATCGATATAATGCCTTTTGCATACTAATTATGTGAATATTTTTTGTTATAATAACTCCGGATCAAATGAAATGGACAAAATTTTTAGGTCTATAATTTTTGTTAAAAGTTTCTTACGATGAATTCTTTTGTTAATATTAATTTGTTGAACCTATAAACTCAAAAGCCTAAAGGTCCTATAAGAAATCATCTGCAAAAGAACATTCATTGAATTGGGAATTGAAAATATCATTATGTTGTAGACTAACTTTTGATGTTTTAATGTTGACCAACTTAAAAATTAGAAATTTATATTTTCAAGGCAAGCAAAAATTTTCATCAAAACAAACTGGGTTCTAATTTTGGCAAGTAGATTTTGGCGGGAATTTTCCTTTTATAGACTCAATTGTTATTATATATATATATAGATCATTCAAACAATGCATGTCTTTTGGCTATAGACATACCCATTCAGTACAAGAATCAAACTAATACGTATGATTTTAGATAATTATTAAACCATTATATAAATTAATAAATAAACTTAATATTTAATAAAATAATATAAATATCATTTGAGGCATTTTAAAAAATTATAATAAAACATTCTTACTCTCCCTGCGTCATTTCCCACAGTACGCCATATACTTGCACATATGTTAATGGGAGGTACTAAATACAACACCTCCCCTAAAAATTTATTATTTTATTCATATTTTTTTAGTAAAAATTTATATTTACAAGTGTTAAAAAAAAAAAAAAAGGTAATTAGACAGGGCCGCCACCCCTAGGTGGCCATATTCTAAACATTCACCTAGACTAGGCAGTCATCTATTATTCCGTTAACTTTTTTTTACACTTTTAACCCCTAAAGTTAACAACTCCGTTAAAAAGTTAACGAATTCGTTAAAATTTTAACAGAAGATGGAAGAGTTGCCACCCTAGGTGGCCATCACTAGAAGAGCCGCCACCCATAGGTGGCCATCCCAAATTCCACCCCTAGGGGGTCCATTTGCACTAAATACAAAATTAACGGGAGCTTTGGTGTAAATACTCATTTACATCAAATGAGGGGCAAAATGGTATTTTTTTAAGGGAGTGTGATATTTAGTACTTTTGGAGTGTTGTATTTAGCACATCTGTATGTGAATTCAACTTTGATGAATTAGCCCTACAATCCACAAATAGTTAAGAGCTCTCTATAAGGTATGCTCGAGCAGCATCACTTACTTAGCATAGCAGTGTCAACAAAGCTCATCCTAATACTGTACTAAATACATGGCAGCACAATCAACATCTGGCCCTAAGTTAATAAGTCATACAATTATTAGCTTCGATCACACCTCCTTTCTAATAAGGCAATGCTTTATAGTAATTCATAATGGATGCCAAAAAAAAAAAAAAAAATCAATGTTGGCTGTTTTAGATCGCACATGACCATCTAGTTCAGGCATGCCCAAATAATAATGTTTAGTCGCGAATTACTAGTCTATATTCACATGAGCTTGGAAATGTCCCAAGGTGCTTCTTGCGAGTTGCGACAACTAATTGCAAATGTACGATTCACCATGAATTCTCAAGCTAAATCCATGGCAAGGGGCATTTACTTGTACTTTATCCATGTGCATTCTAACAAACCAAATGCCATTTTTCGAGGAAAACCCTAACTCATTACCTATTATATAAAGCTTAATCATTAACTATGTAGCATTAATAATATGGTTGGTCAGCCATTTAATGTCACTTGAGTTAGAAGGAGTTGCTAGCCACGTAGCAAGATCCAACGTAGTTACTAAATTTACCAATTTTAATTTACTGCAAATTCCTTTTTCATGTTTTTTGAATTGATCTGATTAAGTCCTTGATTAGGATCTCATTGATCGCTCACGAGAATCTTTCGAAGTAACACTAGAATTTCTTGACTATCATTATCGTATTTTCACACTTCGAAAGGGTTTGTAGGTGTTTTGTTGCCATTCAAGAAATTTAAAGTATATTTAAACCACCTTTTATATTTGAGAGTCTAACATGTAGGTGTTAGGCTTTGACCCTTCAACTCAGGTGGACAAGTCCCAAACTTTAACGAGTTTGACCTTTAACACTTTAGTTTTTTTATTATCTCAAGTTAAGATCAACCATGATACACTTTTAATGTTTTAATGTAGATCGTGGAGAATATATTTTAGGTTTTATGATACTTGTTTCAAGAAGATGAGCATATTATAAATTTAAGCAAACATCATCCACCTTCTAAGGAAAATGATCAACGGATTTGAGCTCCGTTACTCAATTTTAAGAAAATGAAACTCTTCTTCAGCTCTTCTATTGAAAGCTATTCTTCTTGGTATATTTAATTAGGACTGACTTATATAAGATGTTTCAGGTGAGTATTCAATGTGTTAATCAAGCATACGATAATAAACTATTTTTTACATAAAAATCTCTATCAAAATTTACACTACAAGTTAATTTACGCAAAATGAAAAATAACTTTTTTTTTTTTTGGAATGTGAATTATGCATATACAAAAATTATGAAAAATTGAAACTACCAGTATGCTTTACGTTATTCAAGCTATAGATTGATAATTATTTTATAAACTCCTTCGATCCCTAAAAAAGGTCCTACTTTTCTTTTTATTTTGTCAAAAAAATATATTTTATTACTAAATTTTCTACAACAAATCTTCATTATTATTAGTTATTCCCCTTCATTTCAAGCTAATATTCCGTATTCCTTTTATCATAGCATACATAACATTATTTAAAAGAAATATAAAAATATAGAATTACAGAATCAAAAAATTTGAATCGTAAGATTGTTCCTTGACATACCGTCTCAAGGAAGGAGAAGGAAAAAAAAAAAAAAAAAAAAAGAAAGAAAGAAAGAAAAAAGAAAATAGAAACATATTATTAGTCGGTTTGATTGACGCCCGACGACCAAAAAACGTCCCAATTTCCGCCATAGACTGAAAGCAACACACTCATCTCAATCTCAAATCTTTCTTTCTTTCAACAATATAAAGCCCAAATTGGCACGAAGCCCAAAGAATCCCAACACTCAATACAGAGTTGATTCAATCAGCTGAAGAAAACACCTCCCGATTGGCGATTGTAACTTCCCTTTCGCTGGAATTCCTTTCACTTGTTGGATTCCCAATTTCCCTCCAATTCCTAGGGTTTCACTATATATACTACCACTCGCTCGAACCCACACACATTATTTTGTGTGCTTTTCTCGCGAAAGCTCGATTTTTGGGAGTGAAACAAGATGCCGCGCGGCAGGCGAGACGAGGACGAAGACGACCTAGAGCCGGAGGAGGACGAAGACGAAGCGCTGGATGACCAGGAAGATGAAGATTACGGTGCTAAGACCGGCAGTCGTAAGCGCGTCAGGGAATTTATTGATGACGACGCTGAGGAAGATGAAGATGAGTACGAGGAGGAGGATGACGATGATGACGAGGATTATGGCGGTGGCGGACGTCGGCGTGGTGGCGGTGGTGGTCATCGCGCGAAGAAGCGGTCCGGGTCTGAATTCTTTGACCTGGAGGCTCAGGTCGACAGTGAGGATGAGGAGGACGAAGAAGACGGCGAAGACGGTTAGGGTTTCTATTATTTATTTCTATTGATTGAATTCGATGGTATATTATGAATCTGCCTGGTGATGGGATACTATTAAGATGGTCTAAACTTAGCAAAACTGATACTTGAGCTTTAATTAGTGTATATAATTTTAGGGGGTGTTTTGCTCTGCTAATGATGTTGTGTTTCATACAATATGAAGTCTATATCTGGATAAATACAGTGCATTGAAATGCAAATATTTGTTGCGAATGACTCTAAATTAGGTTTAGGGTGGAACCTTTTAACTTGTGGAATCGTGGTGTTGCACTGACAGGAGAGGAAGGTGAGAATTTGATGTCCATGAGACTGTTGATCTATCCTTTTTGGGGTGGGGGTGTTTCCATATGAATAACATTCAGGAGAAACTGTTAGAAGTTTAATTCATTATATTTATGTTGTTTGACCTCAGTATTCTTGAAGTCTGCTGAAACTAATGAGTTGTTAATTTCACCCTTTTCCCCCTGTATAGTCTTCTTCCATTATTCACATGTGTACTATTCCTGATCATTAGATTCTGTATTGCTCTACATGCTTTTTATTGAAGATTTTGGTCTTTATACAAGATTGTTCTGTTGTTCTTGTTCATCTACACAGAAACCTATATGCTTCTCATCAAATACATAGAAACCTATATGTTCCTCATCAGATAATAAGTTAAGAATTAAATACATGTATTCAGATCTCTTCTTTGACTTGTATGGAGATAGATTAGTAAGTGTAATTTGCTTTGTTCTCCTTTTGTCCTATCTGAAACTTGCATAGATGTCTGCGAAGTTGATTGTCCCAACATGTGGTGCAAGAACTACTTGATTGTATTGTTCCATTCTTTGTTGGATAGAAGGTGGTGTCTCACTTGTTCGATAGAAAAACCCATGAAAAACGTGCCTTGAATGTGGAAGGGATTGGACTTGTAAAATATTCTGGACCATCCAGATTTGTGGTTGCATGTTGGATCTGGTGTTAATCTTTGTGAATATAACTTACTGGCTTTAATCTGAACATCTGGAGCTTCAAAATCTGTGCCTAATTAGTAGGTTTCAGGTTCCAGGATAACTACACTGTGGTGTGTTTAGAGGTGCTGTTGGGAGGCAAATCTGAATATGTCTTGCTTAGGGCTTGTGCTGATGGGAAGATACCCAAACTTCTAGATTTTCTATTTTCCCTGTGAGGGAGAACTCTGATACAGTTTTCTGTGATGCATGACAGCTGTAGCAACCATGTTTCAGGCACATGTGATGTCTGGAACCTTAGGGCTAAAGGTTGAAAAAATAAATGTACGGAATTTTAGGGTTTTAATAGATGTTGAAATCATTTAGGTTTTGAGTGCTTTGGCTTTCAAAAGGAGAAGTGGCACTATGATAAAACTTAATAGGGGCTCATTTTCTAGAATTGAGATACTTTAACTCCAGGAGAAATTAAGGTTGTTGGATCTAGGATTTTCACTATGACTAGAAAAATGTGCATGTTTCGCAGTCGTGTGGGTTTGCAAAAAGGAGAGATTCTAGGGCTATAGAGCCTCTTCAAACAGTACCTTGTAGGGGTTCATTCTCAAGAAATTAGGTTGGGTTGATGACAATTGGAGGTTGTGTAGTGAGTTAGAGTTGAAACATAAATTCCGTGATCTGAAGAGATCAAAAGTCGCGCATAAAGTAAAGCTTGGAAGAGGAGTAGGAGAAGGCGGTCTAGCATTCTACTTACCACAGGTTATTGAACATCACAACACAGTGGTAGATGCATTATGACTGATTGTTTCACGGAAAATGAAGATGGATGTTGATTGGTATGAAGGGTTGGAGGATAAGGGAGCATTGTGTATGTGCGCGTGTGTGGGTTGTGGGGGGAGATCCAATGAGATATGTTGCTTCTTAAAGTTTAGAGGTTTTAGTAGTTAGCAGTAATGAAAGATTCCAAGGTTTTGTGTGGTGGCGGTTTTCTATGAAGCTTTTGGGCTTGAATTTATGTTAGATTTTTTTGGGGATTGATATATTCGCTTACAGCAGTTGGGTTAATCTTCACAGCCTTTTGGTGGGCTATAGTTAAGGAGATTCCAAGCAGTCCTTTAATAGACATTTACATATTAGTTTACTTCATGTCCTTGTTTCTTTGATTTTATTCGCATCTTTAAAGATGCATCTTAGAGGTTCCTTTTCCTTCCTCTCTTCTAGATCTGCTTTTCGCAGTTAAGATGAGGTTGGCAAACTATTTTAGTTAATTTTCTTGTTTCTTTGATTTTATTGCCACTTTAGATAAATTTTAGAGGATCCTTGTCTTTCCCTCTTCTATATCTTCTTTTCTTTGTTTAAAGAAATCCTTGGAGGGAGGGTGGTGAGGAAACGTACTCTTCTAAGAGTATCATCTATTCTCAAGGGGAAGTGGATGTGGTGCTTTAGTTAAGAATTTTGTTCTCTACCAAGTGTTACTAAAATTACCCTGTACGTTGCATGGAAAATGTAGAAGTGTCAAAATTTTAAATTCTATTGTAGTTATTGGCTTATTGCTCCAAGTCTCCAACATGAGGAAAAAATAAGACTACTTTTACTGGGAAAAAGTTCACGGTGTGAATTGGTTATTATCATTGGTACAATAGAACTATTATCATTGTAGTTATTGGCTTATTGCTCCAAGTTTGCATTGTTTGCCCTAAAATTTTCATAATTTCTAGAAACATGATTTGACTCTTACATGTCGTACAAAGAATAATGTAGCTTTAGTGCAATTTCAAAGCTATATATGACAGTGAAAAACTATTATTAAAGCGTTCGCCTTTCATAGTAAGACTTTTTTTTTTTCCCAAAGGGAGGGGTGTTTTGGTTAGACATGCCCATTCGATTCCAAAAATTCGAACCGAAGATAATTAAATACGAGCATGCAAATGTGTAGAGACCGAAAAGGCGAATTGGGTGCGTAAAACCTTCCCAAATCGTAACTTGGCCCCCTAACTCATAATCTAATGTTTTTCTCCCGTTTACTTTATAAACTAGAGTGGCGACTCTATTTTCAAAGATAAACATATTTTTCATGTTTATCAAACTATAAAATCAAATAGAGAAAAACCACAAGACAAAAGCGAAGAAGGCCCGAAGTGACCGGCCTTCTCCGAAGGATGGATCCGGGGGCGCTCACCGACCCGATCAAGTACATACTCGAAAAGCCATCACTTTCGAGTAGGCTCTCCAAATGGTCTTTCATGCTGAATGAGTTCGATATAACTTATGCAAGGGGAAAGTCAATCAAAAGAAGTATAATAGCTGATTAGTTGACAGACCTGCCGATAAAAGCAGAAGAGTTTGAAGAACCGATTTTTTCTGATGAAGGGGTTCTTGAGATTAAGGACAGCACGTGCAACTGGCAACTCTTCTTTGATGGAGTCGCTAACAAGAGAGGGCTGGAGGAGACTCCAGACTTGATGAAAGGCCGGTTCCGGACCGAAACCGAACCGAACCGAACCGGTTTGGGCATGTCTAGTTTTGGTGAGAGTATAAGTTATGACAATAACCTAAAATCTAGATGTTTCTAGTAGAAGTTCTTGCTTCTCAAGGAATCATATGAATAGTATGTCGTATAAATCGTATTATGGTATTTAAAAAACTTTTTTGGATTATTCGGCATCCTATCTCTAGATCCCATGTTCTGATTTTTCTGTGCGATTCTCCTTTTCCATGTCTATTATCTTTGCTCTATTTGAGTGGGGCGAGGAGTGATGTTCGTTCTAATTTTTAGTTCATTGGGTACGTGAGTGACGGTTATGAGCTATTACTGCCCTGCAGGGCTTATTTCTTTCTTTTCTATGTGTCCAGGTCTTGGTCTCTTGATCCTTAAGGTACTTATTCTTGTAGCCATGTTGTCCCAGATTGTGGTTTTGCCAAACATCATCTCTCTTCTGTTTAGTTAAGTAATTTATGTGGGAAGCTGATCACCTCCGGAATTGTCTTCCTATTAGGTCTTTGGTGGGCTAACATTGACCATGTTACATGAGAGGAGCCTTGTGTGACTTTCAGCTGGAATACTGTTTTGCCCCTTCTGTAGGCTGATGACGTTCATACTATTCTGCACAATGGTTGGGTTCATTGAATGTAAGTTTTCTGTGATGTACTTAGGAAGGCAGGGTTTCCCATTTTCAGTTGTGTCCTTGTTAATTGTAACAATCATGGGTATTGGGAGTAGACAATTGCAGGAAGTTGCAGACGTCTTTACGTTGCTATGGGAGTATTAGATGGAAGAAGTTTGAGATCATGAGCATGTGCAAGAAATGTCTCCCTTTTTAGATGCTCAAGGATGACATGTTCTTTGCTCTCTTCTGGTTGTCGTAGGAAATGCTTTTCTCGGGGTAACCTTGGGTGGTATAATCCATAAACAGAGCTATTAGCTCTACTATTGTAGCAAATTTTGTTCCGCTATGAATTGCTTGAATCATGATTCACCTTTGTTCTAGCAATTTCCTGCATTAGTAGAATCGAAAATGTTGGAACTTGTATAAGGTGCTAAAATTCTTTTTCTTTAATTTCTTATGACGTTGCCCAAACTAGTCAACTCTTTGAAACAGTTGATATTAGAGCAAACTACACAAATCCTCCATGTGTTATACCACATATTTCATTTTGGTCCTTATTGCTCGTGATTGGTCCCTGGTGTGTCAAACACCATTGATCCATCCATTAATTTTTAGCCGTTGAGTGTTGACACGTGCATTTCACGTGATTTCATCTAGGGGCAAAATAGTCAAACCGATTTGATTATGCCAAATTCAAGATTACTCATTCGATCAGATTTCCTTCGTCCCTTTTGAACAAAAGAGATCTCCTTTAATTTTTTATTTTGAATTTTAAACAAGACAGATCTCCTTCCGTTATGAATATTTCTCGGTTTTCTTGGTTTTGAATTTTGTGTTTGCCGGCAACAGCAGTGGTGGTGGTGGTGGCAGCCATAGTAGAACGGGAGGTAGCCATGGTAGAACAGGAGGGAAGGGGGTTTGGATTGGGAATGGAGAAGAAATGAATGTAAAAATTATAATTTAGGTAATTATATCAATACCCTTTATCAAGTTTTATAAAACAAAAATATTTTGGGTGTTTTTGTCTATTCAAAAGAGAAAATGTATGGACAAGTTTACCCCTGGGCGAAAGCACGTGCAAGGCACGTGAGCGCACTTAACGAGAAAAAAGTTAACGGTCAATAACCAATTGCGTAAAAATTTACAGTACAATGGCTTAATTTTTTCTAAAATTAGTATCAAGACCAAAATGAAAAAAGTGGTATAACACAGGGCGATTTGTGTAGTTTGTTCTTAACATTATAAGGAAGAAACCATTCTTATCCAGATGACAGAAGAAACTGTTTATCTATTTCATCTATCTGTACCCAACACTAGCTTGCATCTGACCTTTCTCTAAAAGCACATTTTCTGATGATCTTGCAGCTTGAATTGCAGGCTCTTGCCTGGCCTTGTGGGCCTAAACTTTAGTTTAGGTGTTGTACCGTAGACCTAAGCTAGCTGTTTTTCATGTAGCTTGGTGGGACTCATGGGGTCTCTCTCTCTCTCTCTCTCTCTCTCTCTCTCTCTCTCTCTCTATGCCTTCTTTCTAGCTTTCTGTAGCTGTCAATTTTTCTTTTGTTTTCCTTTTTGTGAACTAGTCCTCCTCCACGTTTTACTGTCTTCCTCACTTCTAGTGAATCTTTTTTTTTTCTTTAAATAAAATATAAAAAATGGATTATAGCTTACAAGCTTGAACACTTGTAAGCTTTAACCAAAGTTCCAAGAAGGAAAAGTTAAACTGTATCATTGAAGTGCAGGTCTGGAACAATTTAAGGCTTAGGTATAATATTGTTTTGGGGCAGTTTTTACCATTTATGCACTCCCATATCTCACAAAAATCAATTAGCTATGACTTATGACTAATGACTTATAGCTGATGGCTTATGATTAATGGGTTGATAGTGCCGTTTGATTGAGGTGCTTCAAAGTGGTGATGAGCTGGCTTAAGTTAGTGTAAATAAGGGTAATCTTTTACATGGAAGGAATGAAAAGAATTTTAGTTTGCAAATAAGTGTAATCTTGAAATATAGATTTTTTCATTAAAGAATAGGGGTTTTCATTTTTTGAAAAGTGGAAATAAGCACAAGGCCTACTGCTTACAATTTTTGGCCTTAAATGTGCTTTAAATGCCTTGTGCATGACTTGTAACTCACATAAGTGAAATCAAACATTTTAAAAACAACTTATGTTAAGTCATAACCATAAACACATCCCAAAAAGCCAAAATCAAACCTGCCCATAGCGTGTCTGGAGGCCTCAAGTCTTGAGTTATAATTTTGTATAGTATTGTTTTTGCTGCTACTGAGTCATGCTACTTTTGGATATTTCTGTTCCTTTTTGCTTTTTGCGATCTGAACTTTCTTAAAGTCCTGCTAAACCTGTCCAGGTTTTTCTTTCGCTTTTTTGTTTTTGTTTTTGCATGGGAATCAGCATCTTTCATAGTGATTGATTCTTGATTGTATACTATTTATTTTATATTTTGGGTAGCCACAAATACAGACCCCTTTTAAGGTTACTTGCAAACTGTGGTGTGATGGAATTTGATGTGGATTTTGGGCAAATATTGGTTGCTTTTATGGGGGTGATTTTTGAATTGTACATCATATTGTTTTTCTCATGTAAAACATGTTTGATAGCGTCCAAAATTATCTGAGTATCTTTCAGCATTATGTGGGGTGGATATTTTCTTTTTTATGCGTCTTCATAGGATCTTTGGTTCTTTGGTTAATGTTATTAGCTTTCTCCATCCCTGCCAAAGGAGTTAGATGGTAATCCAATCTTCAGCATTATGTGGGGTGGATATTTTCTTTTTTATGCGTCTTCATAGGATCTTTGGTTCTTTGGTTAATGTTATTAGCTTTCTCCATCCCTGCCAAAGGAGTTAGATAGTAATCCAGTTTTCTTTGATTGTATCCACTTTAAACTTGTCCTTGCTTAGCGGTAGATCAAGTTAAAACACGAACATCCCAATGTTTGAATTGGCTTAATGGGATTTCAATTCTGTTGTCATTGGCTTCAGGACTCGATAATTCTTCAATAATTTTTGTGGCATGAATTTTTCTTGATAGTTTAATAACTGCAGTCAGCCAGTCACTAGTTTCAGCAGGCTTTTCTTGTTTGCATTCTATCAAGCTTATGTTAGATAGCTATTTAACCGTTATTACTGGTCTTCCCCGTCTGTTGCTGATTAATCTGGAATCTTGACATACAGACTTCATAGTGAATAATGGAGACGAGCTGCCTGATGAGGATGACAATAGGAGGATGCATCGCCGCCCCTTGTTACCTCGTGAGGATGACCAGGAAGATGTGGAGGCTCTTGAAAGAAAAATTCAGGCGAGGTATGCCAGGTCAAGTCATCAAGAATATGATGAGGAGACTACAGAGGTGGAACAGCAAGCTCTTCTGCCATCTGTCAGGGATCCAAAGTTGTGGATGGTGAAATGTGCGGTATGCCTATAGTGCTCTCGTGCTTCTTAACTGTTTTACTTACTTCAGCTTGTTTGTAATATTTGTTCTTTTCTTTTCTGTTAGATTGGTCATGAGAGAGAGGTGGCTGTTTGCCTAATGCAGAAGTTCCTAGATAAAGGATCTGAATTGCAAATTCGCTCAGCCATAGCCCTTGATCATCTGAAAAATTATGTATACATCGAAGCTGACAAAGAGGCCCATGTGAGGGAGGTATGCACTATTCAAGTATTTTATGTTTTTATTGCTTAGCTGAATGTGAGTCTGCACCAATTCTAACATGATTTATCTGAGAATTTCCAAATTTACTACTTTTATGATGCCTCAGGCGTGCAAAGGTATGCGGAATATCTACACAGGCAGTAAGATTTTGCTTGTTCCGATCAAGGAAATGACCGATGTGCTTTCGGTGGAAAGCAAAGCAATTGATCTCTCTAGAGACACTTGGGTTAGAATGAAGATTGGGACATACAAAGGGGACTTGGCAAAGGTATTTCTCATCTGCTGGCCTTTCGACTCATCTCTACAGTTTCTTATATTCACTCGAGCTTTGTGTTTTGTAGGTTGTGGATGTGGATAATGTGCGACAGCGAGTCACAGTTAAATTGATTCCAAGGATAGACTTACAGGCCTTGGCAAATAAATTGGTAGGAATCAATTATTTGATAGTATTTCTTAATTAATATTGCAAAATCTTGTAGCCATACTCATCCAGGGATGTTTTTCATTCACCTTATTTGATCCGAAGAAACTTAAGTTCATGGACTATATTTTGTATGTAGATATTATCTTCGGGGAGAAACTGAATTTTGACATTTGAGTGTAGCTGCTCTTGGTTGTGTAGGTCTCTTGTGGTCACAAGCTTTTTTATTTTTGTTTCAGGAAGGTAGGGAAGTTCCAAAAAAGAAGGCGTTCACTCCTGCCCCACGTTTAATGAACGTTGATGAGGCTAGGTAACCTTGATTTCAACCATCTCTAATGACACGATATTGGATTTCTGTAAGATGATCTTATTGTAAGTTATTTTCTTTGTCCAGAGACTTGAATCTCCGTGTGGAGCGTCGACGAAATCCAATGAGTGGTGATTACTTTGAGAATATTAATGGCATGTTGTTTAAGGATGGTTTCCTATTTAAAAATGTATCAATGAAATCGATTAGTGCTCAGAACATTCATCCAAGTTTTGATGAACTTGAGAAATTTCGGCCACCTGCTGAAAATGGAGATGGAGATATGACTAGTTTGACAACACTGTTTGCAAATAGAAAGAAAGGCCATTTTATGAAGGGTGATAGGGTTATCATTGTCAAGGGCGATTTAAAAAATTTAAAGGGGTGGGTTGAGAAAGTTGAGGAAGACACTGTCCATATCAAACCAAATGCAGCTGGCCTCCCGGTAAAACAGAAGTTCAATTGTTTTTCCATTCATTTCTCTCCCTTTTGAACTGTTTATAGATGTTATCGGATGTAATGTTGGTGATTATTATGTATTCTTCAATATTTTATTCATACTTTACTTGTTTTGCAGAAAACTCTTGCTGTAAGTGAGAAAGAGCTTTGCAAGTACTTTGAACCTGGGAATCATGTTAAGGTTGTCTCTGGTGCAACAGAAGGTGCAACTGGTATGGTTCTTACAGTTCAGGGGCATGTTGTAAACATAGTGTCTGATACGACAAAGGAAGTTGTAAGTCAATGTGGAATTTGTACTTCTTAAGTTGAAATTTGCTGTTGGCTGCATTTTTTTAATGTTGGCATATGCTGTTTTCAGCTCCGTGTATTTTCTGACAATGTTGTGGAGAGCTCAGAAGTTACATCTGGTATCACCCGTATTGGGGATTATGAGCTTCATGATCTTGTCCAGTTGGAGTAAGTTTTACTTTTTCAGGCATTTTGTTCTTTCGAAAAAATACCAAAAAGTTCATTCTGGAATCTGTTATCCCCTAGTTCCACAGATATAATAACCATCTAAATATATGTTAGTTTTATTTCCATAATCACAGCAGTTCACTAGCCTTCGTATACAAGGCATTGCAATATTCAGAAGACAAATATGCCCGTTGAAATTTAAAGACCCAGGAGAAGATCCATTGTTTTCTCAAGAGTTCTGACCTTGCTTTTCTGCTATCATCAGTAAATGATCTGTGCAAGATCACATTCTGTGTTCTCGTAACTGATAGCATCTGAATTCCAAATTCATCAATTCCTTGAGACAGAAGTATGTGGTATACATGTCTGCATATGTACATATGTACACGTGTGCCCATAAATGTATCTACATATATTTTGATTTGAGTAGTTCCTTAGCACATGATGACGGAATTGATTGAGTGTGTGGGCTTAAGTAAGGGTTTTGCTTTTTCAATTGCGGTTTATTCTCACTTTAACAATAAACCTGTCCTTCCAGTTTGAAATGGCCTTGCAAATCTTCTTTTCTAGATTGTGTTAAGTCATGAGTCAGCTAATCTGCTAACTTGCCAAAGTAATAACTTCTAATGGTGATTTTGAACATTTTAAAGTTAGCACACTATGT
The DNA here is from genome assembly GCA_016624345.1 of Platycodon grandiflorus. Taxonomy (NCBI): domain Eukaryota; kingdom Viridiplantae; phylum Streptophyta; class Magnoliopsida; order Asterales; family Campanulaceae; genus Platycodon; species Platycodon grandiflorus. The sequence goes on along the minus strand of CM028364.1, from coordinate 18,491,278 downwards.
CCAAAGTGATAACTAATCTCAACCCAATTCAACTCTGTGTTTTGCCTCAATGGCTTGTGGTTGACTTTTGGCTTTTTGGCAGGCTAATTAGGGTTTCCTGAAGGACCTTTTGGTACTTCTCCCTTGTTATTTCTCTCCTTAAAACATATTCTTATGTGCTTGTCTACTTCTGTGCAGTAACTCGAACTTTGGTGTAATCATTCGTGTGGAAAGTGAAGCCTTTCAGGTAATAAGCATAACATGAATGTCTAGAAGTGGTTATCCTGGATGCATTTCTTGAAATATAGTCCATTGCTCTGCAGGTTCTCAAGGGCTCTGCTGATAGAGCAGAGGTTGTTCTTGTTAGATTAAGAGATATCAAATACAAGATTGATAGAAAGCATTCTGCACAGGATTGTATGAAGAACACGATATCGGTGAAAGATGTCGTTAAAGTACTTGAGGGTCCATGCAAAGTGAGACATGTTCGATTCTTTTATGTAATTATGCCTTCTTGATCTCGTACGTCTTAACGGTATTTATCATATATAGGGGAGACAAGGTCCAGTTGAGCATATTTACAGAGGGATTTTATTTATATATGATCGTCACCATCTGGAGCATGCTGGATTTCTCTGTGCTAAATCCCAATCTTGCAAATTGGTTGGTGGATCTCGTGCTAATGGGGATAGAAATGTATGCATACCATTTCCGTGCTTCTTTTCTTCTTCCATCTTGCTGTTCCTTTTTTTGCTGGTTGTTATGCTAATGATAACCTCTCACATGTCCACCTTTAGGGTAATATGTTATCAAGAGTTGCTCAGCTTAGGCCTCCTAGTCGTCTTCCTCAATCTCCTGGGAGATCGCCCAGAGGAGGCCCTCCTATATGTATGTTTCTGAATTCTGCAGTTTATTCATTCCTGAATCTTTTGTTTATATCATTTTCTAAGTATATGGAATTCACTGTCCTCATTCTGACTGAGTATGAACTTCATGAATTAAAACCGACTTGTTTTATACTTACATTAAACACTGTAGCTGGTGGGAGGCATAGAGGTGGAAGAGGACACGATGGTTTAGTTGGTGCTTCCATTAAAGTTCGGATGGGCCCCTTCAAAGGCTACAAGGGGCGTGTTGTTGATGTTAAAGGAACAACAATTCGAGTTGAATTGGAGTCCCAGATGAAAGTTGTTACAGGCAAGTATTTTTGTGTTTCGGAAGCTCCAATGAGTTTTGGTTGTCCTGTTACTATATGGGTTATAAGTGCTGTTATTTATGCAGTTGATCGTGCTCACATTTCTGATAATGTGAATGTTTCGACTCCATATCGGTATGTAAGGTTGCACCTTTGTTTTGCACGATTGGAGTTGTCGCAATTGAATTTTCTAACCCCTTCTGCTTTACCAGTGACAACCATCGATATGGCTCGGGGAGTGAGACTCCGATGCATCCTTCACGAACTCCACTTCATCCATATATGACTCCCATGAGAGATCCTGGAGGTTGGATTTTTAAATCCTATTTGTTATCTGTTCGCCAACCCATGCTCGTGACAGCCTTATCCACATGTCATTTTTGTGTGAATTTTTTTTTTTTTTTTTTTGGCTACAGCAACGCCTATTCATGATGGCATGAGGACGCCTATGCGTGACAGAGCATGGAATCCGTACACTCCAATGAGTCCAGCAAGGTCTGTTTACATCTTTTATGGCATACAAGCGTGCAGAATTGTATATAAATGTTTTCTAGGAGGGTTCCAGGTGGGGAGGACGTACCTGAACGCTAATATACTTCGAGTAAATCAGCATCGTTGATATACTGAATGTATATCTAGCTAGTTATCGATCTATGTATCTAAACTATACACATTCACTTCTTTCCTTGGTAGCAACTCACTGGATGTGCTTATTTTAAGTTTTAAGTCCTACTAGTTGCGGTTTTGCACATTTTCATTATAAATATTGTGTCTTATGGTCGATAGTGTGTTGTTAGTAACTAATCTACTCTGAATGACATTTTAGGGAAAGTTGGGAAGATGGAAATCCTGGTTCTTGGGGAGCTAGTCCACAGTACCAGGTACGCTGTCTTACCCTACTAATACATTGATTAACTGGAACCTGTGCATTATATGTAGCGTTTGTGTTGTCTAATTTCTCAGCCTGGAAGTCCTCCATCACGAGCATATGAAGCACCTACCCCTGGATCAGGTTGGACCAACACTCCCGGTGGTAATTACAGTGAAGCTGGAACGCCAAGGGATAGTAGCCCGGCATATGGTAATTTATCACATTTTCTTCCAGTCAAATTACCCAAAAAATTGTAGATTTGGATTCTTTTGAGTTTCTCCGGCCTTCTGCGTTGTTAATTTGATTTCTCTTTTGCAGCAAATGCACCAAGCCCGTACTTGCCATCAACTCCTGGTGGACAGCCGCCCATGACGCCCAGTTCAGCATATTTACCTGGTACTCCTGGTGGGCAACCAATGACACCTGGAGGTGGTGGTTTGGATATGATGTCCCCAGTAGTAGGTTTGTCTCACTCCTAATGGCATCTGCTGTTATATTCTTTAGCTTGAATCTATATGGTTCTATTATTTTTGTTATATTGTGACGTGTCCCGTGAAAAATAAAACAAACATTATTGGTTACTACAAAAGGCCGATTAAAGAACACAAGCATTAATGCTTACTACAAAAGACTGATGAAATAGTTCTGCTTGTTTGTTTCACACACATACACAACACAGACACAAACATGTTATGTTTGAAGGCAGGAATTAATTTGGGTGAGAATGGGACTAAGTAGAGCGCTCTAAAGCATGCTTAGACTTGTTTATTGTTTAGACTCCACAGCAGTCAGCAGCTTAGAGTTATAGGCTCAAGGATCACATGCCATCTTTTATGGGATGTGTAATGGTAGATCATTTGGAAAATGACACTTATGTTGGCTTTCGAGGCAAACTTCTAATGTGTATTACGTTTTGCTGAGCTCAGCATCAGTGAGGTTCTTTCTTCGCTATACCAATTTGGATGACACTTGGGCCTGGATGCAGGTGGTGACAATGAAGGACCTTGGTTCCTGCCAGACATACTGGTCAATGTCCGGAGATCCAGTGAAGACATTGCTGTGGGAGTTATCCGGGAAGTGCTTCCGGTATGTGTACATTTTACACAACTGTGATATTGTTTTCCCATTCACCTGTTTCTTTCGAATAACTGTCTTTGCGTAATACTTTTGAAATATGATGAAGACTATGAGTGTAGTTGGGTATCTGCCGACTTGTGCTGCCAGTAGTTTCTTCTGAGAAATAATTTGCGAGATAGAGTGGAGCAATCATTAAGACCAAGTTTTTTTTTAGAATAGTTTATTTATAAAAATTTGCGGTAGTGGAAGTTATCGGGACGGTTAGTTTCTTAGGAAATGGTATTTAAGTTACAGAACTGGTCTAGATTCTGATTGGGATTGTGAATGCAAACCTTTTCAAGTAATTAGTGGCTTCAGGAAAATACAAGGGAAAGGAATGAGGAGAAGGAAAATGAATAGAAATTGAAAAATCTTTTTTTTTTTTTTTGGACTTTTGGAATTTGGCCGTGGTTACAACAATTCTGCAAATATATATTAGTATGAGTTATTTACTTTTTTTTTTAAATTGAATTTTCCTTTCATTTTCTTTCCCTTAGGTTTGGGTCTTGTCATGTCTTAAAGCCAAATAGAGCAATTACATTTTACCAGTGATAGCTCTATCTAGACTTTCTCAAGGAAGATGGTTTTCATTTGCTGGGCTGACATTATGTAAAATGTTGTTTATCTGGAGTAGGTCGCTCACATTGCAAGGGTATTTCTGTTGGTGTTTTTCAGGATGGTTCATGTAGGATAGCGCTTGGTTCAAGCGGGAATGGTGAAACTGTGACTACTCACTCCTCTGAAATTGAGATAGTGGTGCCAAGGAAAAATGACAAAATCAAGATCATGGGGGGTGCGCAACGTGGGGCCACAGGAAAGCTGATTGGTGTTGATGGCACTGATGGGATTGTTAAGGTTGATGACACTCTAGACGTTAAGATATTAGATATGGAAATTTTGGCAAAATTAGCGCAGCCTTGATGACCGAGGAAACTGGTCCTGGCATGTCGGTTGGTAGCTTGTAATAATTTTTCTTCTTAATTTATAGTGAAATTGGTGCCTTAATGTTTTTGTTATGAAAATCTCTTTGGAGTCTCTCTCTCTCTCTCTCTCTCTCTAGTTTTCAAGTATATACAGTTAGGCTTGAAATTCATCAACACGGCTAGTAGCATGGTCATATCAAAACTCCAGGGATGCACGGTTAGAATGGAGTTGACATATCAAAATCCCAGACCTCTTTGGTTTATTAGTTTTTAGTTGGAAAGGGGCAACTATCAAGAGCAAGGGTGTTGAATATTTGGTTTCGCAAAACCAAACCAAAAAATCTCGAACGGATCAAACTGAATTACAATATGGCTTTAGGCTCAATTTTTGGTTTTGCCTTTCAAATTGAAAACCAAAACAAAAATTGAATTGAATAAAATAAAAATAAAAATACATGTATTATTATTAGTTATATAAATAGTTTTTAGGGGCATTTTGTAATTGTGCTGAAGTTTTAATCTTTGTTTTGGATGTTTTTTTTTTCAATGTTATGATATTTAAAATTTAAATTTGACATCAGTTGTAAACTTTTTCAAGTTTGATTATAGAATTTATAAATCTAGGGGCATTTACAATGTTTAAGAAAGCAGATTTTTTTTTTTTTTTTTAAATTTCAAAATTTTCGTTAACCGAAAACTGTACGATCCAAAGCGAAAATTGAATTCGAATTTGATTTGATTTTTTAATTGGTATGATTTGATTTTTGGTTTTAAGCTTGAAAAAATAGAAACGGACAAAATGAATCCAACAAACCGAACCAATGAACACCTAAACCGAAAACCAAATCGATGAACACCTAAACTGAAAACCGAACTGAACCGATGAACACAGACTGTTCTGGAAGAGACAAGGGACGGCATGCTTGGAGCTTTATGGAAGGATAAAACTTGCGTGCTTCGTCTGGCATACAAAGTGTATAGGTGCTCATATATGAAGTGACTGGTTTTATAGCTTGTCTCACCAGGTTTAACCATCGTTTTATTTACCTTCAAAATAATTAAGTCTTACTATCCATAAAGAAGCTAGTTGGTTACAAAAGGCCTTATCGATGGGAACTCTTGACTATTTTGAGACGTTTGTACCTGTGTGACCAAAATGACTACTATGAGAGTCTTATTTATTATCTCTTGCCTCTAATGAATGAGAGAGTTATCTCAAATGTATGTTAAAAAGGGATACAAATATATTTGGTCAAATTTTTCGCATGTGATCGATTAAAGGGTGATATCACATGCTAAGTCATGTCATGTCTAATCAATTGATGTTTATTAATTAGATTTGTATGAAAAAAAATATGAACAAAAAGTTTATATCTTCCATCATTACTATGTTAAAAATGTATTGCTTCATGGTTATTTACTATACAGATTAAACTATGAATCTACTTTACGTCCTAGTTTGTAAGCTTCAAAAATCTCTTACTAGTCTCAAACAAGCTCTTAGTCTATGGTTTGCTAAAACTATCTGATTTTATCCTTTTTAATGGTTTCGCACAAATTCAGAATGATCACTTCTTATTTCTGTTTTGCGGTTACTTTATGAAACTTTTTTTCTTTCAAGTCCAACCTTTTTGTTTAACAGCTAAAAGGCACTTTGAAAATTTTCTTTCTAAAATACCCTCAATAACATCATTGCTTCAGATTTGAGGTTCGAATTGATGTATAAATGATTTCATGTTGTTAATATAGTCTTCCCTCATGTTTGGGTATCAATTTTCATGCATAGAACACAAATTTGATCAAATTCGAATTTTTTGAGTTTATCCCGTTTTTATTTGTTCTTGGGCTGTTTTTGCCATTTTAATCTATGTTTTAAGCTTCGAATTTATTTAAAATCAATATCATATTGTTATCCTAACTTAGTACTACATTTGTGCACAATTTTTCTACCAAAAATACTATTTTTGAGATCCAAATCGAGCTTGATAGTGTGCTGTTCAAAAACAGAGGGAGATGTTCTTGGACTGATTTTGGGACTTTAATCAATGATTTGAGGTTGAATTTTGTATAATATCGATACCATACTATTATAGGAAGTCAATACCATGTTTGTATGTAAATTTTTCAACAAAAAACAATCATTTTGATTGATTTTGATATTATATTAAATTGGGCATCGAGATGCCTTAAATTGGGCATTGTGATGCCTATAATTCGCCAATCGCAGTATGCTGGGTAACGCAATGGGGATCGATCTGCCTGGTCAGGTCGCAGGGGTCGAGGGGACAGCGTCCCTCGTGGGGGTTTGGGGGCAACGCCCCCGAAAGGTAAACAAAAATCAAGTCCCCTCCAGCGGTTGAAATTTAAACGGTGCCTTGGTTGCTCATTGCGATGCCTTGGTTGCTCATCGCAATGCCTTGGTTACTCATCACGATGCCTAGGTTGCTCATCGCAATAATTAACCCACGCGATGCCTTGGATTACTCATCACGATGCCTTGGTTACTCATTACGATGCCTTTGTTGCTCATCGCGATGATTAACCCACGCGATGCCTTGGATTACTCATCGCGATGCCTTGAGTTATTGATGCGCGCGTGTTTTTCTTTGATTAATGACATAATTGTCTTTTTGCCCCAAAAATGCCTTTTTTCGGTTTTAAAAAAAGATGAGTGGACTGGAGCAATTACAAATGTTGAAAAAGGGACCGGCCTGTAACTCACCCTAAAAAAATATGGAAAATTGTGCCCAACTCCACTTTCATAATTGTTTGTTCTCTAAAGTTTACCCTTTTTTTTTTTTTTTTTGTAAACCGCTAAAATACACTTTGATAGTTTTCTTCCTAAAATACCCACAACAACATCGTTGCTTCAGATTTGAGGTTTGAATTGATGTATAAATGATTTCATGTTAATATAATTTTCCCTCATGTTTGGGGATCAATTCATGGAGAACACGAATTTGATCACAATTTGATCAAATTTAAATTTTCTGAGTTCATCCCATTTTTCCTTGTTCTTGGACTATTTTGGCCACTTTAATCTATGTTTTAAGCTTTGAATTTATTTAAAATCAATCTCATATTGTTATTCTAACTTAGTATTACATTTGTACACAATAAATTTTTTTTTTTTTTACCAAAAAACACTATTTTTGAGCTCCAAATTGAGCTTGGCAGTGTGCTATCCGAAAACAGAGGGAGATGTTCTTGGACTAATTTTGGGACTTTAATCAATGATTTGATTTTGGATTTTGTATAATATCAATACCATACTGTTATAGGAAGTCAATACCATGTTTGTATGTAAATTTTCAACCAAAAACAACCATTTTGATTGATTTTGATCTTGCCGAAATTTTCTGGGTTCATGTTAGTATTTCGAGTTATAATTATTTAGTAAATGGGCATCGTGATGCATAATTTTGGGCATCAGGATGCTTGGATGCTGAATTTTGGGCATCGGAATTTGGGCATCGGGATGCCAGAGTATTTATGTAATGCCCGCATCATTTGCATCATTTTATCACATATAATTTCGTGTATGTTTTGCATATCTCATCTCATCATTTGCATCATTTAATCATAAATGATTACATGTGTTTCGTGTGTTATACTACTGCTTAAATCTTGTAATTTATCGTACTCGTAACGTGTCACGAGTGTGGAGTGATCAGACCTAGGAAGAGAAAGGGAAAACAGGCTGTTTTGGGCACATGAGCCTTGGCACGACCGTGCAGCCAGGTTGGCACGGCCGTGCAAGGCAGTCCAGAAGGTCAGTGTTGCGATGTGAGGTTGGCACGACCGTGCAGCCATATTGGCACGGCCGTGCGAAGCCTTCCAGAATTCCAGACTTTGTAATATAAGGTTGGCACGACCGTGCAGCTTGTTTGGCAGAAGCGCGACGGGCTGAATTCTTTATGCGGAAAACCCTATTTTTATTTAAAATGATTGGCCCTCATTGTGACACGTCATCAGGCCGAGCTCTCCCTTATTTTCAGCCACTTAACATACCAAGAGAGTCCCTTATACCCTCATTTTTACTCCATTACACCATAGAAACACAAGAGAGTAGAGAGGAAGAACATTGAGGGTTTAGAGAGAGAAGTGGGTATATCTTGGGATTTTGGAGGAATCTCAACGATCCGAGCACGCCGTTGCGAAGGTCTTGCCGAGGAGAAGCTTTCCCACCGATTAGATTTCCGTTTTCTTCACTTTTTCCGATGAGAGGTAAGCTACTACCCCCCATCTTCTTCTCGTTTTATGTCTCATATGACATCCTAGACTTTTATTACGTGGAGTTACCATGCTAGATATGTGAATATGTGATTTTGCCATGAAATGTGGTTGTGGGCTTGTGAATATTGCTATAGCTTGTAATGTAATGTTGGGAACTCAAAATTTGGCGATAATGTGTTAGGATTAAAGTGCAAGACCATTTTCGTAACTCGTCATCATTAGTAACCTAAAATGACTCTAGCGGAGTCGGGTAGGGTTTGATAATTAATGTGACCACGTGTGTGTTTTGTGAGCTCTTTGGATGCTCGAGAGACCCGTTGGGGAATTGGTTACGCGATATGAGTATAATGGTATTGTGTTGAATTTGATGTTGGCATTATATGGCTATGTATACTAGAATTTTGGGCATTACATTAGCATGTTGTGGTTGTGGTCGTTATACTCCCTACTTTGGAGTATGATGCTTTTATTAATGTTAAGTAAACATCTACTTGAACATTTGGTTGATTGGTTAATGTGTCGAGTAAACATCTACTTGAGCATTGTTTAAGTCCATGGCATATTTGTTGGAGGTGTATTGACGCTCGGTTATTGCGTGAGCCGGGGCTACGTAATAGCCGAAGGCCAATACACTGGGCCTCGCCCTACCGTTGGCCACGGTAGGGGTTATAGCGCTAAGTGTTGTACGGAATAAACGCGACCTTGGTAAGCTATACCGTGATTGTTTCTCGGGTCGTGGGGACCGAGTCTTCACGTCAACGTGGATACGGAAAACGGTTCACCTTGGTTTTTGATTATTGGTTCGATGATCGGGTACGACATCAACGGTTTCTTCATTGGTATTATTGGTTGGTTGGTTGGAAGTTGGTATGTCGGAAGTGTACCTCGACGGTATCCTTTTATATGTGTTTATATATATTGCACCTACGTGAGATGCATGTTACGTGACTTGTGCCATGAGTTACTTGACTTGATGATGATTGAGAACTGCTATAATATGCCAACCATGCTATATGTGATTCTTATTACTGTTTGCATCTCGCATGCCATCTTGTTGCATTAGTAGCTTATTGAGTTTTATAACTCACCCCGTCCATTGTTTATTGTTTTCCTTAGATCCCGAGCCTGCGAGAAACCCCCAGTGATCGGTCGCCGTCCGGTGTATTCGGCAGTCATTCTTTTGGTAGTGCTCCTTGAGCCTTGGTATTTTCTTTTGGTGAGGCCGAGGGTACATTTGTTACTTAAACATTGTAAAGTTGGGTAGAAGTCCCGTACTTGTTGTTTAATTCATATTCTTTTGTAGATGCCGACATGGATGTCAGGCTTGTGAATGTTACTTACTTTTATATTCCGCGCACTCTGATAATGTTACATGTTAGTCCCGAGCTTCTTAGCTCGCGGGTTTGTTGGTTATGTTATGTGATCATTTCCGGCTTTTGTGTGCCGTGACGTATTATTTTGGTTTTCAAATAAACATACACTTGCATTACAGGGTTTTTGCATGAAAAGTGATTTTGAAATTGTGCATTTTTGTGTCCCGTCTCGCGAACCGAACGAGATTCCATTTAGGATCTTGGGTCGGGTCGTGACAATTTAAGGGCGAGAATTTTAGGCATCGGGATGCATAATTTTGGGCATCGGGATGCCTGGATGCTGAATTTTGGGTATCGAGATGCCTTAAATTGACATTTTAAAATTGGGCATCGGGATGCCTTAATTTGGGTGTCGGGATGCCTTTAGGTTACTAATGTGCGCGTGTTTTTTTTTCATTAATGACATAATTGTCTTTTCGCCCCAAAAATGTCTTTTTCCGGTTAAAAAAAAACATAGGGTACTGTAGCGAATTCAAATTGTTCAAAAGGGACCGGCTTGTAATTCACCCAAGAAAATATTGTAAGACGGTCTTTTTTAAGTTTTTACCTATTTAATATTTGGTGAATAACATAACAAATATGGTAGAAACTGCCAAAAAAACTTAGGCATTCAGTTGTTTAAGTTCCTTTGGAAATTTCCCTGCTGAAGATGAAAACTTTGCCCATAGGAGCAAGAGGGTTGATTTTGGACCACAGTGTACTCACTGAAAGTAGACGTCTAGCGAAATGGTGAATAGGCTTGCCATTAGTTGTGAATTGTCAATCCCTTATATGTGTTGATCCTGAGGAGATTTCATTTCACGTATTGCTTTCTTCTGATTTGCAGTGAGCACATTCTATGCATTCCCCTGTGAAGACAGGGAGAACATGATCCCCTGGATCAAGATCCATCACGATCCTCTCCTCCACTCTTTACAATCATAGAGATGTACATATACACATGAACAGATCAAATAAATCAGTTTATATAAATGGAAATGTAAGATCACAACCCTTGTCATATTAGGGAAAATATAAAACATACATCCTGCCTCGTGGCCTAGGATCCAAGGAAACATAGGATTCTGACCTGCAAGATAATAAAAGAATAACAATAAATTGAAATTATTCATAGCTCGAAGCAATGACTTAAAATGTACGATACTTTCTTACCGTAGCTTCCCTGAATAAACACCGGTGTTATGTAAGGTTGTGAAGAGAATCTTCAACCCGAACCCCCATTTTCTGTGGGGGCGCAACCTCCACTTCTTCCATCACTATTGGCGTTCTAAGAAATCAAAGTTGGTGTGCTGTATGGGGTATCAGCCTCAAGAAAAACATTCAGAGAATTGTTATAAATGTATACACTCATGATAATTCTGATGATGTTAGATTATTGGGAGAGATCACAGGTTTTATTAGAAGCAAAACATGCTGCCTTCCCATGGTGCAGCTGAGTACATTCCATTTGTAAGTTTTTTGGTGTTTTTCTGTCCACACAATGTATTTATCTTATGTACTTTTCTTTGTTTTATTCTCAGATGTAGTTTCAATGTCAATAGTGCAGCTTTGGTGTATTTAATTTTGTATGATTTATATCAGCTACTGTATAAGGGTACATATGTTTCCGTGCTACTTGCTTAAAACTCAACTTTCTTATAATTACATTAATAACCCAAAAGGGACATTCACTTTGGAACATAGGGATTATGTAATATCAGTAATAGCAAATGTGAGACATATTCATACATGATATGATTCGGTTCTTCTTATGTTGTACTACTATAATTGGTAATATACTTTTCTTGTACAAACTGCAATCCATAATTGGATTGCGAACCTCTACAGTGGTGTTTTGGCACAGTTCCTCAGGTTAATGGCACGGATGAAGCTATTGTGTTAATGAAGGTGAATCCAACGGATGTAATTGTCACGCTCCAAACCCCTAGTAGGACTATGGGCCGAGGGTGACCGGCCGCAACCCTCTAAAATGGTGTTGGGTTCCACAAGGCCTTCCAATACAATTGTGCAGATACTCAATAAAAACTAAACCACAGACAATGAGACCCATTATCCTATTAAACCAATCCAGTCTAAATGAAGTTCCCAAAACAACAATTTTTTTATGGAGTCAATAGCTCATTATAAAATCCAAGTCTAATGCATGAAACAGAAATTAAACTATAATAGAAAACTCTCGAGCCATCCACTGAGTGGTCTCAAGCCGTCACCGACCTTAACGATCTGCAAAATGATAAAGGGTGAGCTTACAGCTCAGCAAGGTACTAACAACGCTATCTAGAGAATCAAGCACGTATTTCAAAACAATAATTCTATAAAAAGTCATAAGAATCATTTCAAATCACATTTTTCATAAATGACATTTAAAACCGTCTTGAGCAAAAACATTTACTTTGAAGCAAGTCAATGACACTACCGTCCCATACCGTTAGTATAACCAACCGTTTCGTCAAAAAAAATTCACTAAATTCAAACAATAATTTCCAAGAGACTTTCGAAAATTAAAAGTTGATCGAAGCTAGTCGATTACACCACCGTCCCATACCAGTGGCATGACCAACTACTCCGCTAAACAAAATCGATAAAGTTTCATGATCTTTGTTCACTATGGCTACATTACACCCTTGTATTACGGTGTCGATAATTGTTGCAGTACAACCCTGTGACGAGTTGTCGATAATTGTCGCAGAGTACAACCCTATGACGCGGTGTCGATAATTGTCGCAGTACAACCCTGTGACGCGGTGTCGATAATTTCAGAGTTCGATATGTTTACCTAGCTAAGTAGAGTTGACGGTTCGGAAGGTTCAGAACGTAGTCAGACCATCGATTTCTAAAAGTTTCATAGTTTATAATTCTGTAACAAAATTCCAATGTCAATAAACAATAACAGAGATTCAGAAATCAAATTCATTTCAGAGGCTCATATGCTTGATCCTTATTTTGAGATATTTCAATACATCACATTTTCGATAAAAATATAAAATCAATTTCATAGACTTATTTGCAACAAAACGATGTAACAAAACATTTTATTATTCGATAAAAACTAAGGGATTAAAACCAACTAGATAGAGTGGAAAGTCCCTTACCTCGAATTTGACATAAGCTAGTCAAAGGTCAAAATAGTACTTCCTCCCAATCGCTATCAACGGCACCTAATTCCAAAGACAATAATATTTCGTACAAGTGACAACACATAATACAAGGGTTCACTAGGCCCATTTGCACCTATATGGGTTTGTTTGTCAAATTCCAAAACTTAGAAGACCATTCTGAAAATGTGAAGAACTACTAGCAAGAGTCCAAAAGTTCAGGGGCCTAGCTGTAACTCATTTCAGAGGCTCATATGCTTGATCCTTATTTTGAGATATTTCAATACATCATATTTTCGATAAAAATATAAAATCAATTTCATAGACTTATTTGCAACAAAACGATGTAACAAAACATTTTATTATTCGATAAAAACTAAGGGATTAAAACCAACTAGATAGAGTGGAAAGTCCCTTACCTCGAATTTGACATAAGCTAGTCAAAGGTCAAAATAGTACTTCCTCCCAATCGCTATCAACGACACCTAATTCCAAAGACAATAATATTTCGTACAAGTGACAACACATAATACAAGGGTTCACTAGGCCCATTTGCACCTATATGGGTTTGTTTGTCAAATTCCAAAACTTAGAAGACCATTCTGAAAATGTGAAGAACTACTAGCAAGAGTCCAAAAGTTCAGGGGCCTAGCTGTAACTCCTTTCCCTTCTTCCTCTGGAGACGCACGCCTCCTCTGTTCACAGATTCATTTTTTTTTTCCCTCCCTTTTTGTTCCCTCTCTCGCCATCTCTCTTCTCCCTCACTTTATTTTTCTTATTCTTCTCAGCCTTTTGATCACGAAACACACACCACACAGTAACCCATCAAACCCACACACTCCCCATTAACACCCTCTGCTCTCTCTCTCTCTCTCTCTCGCTCCCTCCTTTCTTCAGAATTATTTTCTTTTCATTTTGTTAACAGTAATAGAATAGCTCAGTCACACACACACATCAGTACCTAACTAAATCAGTTTTGTAATTAACAGAACAAATAAAATACAGTTCGTATCCATGGAAAATTGCTTAAGCTCACCTAGTTCTTTGCGTTCACACTTGCTGCCTCTGCTCTGTCGTCTCTCTATCACAATTCTCTCAAATCTCCTCCCTCAATTTTCTGGCCAAAAATCAAAGACGCAAACCCAACAATTTGCCAGCCCCTTTTATACTTCCTCCCCTTGTCGTTCTCTCTCCCTAACTGCCCCTCCGTCGATCGGTATTTACCGCACTTACTCAGTCCCTCTCCCTCCCTCAACTAATAAAACGGTTGCCTTACTAATTTATTCATTTATTATTATTATCCTTAACTTATCAAATTTTTGGGTTATCACAGTAATAAATGTATTAACAAAGGGAATAACATTTCCACTTAAAGATGGGTTATCACAGTAATAAATGTATTAACAAAGGGAATAAACATAAAGGACCGGACGAACGTTGGGGTGTCCGAATCATAGACGTTGAGATGCTCCAAAATAAAGGGAACAAACTATATATGACTATGGTTGCTGAAAAGCGAAAATTATGAATATTATTACAGGACCAAGGTCTGCTTCAACAAGAAGTCTTCATTTATAACATGCTTGAACAAAATTATTAAGTCAACAGATGACGACACCAAGAAGAGGGAGAAAAAAACCATATACAAGAAAACATCTGAGATTTAAAAGCATTATCCAGATAAAATACTCAAGCTTCGTTGTCGTAGTAGTTTCTTATCGAAATGTAGGGCTGATTTCTTGAATTCCAAATTAAGAGCTTTGGGCCATATCATGGGTCCATGCGGATGATGCAGCGTAGGCTTTCACCTTTAAGCATGTAGTCAAAGGCCTTGTTGATCTCGACAAATGGAACTTCATGTGTAATGAACTTCTCCAATTCCAGTTCCTGCACAAGTAGTCACATTATTTTTTTTTAGACGGTCCACATCGAGATTGGCCAATGTAAGGAAAATGGGGTTTAGAAACTGACCTTGTTCATGTACTTCTCCACAATAGAAGGAAGATCTGAGCGTGGCTTGTAGTTCCCAAAGAAGGTACCCTTCAAAGTCCTTTCATTCAGTACATTGATTGGTTTAGTCTTGAAGACTGCATCGTTGTGAGGAACACCCACAAGAACAGCAACACCCCACCCCTGAAATGTCCAAATATTTTGACTTTTAGAGTATAATTAAGTTTAACAGAACAACACCATCCTAGTGTTGGATATGTCAGTGCTTCATTAGTTTTTCTTGGAAACAGAATGGTTGAACTAAGAGTATATAGAGTTTTGCATACATCATGGACGCATTCGAAAGCTGAAATCATGGAATCACCGTTCCCTGTGCAATCCACGCTTCTGTCCACTCCTCCATCTGTCATCTTTGCAATCACCTGCGTAAAGTAGTTGGAAAGAAAAATTCATTGTCGAGTATAATAAGATTTCCAAGGGGAGGTGGGAAGGGATGTGATTTGAAGTAATCGGATAGAAACCAACCTCTTGAACTGATATTTCATAGTCCTTTGGGTTCACAAACTCTGTAACCCCAAACTTCTTTGCTGTATAACATAATTAGGAAGGATTTCATTAGTTTTGGACCTCTTTTAGTCAGAATAAGCAAAAGTTTCCAAATCCAGCAGAAATCTAGTTTTTACCTTGCTCGAATCTGTTAGAAATCAAATCGACCCCAATAATCCTTGAAGCCCCTGCGATTCTAGCTCCTTCTGCAGCCTGATTGCATAGGATTAGCATAAGATAAGATACATCAGACAATTTTGGTAAAACACATAAATGGCATCACTACTCTTAACTAAACGACTCCCAGTTTTAGTTCAAATATGGATTTTGAGAAAGTGGATTCTATTAGTATTAAAATCTTATTGATCATTTAAAACAAAAAATTGAAGTCCAAAAAGTACAGATGTCATATTGTTTAGGCAAGTCGAAAAACTCACAGCAAGGCCTACAGCTCCCAAACCAAAGATAGCAACTGATGAGCCCTTTGGTGGCTTGGCAACATTCAGAGTAGCACCAAGTCCTATAAACCAAACACAAAAAAAAGAAGTTAATTTTGTTAAATAAGTTACAAGCATAGGATGAACATTAACGAAAAAAAAGTTAAACCATCAAGTTGTTCTTGTACCTGTGGATATACCACAGCTTAGGATGCAAACTTTGTCGAGAGGAGCAAGAGGATTGATTTTGGCAACACACCCGACATGGACGACAGTGTACTCGCTAAAAGTAGACGTTCCGACAAAATGGAAAATCGGTTTGCCATTGATTGAGAATCGAGACTGCTTATCATGAATCATCACACCTCTATCGGTGTTGATCCTTAGGAGACTGCACATATTGCTTTCCTCCGATTTGCAGTGTGCACATTCTTTGCATTCTCCGGTGAAGACAGGGAGGACATGATCCCCTGGCTCAAGATCCGTCACGCCTTCCCCAACACTTTCCACAATCCTACGTATATAGGCATATATATATATATATATATATATATATATATATAGATCAGGAAAATAAATCCAAATTATAAATGAAAACATTAGTCGATCCTCGTAATATAAGCAATGAACAAACATACCCTCCTGCCTCGTGGCCTAATATCCGAGGAAACACAGGATTTTGTCCCTACAAGAGATTTAAGAAAAAGTAAAAGGTTGTGATCAGATCAGCTTAGTTGGTTTAATAAATAAATGTTGTACAACTATGTGAAGTTGGTTACCTTAGCTTCCCAGAAATAAACGTCGGTGTGACAGAGAGAGGTGAAGAGGATCTTCATTCGAACCTCCATTTTCTGCGGAGGCGCAACCTCCACTTCTTGGATTACAAGTGGCTTCCCTGCCTCCCATGCCACTGCAGCTGTTACAGCAGAAAATAACAGTCCATCATTCATAAGAAGATGAGCACAATACACTGACAAGTCTTGTACCGTAGATTCTGGTCAGGATACGGACGGAGAAACTGTTTCTGTAATTCAAACCCGTCAATCAAATAATTTACTTACCTTTGCAACGTATGATTTGACCGGCGGTGCTCGACATTCCTTTCTTCTTTTCTGATAAACTGCAAGAGACTTTCAGCTAGTTCAAGCTTTGATTATATCTTTTATCGTTGTTTGGAACTATTGATTTGGTGTGTGATGATCTGCAACTCTGTGTGGGTATTTATACTAGACTGTAAAAAGGCAAGCAAGAGGGAGGAGAATAATTTAGTTACTATAATAATAGCTATATTTGTTTGAATTGAGATATTTGTAGAGAACAACGCTACAAAAAAAGAAAAAAAAGAAAGTAGAATTAGATACCCCTCTTTTTAATTCACATCTATTTCTCGACTCTATTACATGATCAATTAGGTCGGCACGGGTTGAGAGTAACAAATACTACTCATTTGGCACGGGCTTGAGGGTCATAAGCAAATTAGACAGTGAATTGGGAGGGTGTTGTGTATTTTCGTCGTTCGTGTACGCGGTGTAGGAGTACAAATACATCTTTAAATATTATAAAAGCCTATACAACCAATCTATGAGGATCTCACCAAGACGCTCAAAGAGATTACAATAGGGGTGGGGATAACACTTTATCTACCCTATGAGAATATTTCTAATACTATTCCAATATAATCTCCAAAAGCCTGCAAATACCAAATTAGTTAGTATTTATTTATAATGGAGAAAAATAAAGGAAATAGTAAAGATAATATAACAAGGAAAGAAAAACAGTGAAGAAGCAAAGCTTCTTCAATGGTGTCCCCGGTCACAAAGGCCTCAACCGAAATCACCGCAAGGCTCAGATTTCCTTTCTCGACCAAGTCCACCGGAGTGACCCACGAGGAGAACAATACACTGTCCAAAGGTGAAGACCCAATCCTTTTTCCGGCAACAACTCCGGCAACCCCAACACCCAACAAACCCGGCGACACAAAGTCACCGTCACAAGCCCCAAGAACCCACCACTGTCTCGCCGGAGTCCGAGACTCCAAAATATCTCCAAACCCGAAATCCCCTCACACACACACACCCTCACACAGTGAACACACACAGTGAGAAGAAAAGAGAGAAAGTCACTGATTTCGTTTTGCCAAGGAGAGAGACAGATAGCTTCGATGTTCAATCGGGTGTAGCACAAGCCCCAACTCACGATCTCAATCGTCGGAGTTAACAACTCCAAGAAACCCACCAAACAAAAATCACCCTCACACACACAACCTCACACAGTGGAACACACACAGTAACACACAGTGAGGAATGAGAGAGTCTACTGAATTTTCGTTAGCAAAGAGAGAGAGAGAGATAGAGTAAGCATGTATTGTGCAATTCGGCAGTCGGGATCTAACGAGAGAAGAGAGAGCTCACCATTTAAAGGGGGGAGAGCTGCTGGGAGAACGCACTAGCCAAGGGGGGGGGGGGAATCGCACCAGGTGTATGGGGAAAACAAACAGGCAAGTCAAAGGGATGAACAACAGCAAGAGGAGAAACAGGGGAGGAAGAAAACTCCAAGCACGTGGGGGTGTTTTCTCCCGTTTTGTGCAAAGGAGGTGGGCGGGCCACCAGGGAGCTGGGCTTCAGTTTGGGCTCGTGGAATAGGTTGCCCATTGGGCCTTCCAATATCCCAACAATCTCCACCTTGGAACAAGTGCTATTTTTCACCACATAGACTCACATGACTTTATAATAATTAGGAAACATCATCGCCTTAAACCGAAATAAAACTTGTTCCAACACTAAGTAAAGAACAAATCACAGGACAGCATACACAAAGTATGCAAAGGAAATAACCAATCTATTTTGCTCCACAACACAAAGCAGGAACGAAATAGACACCACATCAAACACTAAGTAAGCAAGGAAAAACAATCTATCTAGCTCCACCGCACAAAGCAGGAACGAGATAGACACCACAACAAACACTAAGTATGCAAGGATTTTAGGGGGTAACAACAGCACATATGCATCAATCAAATTTCAAAATATTTAAACAAGTTTGAAATTTTGTTACTGCCAAACATTTTAACTCCCAATAAAACTGAGCAATCAAAGTACATTTAACCCTAATCCTCTCATCACAAATAAACCCCTTTACAAGCAACCTAGCTTTAAATCTAACACAATCAGCCTCATTTTGAGGCACTAAATTCCAAGAATGGTTCTTATGCAAAGATATATTATCCGTTAACACCTTTAACCAATCACTAGGATTTCTAGATTTTAAAACTCCTTTGTAAATCTTGGGTTTATGAACATTGTTAAGCACACAAAACACATATGAGGAAATGTGAAAATTGTTATCAAAACTAGACGACCTCCTAACGGAAGGTATAGGCCTACCCTAGTAAGTTGATAATCACCCAAATCTTCAAGTTTAGGAATTTCATTCACATTCTTATCCTCCCCGTTTTGATCAATTTCTTTATTAACAATTTCAAGATTAGCATGCACAGTTTCTTTAATTAGGGAAATCCAGACTTTCCGTGAAAAGTCATCAACAATAGATAAAACATATCTATTACCACTTTGAGTGGGCCCACAGGAAGGACCACACACATCCGCATGTATTAACTCAAGAAAATTATTGCTAGAATATCTTTCTAGAGGGTGAGGCGGAAAACTAACCCTATGATGTTTGCAATTCATACAAGTGTCACATAAAGGCACACAAGAAATTTCATTATTACCAAAAACTCCATTTTTGTGTAATATTTCTAAGCCTTTACCACTTAAATAACCAAGTCTTTTATGCCACAAATTTGTTATTTTATCCGTAACAACATTTGTTCTATTTTCAATAAAAGACACAGGCACAGCATTGCAAACATACAAATTTCTTTATTTTTCAGCTTTGAAAATTACTAAATTTCCTTTAAAAATTTTCATCACTCCCCATCCCCAATTTCCCTCTAGCCCATTTTCTTCTAATGATGCACATGATATCAGATTGCTACACAAGTCAGGCACATGTCTAACATTTTCCAAAGTCAAAATATATCCAGAATCAAATTTCAAGCAAACATTGCCAATTCCAGCAATTTGACAATTTTTTCCATTAGCCAAGAAAACACTTCCAGTTTTCACTTCTTTATATGAAGAAAAAAGATTTTTAAATGGTGTCATGTGAAACGCACACGCAAAATCAATAAGACACTCATTCATACACACAAAAATAGAGTGCACAGAATTCACTACGGTTTCACAAGTTTCCGTCACCATAAAAACATCACCATTATCTTCACTACAAGAGGCTAAATTACAATCATTTCGCTCATCATGATTCTGATTTTGACTTTTCTTTTTAGGGTTTGTGCAATCCCTTTTAAAATGTCCTGTTTCGCCACAGTTGTAGCAAATCCTACCTTTGTTATTTCCACAATTCTTATTTTGGTTTTGACTTTGATTACTATGACCATTGTTCCTTTCAAGTTGTCTACCATACTCATCCATTTCAGCCCTAATCTCTTCTTTATCAGATTCAGCGAAATTTAACGTTACAACTTTGAAAACCTTTTCTTTAATTAAAATCCCTTTCATTTTTTGTTGCCAAATAGAAAAGTCTGATTTTTCATTAAAAATTTTCAAATTATAAGACGCCGAGTTTACCATTTTTTTTAAGACAACATAGAACAAAATAGTAATAAAAAATAATTCCACCAAAATATCTACCAACAAATCAAAATATCAAAAATAGAGCATGCACAGCGGAATAGCAATATCAAGCAAGCAATTAAAACTCAACACCAAATTTCAGCGAAAAAAATTAAGGAGTTTTAGAAAATGCTCACCCAGAAATCCTTGACTAGGATTTCTAATTTTTAATTGGATTTGAATGACCATCGTACCTTACGCGAAGTCAACCCGAAGCTTTGATACCATTGTTGTGTATTCCCGTCGTTCGTGTACGCGGTGTAGCAGTACAAATACAACTTTAAATATTATAAAAGCCTATACAACCAATCTATAAGGATCTCACCAAGATGCTCAAATAGATTACAATAGGGGTGGGGATAACACTTTATCTACCCTATGGGAATATTTTTAATACTATTCCAATATAATCTCCAAAAGCCTGCAAATACCAAATTAGTTAGTATTTATTTATAATGTAGAAAAATAAAGGAAATAGTAAAGATAATATAACAAGGAATGAAAAACAGTGAAGAAGCAAAGCTTCTTCAATGGTGTCCCCGGCCACAAAGGCCTCAACTGAAATCACCGCAAGGCTCAGATTTTCTTTCTCGACCAAATCCACCAGAGTAACCCACGAGGAGAACAATACACTGTCCAAAGGTGAAGACCCAATCCTTTTTCCGGCAACAACTCCAGCAACCCCAACACCCAACAAACCCGGCGACACAAAGTCACCGTCACAAGCCCCAAGAACCCACCACTGTCTCGCCGGAGTCCGAGACTCCAAAATATCTCCAAACCCGAAATCCCCTCACATACACACACACCCTCACACAGTGAGAAGAAGAGAGAGAGAGAGAGAGAGTCATTGATTTCATTTTGCCAAGGAGAGAGACAGATAGCTTCGATGTTCAATCGGGTGTAGCACAAGCCCCAACTCACGATCTCAATCGCCGGAGTTAACAACTCCAAGAAACCCACCAAACAAAAATCACCCTCACACACACAACCTCACACAGTGGAACACACACAGTGAGAAATGAGAAAGTCTACTGAATTTTCGTTAGCAAAGAGAGAGATAGAGTAAGCATGTATTGTGCAATTCAGCAGTCGGGATCTAACGAGAGAAGAGAGAGCTCGCCATTTAAAGGGGGGAGAGCTGCTGGGAGAACGCACCAGCCAAAGGGGGGGAATCGCATCAGGTGTATGGGGAAAACAAACAGGCAAGTCAAAGGGATGAACAACAGCAAGAGGAGAAACAGGGGAGGAAGAAAACTCCAAGCACGTGGGGGTGTTTTCTCCCGGTTTGTGCAAAGGAGGTGGGCGGGCCACCAGGGAGCTGGGCTTTAGTTTGGGCTCGTGGAATAGGTTGCCCATTGGGCCTTCCAATATCCCAACAAAATGAAAGCCTTTTTTTCCAATATTTCTCCCTCTAATTTCCCAAATCTCTCTCCCGTGGACGAAAGCCTTTTTTTTCACCCGCCTCTTCTCTTACTTCCCGCTCTTTACCAATCTCCTTCCAAATTTTCTAGGGCTTTCTAGGAGAAATCTTATCTGATTAGGGCTTCAAACCTTTCTTTCTAGCTTCAAATACAAGAAGCGGTAGTGATACAATCTGATTAGGGCTTCAAAGGAAGGTGACGGGTTCGAATAATTTTCGTTTCTTGGCTGTGTGGGCTGTAATTGTGCGTTTCTTTAGGTACATTTACTTATTTATGTAGGTAATGAATGTTCCTTTATGTATGTTTTATATGAATCCAAGTTCTTTTGAATTTTTTTTTGACTATTGTTGAAACATGGGTATATGCAAGGCTTGCCCTGTGATGCTGAGTTCAGATGGATTATGTGTGTGTGTGTGTGGGGTGGGTGTGGAATGGTGAAAACACTTGATCGAAATTTTACAAAACTAGTAATTTAGCCCGTGCTCTGCACAGGTTGTCATTTAGTTTAGGGTGTTTTGGAAAAATATTGCATGGTATATAAGTTTTCTTGATTGATTTTAAAAATTAATGTATTATTTTACAAAATTGACCCATGGTTGCAATACTTTATGCCTATTTCGATAAATGAACTCTCACATCTCCAAGTTAGCATGTTTAATTTCCTCTGACTTGAAAATTATTGGTTTTTTAAATATTACCCAATGAATATAATTATAATTATAAAATACGTCATATTTTTTGAAGAATCGATTTGCATACTTGTTTTGCAACTTTTCAATGACCGGAATTCACATTCAACTAATTTGTCAACAACAATAATACTTAAATATCTCACCTCAGATAGCAAAGGGTCCAAATTCGATCACGTGTGAGATGAAATTAGTGAAAGATAAACATTTTTTGTTGGCGTTGTATAACAAAAAAGTAGCCAATAACTTGTTTGTGAAGCATCTCGGCACATAGTAACCTTTCACTATCTTGAGTTTATCATCATATATATTTGTCTTATCTTGAGTTTATCATCATATTTGTCTTATCATGTTATTGAGTTCTAACAATTACAAACCAAATCCAGGATGACTCTTAAAATTGATGTATCATATGTAGGGAAGTTTATAGGTTCCAAATGATTTTGTAATGGATTCTAAAACTTCGTTATTTAATTAGAAGTCTCGTAAAAGATCTTTTCTTTTATTAATATAAGGTTATTGCATCGAACAATGGAAATTAACTACATGTATTTTTTAATTATTTGGATTGAGATAGCAATTAAAAGACATTTTATGTACCAATAATATTTAGATCTTTGCATAAAAAATGTTTAAGACATTAAAACTATAATTCAAAAAAAAAAAATGCACTATGGACAGGATAACTAAAAAAAATTGTAATACATATTTTGATATTTCACAAAAATACTACTCCCTCCGTTCCAGGCAAATAGTCGACTATACTATTTTGGGATGTTCCAATCAAAGAGTCCACTTTAAAAAATTATGCCTACAATCTGCATAAAACTTTCAACTTTACCCTCCACATGTGGTACAAACATAATAACTATGCTAAAATATTTTTGTAATTATGACCAACTTCAATACTACTTATATATCTTATAATTATTAGACTTTTCAAACGTGGACTCTTTGGGTGGAATGGAGAGAGTAATAAAAATAAGTAGATAATATAGTACATGGGTCATGTGACCCACTTAACTATAATATTTATAGTATTTTTAAATAAATACATATAATATAAATTGTTGAGTTGGTTTAAAGTGAATGTTCATATGTAAAAGGTTGTGGGTTCAAATCTCATTGATAACATTGTTTTGTTTTGTTTTGTTTTCATTTTCTTGCGAATAGCTAAAGTTCTTCTACTAATGTATTTGAATAATGTTATATACCACAATATCATACATATACTTTAGCTAAGACTATTAGCTAATGACATCCTCCCTAGAATTCAAAAGGTCAAGCCATGAGAATATTTAACAACTATTGTTGTAGTGACAAACTCATAGCTAGGTCTCCTTACCAACTTTATATATATATATATATATATATATATGTATAGATATGGAGGAGTATTTAATGGTTACTACATCTCACTAACCATTGATGGTTACTATTATAACAACCATTGGATCAAAAATCAATGACTAAGATTGCATTAAATGACTCACCCATGGCTAAATTGCATTAAATGAAGTGACTACAAGTGAACTAGGAAGGAAGTAGAGTTGGGGTGTTACATTATCCGTCCTGATGCACTTTAATTTTTTCCCAGTTTCTCTCTCAATCGAAGCACGAAACTGTTTAAGCACATCTAACACTTGTTCTTTTGTCTTCAAGGTGTAAGCCCATAACTTCTTAGAATGTTCATCAATGAATGTCATAAAATAAAAAGAACCCCCAAGTGTTCTCGCCTTAATCCGACCACATACATTAGAGTTTATGTTGGGCGTAAAACGCACAAGCGGACAAGAATACATGGTCAAAACAAGTAATAAAGTGAGAAGTAGAGTGTCGAACCCATGAGGAAGCAAATTGGTTGTTTTTGATGAGTACCAAGCACGTTGCAATTTTGACTACATCTTGACGATCGATTTTGAGTGATTTAACTAATTAATTGCGCTAAACAAGAAAATAAAGAAAGCAATATTAAAAGGGGGTTGAATTCAATGAGAGAGGGTCTAGGGTTTTGACTTTCAGTTAGCTCATCCGTTGAGATTCAACGAGGAATTCCTATTAATGCTATTTTATTCTTGGAAGTCGGGGACTCAAGAGTCACCACTAATGGCTTTTTCTTCGTATAACGGTGCTAATTAAGGGTATAAAGTCATGGGCTTTCGCTACGGATGGATTTATCCACTAATCACTTCCAAACACAAAACTCCAATTGACTATCTTAAGGAGGATTTGTAACGTGGACTAACCTAACCAAGAGAAAATTATATTGTACTTTTCAAAATCACTAAGTCACTTTCGTGCACTCAATAATTTCTAAAATCATGTAATAGGTGATCAAATTATTACAAACATTAAGAACACAACATAATACCCAAGAATTGATGAATAACAATAATAGCAATACCCAAATTAAAATCACAATATCCAAGCCAATTTCACATCAAAACCTTAGGCAAGTAAATTAGCTCATAATGCTAGTAAAATAACAACCAAAATCTTCAATAGAAAGTATTAATATTAACAAAAAGTAGAGATTAAAGTGTACAATACTTTCAATGGTGAGAGTGGTTGAGTTCCCCTAGCTTCCTTGTACAATGATAGAGAGTAATGGAGTGAGAGAGAAAAGAAAGGGGGCTGCTGCTGTGTTGTCTCGGCTGATTCTGTAAAAATGGATGACAAAAAAAGATTAAAATTTTTTTTTTGGTCACTCGACTTTAGCCAAATTTTTTATTTGGTCTTACCTTTTCAAAATATATTCATTTGGTTGTATTTCTCGATTAGATTTCCCCTTCTTGCCGTTACCGTTAAATTTCTGTCTAATATTTTAAAAAAGGACAAAAATACCCTAATGGTAATAGTGAATGTTTAAAGGCAAGTAAATTGACAAAATTACCCTTAATTGTTATCCTCACATACAATTACATGACTCTTTTAGCAAGGGTATTTTTGTCATCTCCTTTGCTAGGTTGGACTACAAATTTATTTTTAAAATTATTTAGATAAAAAATTGAAAACAAAACTAATTAAAAAGAAATCTGTAACACCGTCTCTCTCTCTCTCTCTCTCTTTCTCTCTCTCTCTCTCTCTCTCTCTCTCTCTCCTCTATTCAAACCTTTCCCCCAAAATCATACTATCACCGGGAAAAAGAAACCATGAAGCTTGTGTTAGAAATATATTATGAAAATAATACAAATTATGGAATTGAAATACTAAATTAATTCGTTACTGCTTGGAAACTTGGTGAGACTTTGCTGAAGATAGCAACGCTGCTGATCTTATGAAGTTTACTGATGAAGCAGTTCAAGTTGAGCCTTGTTGAAGAAGGCTGCTGATGATAAACCGAAGATACTATCTGAGGCCTGTGCTGGGCATAGTTTCCTTGAAACAGATTCGCCCTCTACTCCGTCAGTGCTTGGAGCTTTTCTCGTGAGCGATTATCTCCCAGAATAACCTTGCACTTGAGGATTTCGACGAATTGAATCTGTGCTCGCACTTTATCACCAATACAGTATGCAAGAGGAGGCTAAAGAAGAATTCACAATATGATATGCAAGAGAGTAAGAAGGATTGCTGAAAATTTTTTCCGTGGTATTCTCTGTGGAAATTGAGCTCAGATTTAAACAGTGAAAACCATAACGGTCACGACCCAATTAATCTGGGAGTGAATGTTCGACTGTTACAAATTTGGAAAAAGGAGCTCAATTTGGCCCGACATTTGTATCCACAGGTCGCGCTTGCACATGAGTCCACTGTCCGGACCTCGAATTGAACTGGGTTTTGTACCCCCTCCAGGCGTGCGCGCGAGAGAGAGCCTCTATTTTATACAAGCTTACTCCCTAGGAGAAGTGAGCTTGTATATAACTAGCCTTGTTTTTACTTTATTTCCAATGTGGGACAAACCCACTTTTCCAACTTCAACCCACCTATTTTAGGTCTTAATATTTCAATCATCCAAACATCATTTTGGACAAATAAATATATGATTTCGATGTTCTCACGGAGTAGAACACATTTCCACAATTATCTTTGTCATTCGAAAAACGATCCACTAAGAAATTTACAAACCAAGATGCACAATTTCCTTAACTTTTTACAATTTTCCAACAGCTTGTTCAATGATTTCCAAGATCAAACTCTTATATACAAATTTCCCTAAAATCAAACTTGTATACAAATTTCGAGACCACTACGAGAATTAAAACCTAGTGACTTCTTTAATGATTTCCAAGATCTGGACTTTCTACGCCAATTCAAGTAAAAAGAAGGGATTCCTTCAAGAAAGGGAAAATGAATAATTGCATAGCAATTTGTGATGTCTCGGGTTCTGGAAGTTTTTGATCGGATTTTGGAAGTTGCTGTTGAAGGGGTGTTGAAGGAGGATCAGTTGATTAAGAGGGTTTTTGTTTTCAATGATATGGAATTCGACGAGGCATTTGTTAATCCTTGGGAGACAGACTATGAAGATATAAATATTGGCCGTATCTCTGTAGAGAGATCGTAGGTTTAGCCTTGACTGACTGATTGTTAATGAGTTTTGGTTTTGCTAATCCTTGGGGAACGCTCAAATCAAGATGTTTGGCATGCACGTCTGGGTCATCCTTCTAGTAAAATTTTTAAAGTTTTGTGTCAGCAAGTTCAGTTACCAATTAGCGGTCAAATAAATGAAAATCTAGCAAGTTATCTTTTTCTTCCCGAACGTTTAATGCATTACATCCTCTTGATATGCTACACTTAGATGTTTGGGGTCCTTCCCCAGTTAATTCTATTCATGGATATCGTTTTTACCTGTCTATTGTTGATGATTACTCGCGTTTTGTGTGGTTGTTTCCCTTATTCCATAAATCTGATGTTACAAATGTATTTACTACATTTAAAACGCAAATTGAGAATCAATTATCTCGTCGTATTTTGGTTATTCACACGGTTAAAACTGTTCAAACTGATGGGGCAGGGGGTGAGTTCACTGGACGTAAACACCAACTCACATGTCCTTATACCTCTCAATAAAACGGTGTTGTTGAACGTAAACATCGTCACATAGTTGAAACTGGTTTGTGTCTTATGTCTAAATCCAACATTCCGTTTCATTTTTGGTTGGAAGCTTTTAATACGGCTGTTTATCTTATAAATCGTCTTCTTATGCGTCAACATAGATTTATCTCATCGCATAAAAAATTATTGTTAAGGAAACCAGACTATCGGTTCCTTAAAGTGTTCGGGTGTTCCTGTTTTCCTCACATACTCATTATAATTCACACAAACTTATGCCCATATCCGTACACTGCATTTTTCTTGGATATGATAATTGTCGTAAAGGTTACAGGTGTATGGACTTAGCAAGCAGACGTGTTTATGTTTCGCGACATGTGTTATTCGATGAAACTCATTTAATTCCCTTACAAAAGTCGTCTATAACAACTGGTCCGTCTCAAACTCATGATACATTAATAGGCCAAACAGAAGCTTCCTCTGTCTCCACACAGCCCGTTTTGGCTCAGCCTATGCTAGACCAACAACTTATTTCTCCTTCCCACCAAACCAGCCCATCCACACCGGCCCATCCATATACCCCAACCACTGATAGCCTTAGTGGTTCTTCTCCGCAGCCTGTCTCACCTCAGTTCACAAGAGGGAGATCTGTTTTCTCTTACACCCCAGTACCATTCACCCTTTCTCCTTTGGCAGCCGAGTCGTCCCTGCCTGTTCCTGCTTCTACAAACAGAGACGCTGCTATATCTCCTGGTCCAACCTCATCAGATCAAGCCTCATCTACTCCGACTTCTACACCGATCTCCCTAGTTCATTCTGAGTTACCGCAGAATACTCCAGTTTTGTCTACTCCACCACTTCGCTATCGGGCAGTTGCGGAGCTACTTCGCAATACATCTCCGTACTCTCTTTCGCATGCCTTGACTGCAATTCAAAATGACTCTCTTACATATGAACCTCGAACTTTCAAACAGGCCTCTTAGATTCAGCATTGGCGTGATGCCATGACAGAAGAAATCTCTTCGCTTCATAAAAATCAGACTTGGCATCTGGTTCCGTTTGATCCTAGTATGAATGTTGTAGGTTGTCGGTGGATTTTCAAAGTTAAATGAAAAGCAAATGGTTCGGTTGAGCACTACAAGGCTAGGTTGGTGGCTCAAGGATTTAGTCAACAAGCTGGACTGGATTTTGACGAAACTTTTAGTCCAGTTGTTAAGCCATCTACTATTCGTACTGTTCTTGCTGTTGCCTACTCTCGGAAATGGGACATTAAGCAACTTGATGTTCGCAATGCATTTTTAAACAGGTTTCTTCAAGAAGATATGTATAAGAAGCAACCCCCGGGGTTTGTAGATCACACAACTCCCTCTCATGTGTGTAAACTTGATAAGGCATTATATGGTCTTAAACAATCTCCGCGCGCTTGGTTTCATCGTCTCCATGAGTTTCTCCTTGGGCATGGGTTTTTTAACAGTCAATCAAATTCTTCTCTCTTCATTCGGCACACCGGGTCTTCTACAACTATTCTTCTTGTTTACGTTGATGACATCATCATCACCGGTTCTTCCTCTACGGCTGTTACTTCCATTATTGATACTATTTGTGCCACCTTTGATAGTCGTTAGTTGGGGGATATCGGATTTTTTCTGGGTTTAGAAGCCACTCGTACCGGTGACACTCTCAGATTATGTCAAACTCGTTATGCTCTTGATCTTATCCATAGGTTCAACATGACAGATTATAAGCCGGCCTCTACTCCTTCACCTCCTAACTCTCGGTTGAATATGGTGGATGGTGATTTATTGCCGAATGCTACACTGTTTCGTAGCATGGTCGGTGGGTTACAATATCTTACGTTAACTAGGTCCGACATTGCATTCTCTGTTAATCAAGTCTGCCAGTTTATGCATCAACCTCGGACAAGTCATTTTCAAGAAGCTAAATGAATTCTCCGCTTTATTAAAGGCAACCTTCAGTTGGGTCTTATGTTTTATCCGTCACGTGACTTCTCAATCCGAGCTTACTCTGACTCGGATTGAGCTGGGGATCCCACTGATCGTCGGTCCACTACTGGTACGTGTGTTTATGTTGGTCCGAATCTGGTTTCTTGGACGGCTAAGAAACAACCCACTGTCTCTAGGTCCAGCAGCGAGGCTGAATACCGCGCACTGGCCACAACTACCGCGGAGCTGCGGTGGTTTTTTTATCTATTTCGCGAGCTCGATATACCACTCCCTCCTCCGTCTCTGTACTATGACAACATATCTGCGTTACACATGGCTCGTAACCCAGTATTCCATGCTCGTACACGTCACATAGAAATTGATTATCACTTTCTTCGGGAACTTGTTACTTGTGGTTTTTTGCAGCTCGGTTATATTTCTTTCGAAGATCAGCTAGCTGATTTATTCACCAAGGGACTGTCTAAACCACGTTTCCAGTCCTTGTCATTCAAGCTGCGACTCCCATTTGGCCGTCTGGCTTGAGGGGGGGTATTAGCCAAAGATATGACAGTATTGTCATATCCCAATAAACGTGTGAAATATTGTACTCCATATAGAAGATTGTAATTAACCTTAATTAGCCTTAATTGGAGGAGTTAATAGTTATAAATGGTATAGGTCTCTATGTAAAGCAGTATATAGTTGTGATTGAAAATACAATTAAAGACACAGAGAATTATTTTCTCCCAAACCAAGTCTTCTTCTTGCTTTCTCTTCTATTCTACTCTGTTCTCGTACATTTCTGTCCACAGTGTAACTTTTTCTTTGCTTTGTTCTCAGATGCAGTTTCAATGTCAATAGTGCAGCTTTGGTGTATCTAATTTTGTATGATTTATATCAGCTACTGTATACGGGTATATATGCTTCCGTGCTACTTGCTTAAAACTCAACTTTCTTAATTACATTAATAACCTAAAAAGGGTCATTCACTTTGGAACATAGGGATTCTGTAATACAGTAATAGCAAATGTAACACATATCCGTACATGATATGATTCGGTTCTTCTTTATTGTACTACTATAATTAATTGGTAATATACTTTATTGTACAAACTGCAATCCGTAATGGGATTGGGAACCTCTACAGTGGTGTTTTGGCACAGTTCCTCAGGTTAATGGCACGGATGAAGCTATCATGTTAATGAATGTGCATCCAACAGCTGTAATGAATGTATTAACAAAGGGAATAACATTTCCTAATAAAGGACCGGATGAACCTTGGGGTGTCCGAACCATAGAGGTTGAGATGCTCCAAAATAAAGGGAACAAATTATATAGGTCAAAATACTATTTTCCCCCCAAAGTATCCACCAAATCTCAGTTTGCTACCCATATTCCATTTTGTCCCATTACCGCATCCAATGTTGCCATTTGTCCCAGTTTCACCCCTGGGACAGACAGACGTTAAAAAAATTAACGGAAGTTGGTCATGTGCATGTCACATGATAAGTAAAATCGAAAAGTTACTATATTGCCCCCAATAGTTGTATTTGGTTAAAAAAAATTATTATTTCTTAATTAAAGATTTCTTTCTTTCTTTTCAAATTAAAAAAAAACAAAATTTAAATTTGAAAAACATTACAGTTCAAAATTTAAATTGAAAAATTTAAATAAAAAAATCAAAATTCCAGTTCTTCCAAATCAAAAATTTTGCAGAGAATATTGCTTTATCTATTTCAACCTCAATTCGAAAAAAAAGAAATGGGGTTTGATTACCATTTCAAACTTGAGAAAGGTTTCAAGGTGAAACCATCAGAGAGCTTTAGGTTTGTCCATCGTCTTAATCTTTGCCGTGCTCCCTGCCTCAATTTTGGCTGTCTTCAACGCAAGTGTGCTCCAGGTTTGTGGCAGTCTTCAATTCCCCGGGGAGCTTTAGGTTCGTCCACCTTCTTCAACACTGGAGTCTGGATCTCTCTCTCTCTCTCTCTCTCTCTCTCTCTCTCTCTCTCTCTCTCTCTCTCTCACACACACTTTGTCGTCTGTGATCATTGATGACGACTCTCACTCACTCACACACACTTTGTCGTCTGTGATCATTGATGACGACGACCTCCAAGGTCTCAATTTGAAGTCCCACCTGAGCCTAGTCCAAAGCAATCTACTGAAACCATACATGGGCTCTAATTTGATCTGCGAATTGCGTGATAAATGAAATGGGGATCTGATTATCGAATCATGTGAAAAAGATCTTTTAAATTATGGTTATTGATCTTCGTTGATCAGTCCACGATCAAATCGAAGACTTAGAAATTTCTTTTAAGGGGGTCTGTAATATTCCATTTTCATGACTTCTCATCCTTCTTTTGGCCTCGCAAATTGCTGGAAGAAGGAATCCTAAAGGGTTTAAAGAAAGTGCTCGGAGAAGGCTTTCACCTCCAAAAACTTCCACCGAAGAGATGACTTTGATTCTAAAGGAATGCAAAATTGCGAAGTTTGCTTGAAATCAATTGTTTGTGTGTTTGCTTAAAATCAATTGTTGGGTTGCTTGAATAAAAAATATGTATATTGAAAGTGGGTTTAAAAAAGATGCACCACAAGTGTTTGACAAAATGCATGAATGAACTTTTTTTTTTTTTTTAATTTGTTTTAAATTTTTTAAAAACAATTATAACTTAAAACTATCTTAAATATCAAATGGGTACCAATTTTTATTTTAATTTCTTTAAGAAAATTTATAATTTAAAAATGTCTTAAATATTAGTGGTTACCAATTTTTATTTTCTTTTGTTTTAATTCTCTTAAAAAATTTATAATTCAAAATATCTTAAATGTCAAATGGTTAACTAAACGATAAAATAATATCGAACCTACAAATCTAATAATTAATTAATGACGTATTTTTCTATTAAACACTTAGTTTAAATACTAATAATATATATTTATTGATTTGGAGTTTAATTTTAATTTTACTACTAAAATTGCACTAACCAATTTAAGAAAAATGCACCAAATCCCAGTTTGCACCCCCGATTAAAATGACCAAAGTAACCCTCACATGACATGCACATGTCAACTTCCGTTAATTTTTTTAACGTCCATCCGTCCCGGGGGTCAAACTGGGATAAATGGCAACATTAGATATGGTAATGGGACAAAATGGAATATGGGTAACAAACTGAGATTTGGTGGATACTTTGGGGGGTAAATAGTATTTTGGCCAACTATATATGACTATGGTTTCTGAAAAGGGAAAATTCTGAATATTATTACAGTACCAAGGTCTGCTTCAACAAGAAGTCTTCATTTATAACATGCTTGAACAAAATTATAAAATCAACAGATGACGACACCAAGAAGAGGGAGAAAAAAAGACATATACAAGAAAACATCTGAGATTTAAAAGCATTATCCAGATAAAATACTCAAGCTTCGTTGTCGTAGTAGTGTCTTATCGAAATGTAGGGCTGATTTCTTGAATTCCAAAGATCTTTGAGCCATATCATGGGTCCATGCGGATGATGCAGCGTAGGCTTTCACCTTTAAGCATGTAGTCAAAGGCCTTGTTGATCTCGGCAAATGGAACTTCATGAGTAATGAACTTCTCCAATTCCAGTTCCTGCACAAGTATTCACATTATTTCTTTTTAGACGGTCCACATCGAGATTGGCCTATGTAAGAAAAATGGGGTTTAGAAACTGACCTTGTTCATGTACTTCTCCACAACAGAAGGAAGATCCGAGCGTGGCTTGTAGTTCCCAAAGAAGGTACCCTTCAAAGTCCTTTCATTCAGTACATTGATTGGGTTAGTCTTGAAGACTGCATCTTTGTGAGGAACACCCACAAGAACAGCAACACCCCACCCCTGAAATGTTCAAATATTTTGGCTTTTAGAGTTTAATTAAGGTTAACAGAACAACACCATCCTAGTGTTGGATATGTCTAGTGCTTCATTAGTTTTTCTTGGAGACAGAATGGTTGAACTAAGAGTATATAGAGTTTTGCATACATCATGGACGCATTCGAAAGCTGAAATCATGGCATCAACGTTCCCTGTGCACTCCACGCTTCTGTCCACTCCTCCATCTGTCATCTTTGCAATCACCTGCAAAAAGTAGTTGGAAAGAAAAATTCATTGTCTAGTATAATAAGATTTCCGAGGGGAGGTGGGTATTAAGGATCCGACTGATCCTTTGAAATCATCCGAATGATCCTTTGAAATCATAACATTTTTTTGTTTCCTTATTTAAAGAGTTGACATTGTAAATATAGTGATTTGATTTGATTAGCAAATTAGTGATTTGATTAGCAATTAGTGATTAGGTATATCTCTTATTCTAATCATGTAAATCTCTAGCCTAAGATAGTCAACTACGTTGTGTATATATATTGTAAACTAATGATCAATTGTATTCAAGCTTTTGCATTCCTCTTTATGGTATCAAAGCACTAACGATCATTTTTTTCTCCCCCCAGCCGTCAGTCTACTACCTCACGCTTCTGCATCATTTTTTTTTCTCCCACCAGCCGCTAGTCTGCTACCTCACGCCAATCCAGCATGGCTGCCCAAAGCTCTTCTGCACTACCCAACCCAGCAGAACCAAACCACCCTATTCTTCTTGTCAACCTTGCCAATTGCAAGACCTTAACACCCCTCACCTACCTTGCTTGGTCTTCCCAAGTTACCTCCATAAGGAGATCGTTTCGTTGATGGCACTCACAAACAGCCCCCGGCATCTATCACGGTCGAAGGTAAGGACAGCCCCAACCCTGCTCTTGTTACTTGGAATAGGCAAGATCGCCTAATCCTTGGTGCCCTTCTTGGCACCTTGGATAATTCCGTTGCCCCCCTCGTTTCTCATGCGACCACATCCAACAAAGCTTGGAACATTTTAAAGCAAACATATGCAAATCCTTCTCGTGGCCACATCCTTCAATTGAAAGACCACCTAGATTCCATCACTAAATCCAATCTCACAATCACTGAATACATGCAAACTGTTAAGTCTTGCATTGACAAACTTGCTCTCTTAGGCAAACCCATGGATCCGGAAGATGTCATTGCTAAGGTTCTCAAAGGCTTAGAATATGATGCTTTCAAACCCATCATTGACTCCGTTCGGGCTAGGGACAACCCCATATCTTTTGAAGCCCTCCACGAAAAGCTCATACACCATGAACTCACCCTAAAACACCAACCCTCCCAAACCACACTGCCTTTCCGCCTCTGTTCATGCAGCCCTCTCCCACCCGCCACCATTTCAGCCTCGGCCACCCCCAAATCAGCCCCTTCTTCCCACCCCTCCTCAATCCCGTACCAACACTGCTGCTCCCTTTAAAGGGAAGTGTCAATATTGTCGCTTTGTGGGTCATGTCATCTCGCAATGTCGCCAATTCAAACGAGATTTCCCTATGGTTACCTTCCCTCCGCCTCCTTCCAACCACCGCCCATCTCGCCCTACTCAGCCTCACTCCTCGGCCCAAGCTCACACTGCCACTTCCTCTCGCCAATCTCTCTCCGCACCTTGGCTTGTGGACAGCGGAGCCACAAATCACATCACAAACGATATCTCTACTCTCTCCCTTCATCATCCCTATGATGGCACAGATGATGTTATCATTGGAGATGGTTCCTCCCTCCCCATCTCCAATATAGGTTCTTTCTCTTACCCTACTTCTATTTCTTCTCTTCTCTTTTCTTTAATAATGTACTGCATGTTTCCTTAATTTCCCGCAATATCTTGTCCGTTTCTCAGTTTTGCAAGGATAACAATGCCACTATCTCTTTCTCACACTCTTCTTTTGTCATAAAGGAACTCTCGACCAATCGCATTCTCCTCCAAGGAACATGTGATCGTGGTGTCTACACATGGAATCCGTCCTTCTCACCTCAAGCTCACACTAACTCCGCCTCAACTCTCAAGTCTTGGCATCATAGACTAGGCCACCCCTCCCCCCCTATCGTCTCGTTTTTGAATAATAAATTTTCCTTAGCTATTCCCAGTGGTTCCTTTACTTTCTGTAATCCTTGCAATAT
Source organism: Platycodon grandiflorus (assembly GCA_016624345.1). NCBI lineage: Eukaryota > Viridiplantae > Streptophyta > Magnoliopsida > Asterales > Campanulaceae > Platycodon > Platycodon grandiflorus. The sequence goes on along the minus strand of CM028364.1, from coordinate 18,455,784 downwards.
ATTAATAAAAGTCACAAACTTCCGTTTGCTACTTCCTCTCTTCATTCTCACGCACCACTTGATTTAATCTTTTCGGATGTATGGACATCTCCCATACACTCCTATGACAATTACAAGTATTATGTCATCTTCATTGATCACTTCACAAAATATACTTGGCTCTATCCACTAAAACACAAATCCGACACCTTTTCCACCTTCACTCGATTTCGTGCCCTAGTTGAGAAATTCTTTGCTAAACCCATTCTCCAAGTTTTCTCCGACAATGGTGGAGAATATCTCAAACTTACTCCGTCTCTTCTTAACAATGGTATTTCCCATCTCACATCTCCTCCCCATACCCCCGAACACAACGGCTTCGCCGAACGTCGCCACAGACACCTAGTTGAAACCGGCCTCACCTTGCTCTCTCATGCAAACCTTCCTCTTGAATTTTGGCCTCATGCCCTCACCACCGCAGCCTACTTAATTAACCGCGTGCCCACTCCCACCCTTCAAAACGACTCTCCGTTCCTCCGCTTATTCAACACTGCCCCTAACTACACCAAACTCCGCTCCTTTGGTTGCCTTTGCTACCCGTGGTTACGCCCCTATGCCCCACACAAACTCGCCCCCAAATCTACTCCATGCATCTTCATTGGCTACTCCTCCTCCCAAAGTGCTTACCATTGTTTAGACCCAACTTCAAACCGTATATATACCTCTCGCCATGTCAAATTCGTTGAATCTGAATTTCCCTATGCCACACTCACCTCCTCCACCCCTACCCAGTTAATGACCCCAAATGAATGGTGTTCCCTTACAATCCCAATTCTCACAACCTCTTACCCTTCTCAGCCTACTACCGATCCCACTCCAAACACTACAGCCCACTACACCCATCCCACCACTCTTGTCCCATCCCACCACTACTCCCTACAATCTTGAACCCAGCCGACACACCACTCTCTCCTACTGAAACAACCTTACCCAATCTGCCCCCCAACCCCCCTCCTCCAACCCGAACCATACTTACCCGACTGTCCAACAATATACGAAAACCCAATCCCAAGGGAACACCATTCATTTGGGGTCATTAAGAACAAGGGCAACAATTCTCAATCAAGGGCAACAATGCCGGCAATAACAATTAACTCCGGCACACCAAGTCCGAACAAGCAGTTACAGCACAAACCCTTGCTCTTTTTCCGACCATTAAGAACAAGGGCAACAATTCCCATCTATACTATGGGGAAATCATTCTGAATCTGAGGAGTGAATAAAGTGCCAGGGACAAAGAATTCTTTATATAAGACTTGATCCATTTGATGAAGATGGTACTGACTCGTCGGGATTAGCTTTGTCGTCGTCTAATGGGTATCGATTTGATGCTTTCTTTTCTAAAAGGCTCTCTCCGTCTCAGTTGGTCAGTACTAACAACTAATTAGCCATTTCCCGGATGATCTCGTGGTCTCTATTCTATCTAAACTTGCTTCCACAGCCGAATGTTCATCCAATTTCATCAATGTTTAAGCAGCCTAAGTTATTTGTTCAGTTACAACTAATTTGTGTGTGCGTGTCTGTGAGAGAGAGATAGAGAAAGAGTGTGTGGGTGTGTTTGAAGATGAAGTTGAAATTTCAACAATGCCCTTAACCAAAGCCATGTGAGAGGCACGTGATAGACTCAACAGGAAAATACTAACGGCATTTATCAAAAAGACCAACTGTGTTTAATTTTCAAAGTCAAGGGACAAAAATATAAAAAAAAAATTGTTAAACAAAATTTATTATTAGCAAGGTCTGCTTCAACAAGAAGTCTTCATTTATAACATGCTTGAACAAAATTATAAAGTCAACAGATGACGACACCAAGAAGAGGGAGAAAAAAAAGACATATACAAGAAAACATCTGAGATTTAAAAGCATTATCCACATAAAATACTCAAGCTTCAATTCGTTGTCGTAGTAGTGTCTTATCGAAATGTAGGGCTGATTTCTTGAATTCCAAAGATCTTTGGGCCATATCATGGGTCCATGCGGATGATGCAGCGTAGGCTTTCACCTTTAAGCATGTAGTCAAAGGCCTTGTTGATCTCGGCAAATGGAACTTCATGAGTAATGAACTTCTCCAATTCCAGTTCCTGCACAAGTATTCACATTATTTCTTTTTAGACGGTCCACATCGAGATTGGCCTATGTAAGCAAAATGGGGTTTAGAAACTGACCTTGTTCATGTACTTCTCCACAACAGAAGGAAGATCCGAGCGTGGCTTGTAGTTCCCAAAGAAGGTACCCTTCAAAGTCCTTTCATTCAGTACATTGATTGGGTTAGTCTTGAAGACTGCATCTTTGTGAGGAACACCCACAAGAACAGCAACACCCCACCCCTGAAATGTTCAAATATTTTGGCTTTTAGAGTTTAATTAAGGTTAACAGAACAACACCATCCTAGTGTTGGATATGTCTAGTGCTTCATTAGTTTTTCTTGGAGACAGAATGGTTGAACTAAGAGTATATAGAGTTTTGCATACATCATGGACGCATTCGAAAGCTGAAATCATGGCATCAACGTTCCCTGTGCACTCCACGCTTCTGTCCACTCCTCCATCTGTCATCTTTGCAATCACCTGCAAAAAGTAGTTGGAAAGAAAAATTCATTGTCTAGTATAATAAGATTTCCGAGGGGAGGTGGGAAGGGATGTGATTTGAAGTAATTGGATAGAAACCAACCTCTTGAACTGGTATTTCATAGTCCTTTGGGTTCACAAACTCTGTAACCCCAAACTTCTTTGCTGCAAAACATAATTAGGAAGGATTTCATTTGTTTTGGACCTCTTTTAGTCACAATAAGCTAAAGTTTCCAAATCCAGCAGAAATCTAGTTTTTACCTTGCTCGAATCTGTTAGAAATCAAATCGACCCCAATAATCCTTGAAGCCCCTGCAATTCTAGCTCCTTCTGCAGCCTGATTGCATAGGATTAGCATAAGATAAGATACATCAGACACTTTTGGTAAAACAAATAAATGGAATCACTACTCTTAACTAAATGACTCCCAGTTTTAGTTCAAATATGGATTTTGAGAAAGTGGTTTCTATTAGTATTAAAATCTTATTGATCATTTAAAACAAAAAATTGAAGTCCAAAAGTGGCATTTATTAGTACAGATGTCATATTGTTTAGGCAAGTCGAAAAACTCACAGCAAGGCCTACAGCTCCCAAACCAAAGATAGCAACTGATGAGCCCTTTGGTGGCTTGGCAACATTCAGAGTAGCACCAAGGCCTATAAACAAAACACAAAAAAAGAAGTTAATTTTGTTAAATAAGTTACAAGCATAGGATGAACATTAACGAAAAAAGTTAAACCATCAAGTTGTTCTTGTACCTGTGGATATACCACAGCTTAGGATGCAAACTTTGTTGAGAGGAGCAAGAGGATTGATTTTGGCAACACACCCAACATGGACGACAGTGTACTCGCTAAAAGTAGACGTTCCGACAAAATGGAAAATCGGCTTGCCATTGATTGAGAATCGAGACTGCTTATCATTAATCATCACACCTCTATCGGTGTTGATCCTTAGGAGACTGCACATATTGCTTTCCTCGGATTTGCAGTGTGCACATTCTTTGCATTCTCCAGTGAAGACAGGGAGGACATGATCCCCTGGCTCAAGATCCGTTACGCCTTCCCCAACACTTTCCACAATCCTACGTATATAGGCATATATATATACAGATCAGGAAAATAAATCCAAATTATAAATGAAAACATTAGTCGATCCTCGTAATATAATCAATGAGCAAACATACCCTCCTGCCTCGTGGCCTAATATCCGAGGAAACACAGGATTTTGACCCTACAAGAGATTTAAGAAAAAGTAAAAGGTTGTGATCAGATCAGCTTAGTTGGTTTAATAAATAAACGTTGTACAACTATGTGAAGTTGGTTACCTTAGCTTCCCAGAAATAAACGTCGGTGTGACATAGAGAGGTGAAGAGGATCTTCATTCGAACCTCCATTTTCTGTGGAGGCGCAACCTCCACTTCTTGGATTACAAGTGGCTTCCCTGCCTCCCATGCCACTGCAGCTGTTACAGCAGAAAATAACAGTCCATCATTCATAAGAAGATGAGCACAATACACTGACAAGTCTTGTACCGTAGATTCTGGTCAGGATACGGACGGAGAAACTGTTTCTGTAATTCAAACCCGTCAATCAAATAATTTACTTACCTTTGCAACGTATGATTTGACCGGCGGTGCTCGACATTCCTTTCTTCTTTTCTGATAAACTGCAAAGAGACTTTCAGCTAGTTCAAGCTTTGATAACTTTTATCGCTGTTTGGAACTGTGAGATGATCAGCAACTCTGTGTGGGTATTTATACTAGACTATAAAAAGGCAAGCAAGAGGGAGAATTATATAGTTACCATACAGCTGTATTTGTTTGAATGGAATGATTTGTAGAGAGCAAGTTGTGTTTTTATTTTGTTGGGATTGAAATTTATTAATGGAATTCATGTATTTTAATATGAGAATACTGCAGGCTTTGCCAAAACCAGTCCTAGGTTTTGGTTCCTAGGATTGTATTCTAAGCGCTGGTTTTCCAAAAAAAAAAGGCTGGTTTTATTGTTTTATGCACACTGTTTGCCTTTTGGTTTATTGGTTCTTTCTTCTTTGTCATGAAATCGATTGAGTCAATATGGTAATTAATACTTCCTCAATTGCTAAATAATCGTTATGTTTGAGCGGGTACACGGATTAAAAAATAATTAATTTTTTAATAAATATTACCTTCTATTCCAAAATAAATAAGGTCTTAGAAATTTGCACACAGATTAAGAAAGTTTAAAAAAAGTTTGATCTACCCTTATTTCAGTGTAATTATTGTTGATAATTTGCATAGTTATTTTTTGTCTTTCCTCTTAACATCGCTTTTTAAACCATCCTTCTTTTTTCTCAAAGTTTGGAAAACACATCTTTACTCATCACACTTTCTCTTTAAAAAAAATTGTTTATATTCTCAAAGCATTGAAAATAAATGTTTTTCATTCCCAATACAACATTTAATTATAGAGTACCTAATAAGGGCAAAATTGATGAAATGTGGATAATTTTTTCTTGAAATTCCTATAACATCATTTATTTTGGGACAAACTTTTTTTTTTCTTTCTAAAACATCATTTATTTTGGGACGGAGAGAGTATGTAATTTTCTTTAAAGTTTATACACATGTGACCATAATTAAAGTATGAAGAAAAAAGTAAGAGTAAAGTGATAAAAATATTTTTCTAAAAGGGAAAGTTTAGAAACATGACAATTTTTTTAGAACTGACAAAAAATGAAAGCAAGACAATTATTTAGGAACGAAGAGAGAAAATATAGTTATTAAAGTCTGAAAAAAAAAATTTGTTGAGTGAGCTTAAAGGACTTTTTGCAATAGTAGGGTGACTAAATTGAGAATTAAACCTTTTATTATTGAGTTTATTTGTCTCGATTTTTTGATCTTCTAAATGATAATTTGATTTTGATTTAAATTTTTTCATTTAGTTTTGGTTTGATTTTGGTATTATTTTTTTCTTTTGATTTTTGATTTTGGTTTTTAACACATATTCAATAATGACCTTTTTTTTATAAAAAATACTCCTAAAATATACTCCCTCCGTTCCAGTCAAAGAGTTACTTTTGATTTTTTTAGTCAATTTAGTTAAAGTTTGACCGATAATTAACACAAATTTAATAATTTTTACAAAGTTATGAAAGTTGTAATTCATAGTATACTTAAGATGATTTTTGATTAATAAAATTTTATTTATTAAAACATAAGTAAAGTTTATAAAATTTTAATTTGATTTAGTTGCATGTTGACTTTAAAAAAAGAAAAGTAGACTCTTTGTCTGAAACAGAAGGAGTATAAATTATTTTAAAGTTAAATAGCACCCGTGCGGAGTACAGAATCTATAACTAGTATAAATAAATAAACACTATTTTAGATACATAAGTACACTTTGTTTTTTTGGTTTTCATTTTCGATAATGTGACCCTACGTATTTCAATTTGGTAAAACGTTGTAAGGACTTGATTTCATTGTATATAATAATGAGTTTTGTAGAAGTCAACGGTGTTTTTCATTTCTCCTAAAGCTAAAAAAAAGTAATTACGCTTGACCAGAATCGCTCAAGGAAGATGGTTTTCATTGGCAGACTGTATGTAAAATGTTGCCACGTAGTATGTAGTAATTATCTGGAGTTGGTTGCCATGTAATCACTCAGAGCTCCATGTTGCTTTAAGATTTTTAATGCCAAGAAATCAGGGGGTTATCTCCAAAACCGCTTTTGAGTGGGCTTTTTGTGGCCCAATTAAAATTACAAATAACCGTACAATACAAGTGAAGTGCCCAATTGGATTATTATTAGTACTCCCTTCGTCTTTTAATTATTGTCTTATTTGATTTAGTATATAAATTAAAAAAAATTATTAAGTTAATTATTAATATTAATATATTATATAATTTTATTTAATATTTATGTGTATGTGACTCATAATTAAAATAAAAAAAAGTAAAGATTAAATAGTTAAAATAATGTCCTAAAATTTTTTTTAAACAAAATAATTATTTTAAAAAAAAAGAAAAAGATAATAATTTAGTAACAGAGTGTGTAGTATTTTTCTTAGATTTGACCCAAAAGGTTTTGATGGTTTTGTCTATATATTATGAATGGTGTTCCGACAGTCAATCAGTCGGCAAATCCCTTCGGCTTTCCCTCCATCACTTCTTTTTTCAAGTATTTAACAACAAAATACGAGATGCATCCTCATTTCTTTTATATATTTAATGATTTATCAATAAATTAGAGAGAGAGAGAGAGAGAGAGAAGGTGGCACTTGAGATGAGACTGCTTTCTGTTGGGAAGGGGGCGGTGGTGGAGGTGGAAGAGAAATAAGAGGTGGGTGGATTGCGTTGTGGCCGGAGGTGGTGCTGTTGGGTGTCGTGACACAACACCGTGAGAGAAAGTGATGATAGAAATTCCATTATTCTTTTGTATAATTCCCTTGTTTTAATGCGACGGGACAAGGGCGTGAACGTCGCCGCTACCCAGTAACACGGCGTCAGCAACTCCATGGTATTGGGACTGGGACCCATGCCAAACTGTAAGACTGCCCCAAAAAGCCTCCAATGAACGGCCCTCCCCAATTAAAGCGTCTTTTTAACTTTTACGGTGATCATTTTTTGCAAAATTGAAAATTGACATCAAAGTTGGCGAAGTTGCTTAAGACGGTGTCACCTCATTTTTATTTGTTAAATTTTCATTTTTTAACATTCTAGCAAATGTGACTCTTAGAATTTTAGGAAATATGATTGAAATGCAAATACCTATTAATTTTAATTAATACCATTAACTATGATATGAGGTGTTAAACTCTTCAATAGTTATATTGATACTAATTACGTCCTTTAATTTGTACATAAATTAATGAAACTTACATAAAAATTGATTTACCCTTATTTAAATTAATTTACTGTAGATATGTTGCATGATTATTTTTTTTTTCTCTTAACAATCCTCATTAAATGAGGGTAGTAAATAAGGGCAGTCAGTTTTAGTAAAATATGGACAAATATTTTTTGAAATTCTATAATTACAATTATTTTGTGACAATTTTTTTTTTGCTAAAATGACAATTATTTTGAGGCGGATGTAGTATAATCTTTTCTATTGGTAAGTAGTAATAGACTATATACATTGAAGAATAATATTTCTAATAATAATAACTAATAGTTGTTATTATGCAAATAATTTATCCTATTAATGTAAGTAATTAATATTCTTATACTACTATTAATTTGATTCGGTTTATAGTCACAACTTGTGACTCACAAGTATATATTTTTTTAATTCCCCAATTCCGAGGGGATGCAAAATGAAGTTTCAGTTAATATGATTTTCTAATTCTATTTTGTTATTTTTGGCCTTTCAAGAAATATCAAAAATTCAGATTTGATCCCAAAAAGTACAAGCCCCCTTCCTCCATGAGCTTAAGGTACACACGAAGACTATACTACTATCTGTTTATTTGCTTAAAAAATGGCAAAACGGTAGGGACATATTGTCAAGAATTTTCATGATATGTCTTCTTGCTATTGATTTAAGGTCAAAATACTATGGGCAATGCTACATCCACCTAAAGAGTATCAAAATATTGCACCTAATGACATGACACCCAAATCTAATGTTGGATTTCGGTTAAATTTTTAAATCAAACATTTGCCGCCTTATAGTACAGAGGATCATGCCAAAAATTTACTTGAAATCCAACATTGAATTTGGGTGCTATGTCTTTAGGTGCAACATTTTTAGTACTCTTCAGGTGGCTCTAGCATTTCTCTACTCAAAAACAACTTGTTATTACCTGAATTTTGGGCATAAAGCTGTTCAAGTTTATTCCACAAGGTTCGGTCATGCGTCTCCCTATTAACATGGTTCAACACATTATTATCTACTCATTGCCTAATATACCATCGGTGCAATAAAGTCCATTCCTCAACGTTTTTATTTTCGGAGTTCTCAGCACAAAAAACAAGTTGGTGAAATCCCTTAACATAAAGAAGATCCTCCATCTTGGATTTTCATAATTGTAATTGGAACCATTCAGTTAATCATTGTAGTAGTATTAAACTCCATTATTCAACACAAGTAAAAATTCCTAATTAAACCCTACCCTAATGGGCTATTTTATTTCTAATTAAACTACTTAAAGAAAGGGAAAATTATCAAAATGATCAACATACTATCATTTAGTAACTGATTTCACCCCGTACTCCTAATATCCTAAAATTGACCTGTGTACTCACTAATTGAGCCCAATGTGGTCCCTCCCGTTAACTTTCCATCAAATTTTCTAATGGAACTGCTAACGTGGTTAACGGATCTAATTTAAGAGGGGTATTTTTGTTATTTCCTTCCAAATCTCACCACCCACCCGCACCCACATACACTGGGGCGGTGATATTTGGAAGGAAATGACAAAAATATCCCTAATAAATTAGCTCCGTTAACCACGTTAGCAGCTCCGTTAGAAAATTTGATGGAAATTTAACGGGAGGGACCACATTGTACTCAATTAGTGAGTACACTGATCAATTTTAGGATATTGGGAGTACGGGGTGAAATCGGTTACTAAATGATAGTACGTTGATCATTTTGATAATTTTCCCCTTAAAGAAATAATTTAATGTGCAATCCTCAACTAGGAGGGAAGCCTAAACCAAACACTTACCATATGGACACATTCAAATGCAGAAATCATGGCATCAATGTGCCCTGTGCATTCAACACTTCAGCCCACTCCTTCATCAATCGTCTTTCGAATCACCAGAAGATTAATACAAAAGAAAATTCTTTATTAATACGGAAACTTTATTTGGGAGGGGTGGGGGAGGGGAAGAGGGAGGGCTACGACTCTTGAGTAATCCTTTAAAATTACAAAAAAAAAGAAAGAAAACGACCAACCTCATGAACTGGTATTTCATAGTTTTTTGGGTTTACAAACTCCTCCGTCACACTGAATCTTAAATATAATGACTAAAGTTAGTGTTACTCATGCTTGATCCCAATTCCCATGAAATGTTTGTATAGCATTACGCAAAAGTTTATTAGTCATACATACCTTGTCCAATTCAGATCAACTTGAAGCCAGTAATTCTGGCTTGTTCTGCAGCCGGATTATGAACAATTATCATAAGGGTAAGGTGCACATTCGATAAATTTGCCTAAACTAATACTTGTCTACATGTACTACAGGCATTTAAAACTCACAGCAAGGCCTACTGCTCCCAAACCTAAGATTGCCAGTGATGAGCCTTTCTTGCCTTGGCCACATTTGGAGTAGCACCTAGGCATGAAAACAAAAACAAGCAAAATCCAATATTTTGTGAATAACATAACAAATATGGTAGAAACAGCCAAAAAACTTAGGGCCTTCAGTTGTTTTAGCACCTGCGGAAATTCCACTGCTGAGGATTATAACTTTACCCGCAGGAGCAAGAGGGTTGATTTTGGACCACAGTGTACTCACTAAAAGTAGATGTCTAGCGAAATGGTAAATAGGCTTGCCATTGGTTGAGATTCGTGACCGCTAGTCATGTATCATCACTACCCTATATGTGTTGATCCTGAGGACGGTGAGGAGATTTAAAGTATTGCTTTCTTCTGATTTGCAGTGAACAGATTCTTTGCATTCCCCTGTTAAGACAGGGAGAACATGATCCCCTGGATCAAGATCCATCACGTCCGCTCCCCCACTCTCCACAATTCATTGATATGTACATATACACATGAACAGTGCAAATAAATCACTTTTTATATATGGAAATGTGAGATCATAACCCTTGTCATATTGGGGAAAATATTAAACATACATCCTGCCTCGTGGCCTAGGATCCAAGGAAACATAGGATTCTGACCTGCAAGATAATAAAAGAATAACAATAAATTGAAATTATTCATAGCTCGAAGCAATGACTTAAAATGTACGATACTTTCTTACCATAGCTTCCCTGAAAAAACACCGGTGTTATATAAGGATGTGAAGAGAATCTTCAACCCGAACCCCCATTTTCTGTGGGGGCACAACCTCCACTTCTTCCATCACTATTGGCGTTCTCAGAAATCAAAGTTGGTGTGCTGTATGGGGTATCAGGCTCACGAAAAACATTCAGAGAATAGTTATAAATGTATACATGCACTCATGATAATTCTGATGATGTTAGAATATTAGGAGAGAGGATCTCAGGTTTTATTAGAAGCAAAACATGCTGCCTTGCCATGGTGCAGCTCAGTACATTCCATTTGTAAGTTTTTTGGTGTTTTTCAGTCCACGCAGTGTATTTATCTTATGTAATTTTCTTTGTTTTGTTCTCAGATGCAGTTTCAATGTCAATAGTGCAGCTTTGGTGTATCTAATTTTGTATGATTTATATCAGCTACTATACAAGGGTATGTATGTTTCCGTGCTACTTGCTTAAAACTCAACTTTCTTAATTACATTAATAACCCAAAAAGGGTCATTCACTTTGGAACATAGGGATTATGTAATACCAGTAATAGCAAATGTGAGACATATTCGTACATGATATGATTCGGTTCTTCTTATGTTGTACTACTATAATTGGTAATATACTTTCTTGTACAAACTGCAGTCCATAATAGGATTGTGAACCTCTACATTAGTGTTTTGGCACAGTTCCTAATGTTGATGGCACGGATGAAGCTATTGTGTTAATGAAGGTGCATCCAACCGCTGTAATGAATGTATTAACAAAGGGATCGAATAACATTTCCACTTAAAGGACCGGACGAAGCTTGGGGTGTCAGAACCATAGATAGAGGTTGAGATGCTCCAAAATAAAGGGAACAAACTATGACTGTGGTTGCCGAAAAGGGAAAATTCTGAATATTATTACAGGACCAAGGTCTGCTTCAACAAGAAGTCTTCATTTATAACATGCTTGAACAAAATAATTAAGTCAACAGATGACGACACCAAGAAGAGGGAGTAAAAAAACATATACAAGAAAACATCTGAGATTTAAAAGCATTATCCAGATAAAATACTCAAGCTTCGTTGTCGTAGTAGTTTCTTATCGAAATGTAGGGCTGATTTCTTGAATTCCAAAGAGCTTTGGGCCATATCATGGGTCCATGCGGATGATGCAGCGTAGGCTTTCACCTTTAAGCATGTAGTCAAAGGCCTTGTTGATCTCGGCAAATGGAACTTCATGAGTAATGAACTTCTCCAATTCCAGTTCCTGCACAAGTAGTCACATTATTTCTTTTTAGACGGTCCACATCAAGATTGGCCTATATAAGCAAAATGGGGTTTAGAAACTGACCTTGTTCATGTACTTCTCCACAACAGAAGGAAGATCCGAGCGTGGCTTGTAGTTCCCAAAGAAGGTACCCTTCAAAGTCCTTTCATTCAGTACATTGATTGGGTTAGTCTTGAAGACTGCATCTTTGTGAGGAACACCCACAAGAACAGCAACACCCCACCCCTGAAATGTCCAAATATTTTGGCTTTTAGAGTTTAATTAAGGTTAACAGAACAACACCATCCTAGTGTTGGATATGTCTAGTGCTTCATTAGTTTTTCTTGGAAACAGAATGGTTGAACTAAGAGTATGTAGAGTTTGGCATACATCATGGACGCATTCGAAAGCTGAAATCATGGCATCAACGTTCCCTGTGCACTCCACGCTTCTGTCCACTCCTCCATCTGTCATCTTTGCAATCACCTGCATAAAGTAGTTGGAAAGAAAAATTCATCGTCGAGTATAATAAGATTTCTGAGGGGAGGTGGGAAGGGATGTGATTTGAAGAAATCAGATAGAAACCAACCTCTTGAACTGGTATTTCATAGTCCTTTGGGTTCACAAACTCTGTCACCCCAAATTTCTTTGCTGTATAACATAATTAGGAAGGATTTCATTAGTTTTGGACCTCTTTTAGTCACAATAAGCAAAAATTTCCAAATCCAGCAGAAATCTAGTTTTTACCTTGCTCAAATCTGTTAGAAATCAAATCAACCCCAATAATCCTTGAAGCCCCTGCAATTCTAGCTCCTTCTGCAGCCTGATTGCATAGGATTAGCATAAGATAAGATACATCAGACACTTTTGGTAAAACAAATAAATGGCATCACTACTCTTAACTAAATGACTCCCAGTTTTAGTTCAAATATGGATTTTGAGAAAGTGGTTTCTATTAGTATTAAAATCTTATTGATCATTTAAAACAAAAAATTGAAGTCCAAAAGTGGCATTTATTAGTACAGATGTCATATTGTTTAGGCAAGTCGAAAAACTCACAGCAAGGCCTACAGCTCCCAATCCAAAGATAGCAACTGATGAGCCCTTTGGTGGCTTGGCAACATTCAGAGTAGCACCAAGGCCTATAAACAAAACACAAAAAAAGAAGTTAATTTTGTTAAATAAGTTACAAGCATAGGATGAACATTAACGAAAAAAGTTAAACCATCAAGTTGTTCTTGTACCTGTGGATATACCACAGCTTAGGATGCAAACTTTGTTGAGAGGAGCAAGAGGATTGATTTTGGCAACACACCCAACATGGACAACAGTGTACTCGCTAAAAGTAGAGGTTCCGACAAAATGGAAAATCGGCTTGCCATTGATTGAGAATCGAGACTGCTTATCATGAATCATCACACCTCTATCGGTGTTGATCCTTAGGAGACTGCACATATTGCTTTCCTCGGATTTGCAGTGTGCACATTCTTTGCATTCTCCAGTGAAGACAGGGAGGACATGATCCCCTGGCTCAAGATCCGTCACACCTTCCCCAACACTTTCCACAATCCTACGTATATAGGCATATATATACAGATCAGGAAAATAAATCCAAATTATAAATGAAAACATTAGTCGATCCTCGTAATATAACCAATGAGCAAACATACCCTCCTGCTTCGTGGCCTAATATCCGAGGAAACACAGGATTTTGACCCTACAAGAGATTTAAGAAAAAGTAAAAGGTTGTGATCAGATCAGCTTAGTTGGTTTAATAAATAAACGTTGTACAACTATGTGAAGTTGGTTACCTTAGCTTCCCAGAAATAAACGTCGGTGTGACATAGAGAGGTGAAGAGGATCTTCATTCGAACCTCCATTTTCTGTGGAGGCGCAACCTCCACTTCTTGGATTACTAGTGGCTTCCCTGCCTCCCATGCCACTGCAGCTGTTACAGCAGAAAAATAACAGTCCATCGTTCATAAGAAGATGAGTACAATACACTGACAAGTCTTGTACCGTAGATTCTGGTCAGGATACGGACGGCGAAACTGTTTCTGTAATTCAAACCCGTCAATCAAATAATTTACTTACCTTTGCAACGTATGATTTGACCGGCGGTGCTCGACATTCCTTTCTTCTTTTCTGATAAACAGCAAAGAGACTTTTAGCTAGTTCAAGCTTTGATAACTTTTATCGCTGTTTGGAACTGTGAGATGAGCTGCAACTGTATGGGTATTATAAAAAGGCAATTAGCAAGAGAAAGGGGGATTATAATTTAGGGAGTAATACTAATAATAGCTATATTTGTTTGAATTGAGTTATTTGTAGAGAACAAGTTGTGTTTTTATTTGTTGGGATTGAAATTTATAAGTAATATTAATGGAATTTATGGGAGTATATGAGATTGAGAATACAGCAGACTTTGCCAAAACCAGTCCTAGGTTTTGGTTCCTAGGATTGTAACTTGTAAGCTCTGGTTTTACTGTTTTACGCACACTGTTTGCTTTTTGGTTTATTGGTTCTTTTTTCTTTGTCATGAAAGATATTGAATTGGTCATGTAGGGTCAAGATGCTAAATTAATTATAGCCTTTCAATTTATCTACTCTTTTTTTCAAAAAATAAGTGTTCCTTTTTAAAATTAAAGTGTTTTGTTAGCTGCTTCGTTTTTTTATTTACTTTTACTCCTTCTGTTTTAGGTAAAGAGTCTATTTTTAATTTTTTTTTAGTCAACTTAATTGAAGTTTGACCGATAATTAACATAAATTTAGTAATTTTTACTTAGTTTTGAAAATTACAATCCATAGTATTTTTAAAATATTTTTTAATTAATAAAATTTTATTTCCTAAAACATAAATAAAGTGTGTAAAATTTTAATTTGATTTAGTCACATGTTGACTTTTAAAAAAGAAAATTAGACTATTTGCCTAGAACGGAGGGAGTAATTGTTAAGTTTTTTTTGTGCTTTTATTTTTACAACATTAATTAGACTTATAAATTGTTTGTTTAGTTTTTTTTAATACTTTGTTTTTCTTTCATTTTGAATGTATGTTTATTATTATTGTATAACAACTTATCCTACATCTTTATCTTTTTTGTTAGTTATTTTTTTATCTCTTTTTTTTTAATTAGTTTTTTTAAGAAAACATACGTTGGCTTGCTTATTTTTTGTTTCTCAAGAAAATATTGTATCATATGAATATTTAATTTATATTTATTAAAATTATACTCCCTCCATCCCTAAATTATTGTCCTCCTTCCCTTTTTTGTCTGTCCCTAAATAATTGTCTTGTTTAAAAACTTTCCTTTTTAGAACATCACTTTTACCATTTTACCCTTACTTTTTCTCCCTACTTTAATTATGGGCCACATACACATGGGCATTAAAAGAAACTATACACTATACCAATATTAATAATCAAGTCAATTGAGTTTTCTTAATCCGTGTGCCGGGTCAACCCAGACAATAATTTAGGGACGGAGGGAGTAATACTTATTTTTTATATAATCAAAATTAGTTAATGACCATCCTAAAAATAGGAAAAATGAGCACAATAAAGTTCCTATATACGAAAAAAAAAAACTACATATGTTTCTGAAAATTGTCCTTTATGAGACTTTAAAGCATATAACTCACAAGAATTAATGAAATATATATATATATATATATATATGTGTGTGTGTGTGTGTGTGTGTGTGTTTGTGTGTTTATATTTCTCATTTGTATTAAATTAATGAAATTTCATTTGCCGAGGTGCTTTTTTTGTTTTCCAACTTGGATGCCTCTTCAATTTATACGACATTCTAGACTTTAATTTGTAACTACTATTAGTTTTAAGGCCAAATAAAAATTAGCCCCTAATTTAAGCACCAAATACCACTTTGCACCTCAAATCGAAAATTGTGTCAAAGTCATGTATCATGTTACATTTTGTCCACTTTGCCCCTTAGGTGTTACGGACATTACAAATTTGACGTTAAGTTGACACTTGTGAGTCGCGTGAGGGGCATTTTGGTCATTTGGATCGGGGGGTGAAAAGTGGGATTTGGTGCATTATTTTTTAAATAATACTCTCTTTCTTTCATTTTAAATGGAAAAAAATTTTAATTTTAAATACTAAAAAAAATTAAATTAGAATTTGTGCCTATAATTTTCTGTTTTGCCTTTTCATATTTTGTTTTTTTTATTTTATTTTTTTTACCTTCTTTCTCCTTTAATCAAAGTTATGTCATATGTTTTTACCTTTTAATATTTCCTCATGTCTAGTTCTATTTTTTTTTTTCTTCCTGGGCACCAAAACAAAATCACCTGAAACCCAACGCCGGCGTCAAGATCAACGAAATTGTACTCTCTCTCTCTCTCTCTCTCTCTCTCTCTCTCTCTCTCTCTCTCTCTCTCTCTCACACACACACACACACACACACACATCTCGTCGCCATCTCTGACCTCGTCTGTCTTCCTTCCAACCAATAATGTAAATCTAAGTTGGATGAGGAACCCCCAGGTATACCTCGATCTCACCACCACTACCATCGTTGCCTCAACTGAATTGATTTCAAACACTAAAACAACTTCGTCAAAATTTATGACATCAGAGTGTTTTAGACATCAAAAAAATGATTCTAATCAGCTTTTAGAACTCAATCCAAACACCAAACCTTTGAAAATCTTGAATTCAAAGCAGAAAGTTCTTGCTTTGAAATGGATATTAGATCTTGATGGGTTGCGAGCGAAATCAGATATTAGATCTTGATGGGTTACGAACGAAATCAAATTGAAGGTGAAGAAAATTTTACAATCCCTAATTTCAGAGTCCAAAATGGTTAAAGAAGCACATGAGACCATTGGCGATTGGTTAAATTTTCGATTGTATTCACCCAGTTCCACAATAATTTTTTTAAATCTTTCTTGGAGTCTTCTCGAGAGATCTAATGAATCTTACTGTAGAGATGGGAATGAATCTAATGATTTTAACTGACTGAGTTGACATCGGGAAAAACTCACCGATTGTTTCCGAATTCGAGAATAGCCAAGAGGAGGAACACTATCGTCGTCAGAGAAGACAGACCCTACTGGTGTACAATAAGAGTAAGTATGAAAATGACCAAAATGCCTCTCACGTGTCAACTTAATGTCAAATTTGTAATGTCCGTTGCACCGAGGGCAAAATGCGATAAAATATAACATGATGTATGCCCTTGACACATTTTTCAATCTTGGTGGAAAATGGAATTTGGTGGTCACATTGGGGGGCTAAATTTTTGTTTAGCTTAGTTTTAATTATAAGAAACTGAGGGGAGATTTGGTGGATACTTTGGGGGAAAATTTGTATTATGACCTAATTTTTATGGGGCCAAAATACGATTAGCTCTCGGAAGTATCCACTAAATCTCACCATGTATCCCAACCTACAAAGTTCACTTTTATACACAATTTTGTTTCTCACTTTGCCCCCTCCCATCCATGGGTGCTAAAAATAGTAAAATGGCATGTGCATGTCACATGAGAATTAACTTGGTCATTATGTTTGAGGTGTAAAGTGAGATTTGGTTATAATTTTATCATTTAGTTAACCATTTGATATTTAGAATAAGTTTTTAATTATAAATAATAAATAACTGTTTCAATAATTCAAAAATAATTAAAATTTGTCTCATATTTATTGTTAAAGTTAAAAAAATGCAATACTCCCAAAAAGTAAAATTTACATTTTATTGAATTTATTTTCTTATCCCCCACTTTCTTCCACCAACCTCATCATTCATAGACCCACTACTATTACCACCACTACCACCAGCATCACCACCTCTACTACCTCAAATTTCACCATTAACCAAAAAATTAATTTTTGATTTGATTTTATTAATTTCTTTTTCTTATTCTTTACTCCTTCCTTCGAATTCACCCATTCACAAAGCCCATCATTTATAGACCCACCACCACCACAACCTTAAATTTCACTATATACAAACCAAAATTCAATTATTTGAATTTTAAAGTTTGAAGGTTTAAACTCAAACCCATATGAAGATTTGATTATTTGGAGATCTAACAATACCGTATTTCACTTAAACCACCACTCACTACTGGAAAACACGTATTTACTGTCGGAGAATTCCGACAGTAATTCAAAAATTCCGACAGTAAATACGTATTTTCGTCGGACGATCTCCGACGCTTCCGACAAATCTTCGACGGTAATTATATTCCGACAGAATCGACAGAGCCGACGAATTACGTCGGATCCTCCGACGATTACCGTCGAAATTACTGTTGGATAGTCCGACAGTAATTACTGTCGGATCCTCCGACGGTAATTACTGTCCGAAATTACTGTTGGATATTCCGACAGTAATTACTGTCGGATCATCCGACAGTAATCTGACACTTGAACAGTGGCAAATGTACTGTCGGAAATTCCGACAGTAATTACTGTCGGATATTCCGTCAGTAAATAATTATTAAAATAATATATTAATTACTGTCGGAACTTCCGACAGTAATTTTTAATTAAAATAAAAAAAATAAAATTTGAAATTTAAAAATTTGTTATTTTTGCACCTGATATAACAATTATATATATACACAAATCACACACACACCACACTGCAACAAAACTAATTCAACAACTAAAAACATAAACTAAATTAAAATTAATATATATACAAATTAAAATATTAATACAGTACTAAAATAAATGTGTCTACTGTGGAGGGGGGTCAAATATATTACGCCTAGTAGGTTGCCCCATAACCCGTCGCGCAGCTGCTTGCTCGCCGCTCGCGCTCGCGTCTGCTGCGCCTCGTGCTCTGCTGCTGCATCCTGTCGCGCGCCTCTCTCCTCCTTGCATGCCGCTGCCGCGTCGCACCTCCTCGCCTTCTGCACCGCTGCCTGCCAGTCTCGAGTCTCGTCTTCTCGAGCAGGCACGCCGTAGCCGACGGTTCCGAGCACCGAAGACGTGGTCGCCGAGGAAGAAGTCGATCCGCCTGGTCTAAAGGCGCGGCGCCGTGGTCACCAAAGCCGTAGAGGCGATCTCCTCTTCTTCCTTGACTCAGATGACCGAATGCCAAATGTCGGAGACAAATGGCGTCTGCACCTCGGGGTCGTGCGGACAAGCCCTCGGCGACTGCGTGGACATAGAGTCCTTATAGGCTCTCGTGTCACAAAAACATAAAAACATTAATATTAACATTTACCATTAACTAATAAACAAAATAGAATTAAAATATTTTAAGTAATACTTACAAATGCTCTCTCGTCTCATCGACAAAGACAATCGCGAATCGGCACCGTGAGGAGCAGGAGTGGTGTGGGTCGCAGAAATAATTCATCGGTACCTCGGTACCGTAGTATTGATTCTACAAATATAATGAATTAAAATTAGCAAAGAACACATATTAAGCTATAACACGATCAACTTATAAGAAAACAATAAAAACAAACCTATATATACACTCAAACCCTACTAAGACACCTATTTGAACTCAATTCATTCGCATAACAACCTATTAAGACTCAAATCGTTATAAAATAGTCTATTGACCCTCAAACCCCTTCTAAAACAACTTATTTACACTCGAACCTTCAAAAACAATCTATTTGCACTCAAACCCTTCTAAAGCAACCTATTTAAACCGAAAAACCCTTTCATAAAGGCTTTTGTACATTCAAACCCTTCTAAAACAACCTATTTACACTTAAACCCTTCTAAAACAACCTAATTGTTACCGCTCTTTCACCATGGATTTCATAGCATCCACATGGCTACCCAACAAATCAATTTAAATCATAAGTAAAACAATAACATATAATATGTATGTTTTGAGGAATTCATAAAGGCCTATTGACATTCAAACCCTTCTCAAACAGCCTATTGACACTCAAACCCTTCTAAAACTACTCATTTACACCCAATCCCTTCTAAAACAACCTAATTATTACCGGTGCCGCTTTCACCATGGATTTCATAGCATCCACATGGCTACCCAACAAATCAATTTAAATCATAAGTAAAACAATAACATATAATATGTATGTTTTGAGGAATTCATAAAGGCCTATTTACACTCAAACCCTTATAAAACGCCTATTGACACTCAAACCCTTCTAAAACAACCTAATTGTTACCGCTTTACCATGGATTTCATAGCATCCACATGGCTACCCAACAAATCAATTTAAATTATAAGTAAAACAATAACATATAATATGTATGTTCGAGGAATTCATAAAGGCCTATTTACACTCAAACCCTTCTAAAACAGCCTATTGACATTCAAACCCTTCTAAAACACCTATTGACATTCAAACCCTTCTAAAATAGTACATTTACACCCAATCCCCTTCTAAAACAACCTAATTGTTACCGGTGCCCTGCTTTCAGCCATGGATTTCATAGCATCCACATGGCTACCCAACAAATTAATTTAAAGCATAAGTAAAACAATAACATATCAATGAATGATCATCGATGAAATATATGTTTAATTGATTTAAGTCAAAGTTGATTTCTTATATAGCTTACATCCTAATTTTCTAAAAACTTGATTTTTTTTTTAAAGATAAATATATTTGATTAATTTTAACTGGATACGGTTTAGATATGGTTTAGGGTTGTTTAAGGGTCCAATTTAGGGTTTAGGTTGGGGTTTAGAATTTAAGGTTGTGATTAAGGGAAATTTCGAAACTTTATAGGGTAAAGAAACAAGCGAAATTCATTAATGAAAAATAATATCCTTTTGTTCTACTGGTCCATTCTTAAAGTTTGATAACTTTAAGAACCACCGAAGTGCGACGGTGTCCGATATTATAATTTATTAATGAATGATCATCGATGAAATATATGTTTAATTGATTTAAGTCAAAGTTGATTTCTTATATAGCTTACATCCTAATTTTCTAAAAACTTGATTTTTTTAAGGATAAATATATTTGATTAATTTTAACTGGATACGGTTTAGATATGGTTTAGGGTTGTTTAAGGGTCCAATTTAGGGTTTAGGTTGGGGTTTAGAATTTAAGGTTGTGATTAAGGAAATTTCAAACTTTATAGGGTAAAGAAACAGCGAAATTCATTAATGAAAAATAATATCCTTTTGTTCTACGGTCCATTCTTAAAGTTTGATAACTTTAAGAACCACCGAAGTGCGACGGTGTCCAGATATTATAATTTATTAATGAATGATCATCGATGAAATATATGTTTAATTGATTTAAGTCAAAGTTGATTTCTTATATAGCTTACATCCTAATTTTCTAAAAACTTGATTTTTTTTAAGGATAAATATATTTGATTAATTTTAACCGGATACGGTTTAGATATGGTTTAGGGTTGTTTAAGGGTCCAATTTAGGGTTTAGGTTGGGGTTTAGAATTTAAGGTTGTGATTAAGGGAAATTTCAAACTTTATAGGGTAAAGAAACAAGCGAAATTCATTAATGAAAAATAATATCCTTTTGTTCTACCGTCCATTCTTAAAGTTTGATAACTTTAAGAACCACCGAAGTGCGGGGTGTCCGGATATTATAATTTATTAATGAATAATTGCACTACCACTTTATCACAAGCCGACAATATAAAAAGCTAACGGAATCGCAAGTTAACATGCTCGTGATGCACTATTCACGTCAATAAGTCACAAGGTCAACATAAATAATAATAAGAGTTTCGAACTCTAAATACATTCAACGGAACGGATCGGTATCATTGGATACCAATACCACATACTACACATGCTAGTCGAAACATAGAGTGTAACACACTCTCAATGATTACATTCCCTATTGGAGTCTTGGGTAGGTGCAGGAGGGTTCGGTGGGGTCACTTTCTCCACTGGGTGTCTCACCTAGGGCCACATTCAGTTGGTCCTCAAGTTCTCTAAGTTCTCGTAATGCGTGTCTGAGTTGAAATAAGATCGGATGCATAATCGACATCCCGGCGGTCTTCCTAGTTCGTGCCATCTCGCTACAGCATACAATAGAGACATTAAATCTCTAAAGGGAAGTGAAACACATTAAGTGGTTCAACTAATGCATGAATATCAACATAATACTCTCAATGGAGAATATGTAATATCAACATATTAAACTTGAACAACCTATGAAGTCTAAGAAGGAATTAGTTAAAAGTCTACTAGCATTTTAAATGAGTTTAAATTAGTTAAAAGTCTACTAGCATTATAAAAAAAAAAACATACTACTACTACTACTACAAGTATGAAACACAAACACAATGATTAGAGGCCCCACACACACCCAACAATTAATAATGATTGTGTACATGTATAAAATAAATAATAAAATAAGTGTCATAGTTCAAAGCTTTACTTCAAACTATGCTTAATATTGAAAGTTGAGTTATATTTGAGTAAGATAAACTAACAAGTCATGAAAACTAATCTTAATTTTGGTCTTTCTAGTTCAAAGCATTTCAAAGCTTTACTTCAAACTATGCTTAATATGAATGAAAATATTGGTATATTAGCATTATTATAATAAACTAATCTTAATTTTTTTCAAAGTATCCAAACATTCACAACTCTAATCAAATCCCAAAACGTAATGTTTCTAAAAGGGGAAAGAGGATCACCTTGACGCAAACCCTCGATACGCTAAATCATTCTTGAGCCTTGCCATTAACAAATGTGAGGATTACAGAATACATAAGCCAAAGATGCTAACGATGCACGACAACCTATAAGATCCACACTCAATAATGGAAGCGATCCACACAATCGAAGTGATCCAACCACGGAAAAAAGACTATTATTAACCAAAACCTAATTACAACCGACATCGTATATAATCCTCACATGCTAATTAACCTAACGTACTAATTTCCCAAATACTCGTAATCACTTGAGATATAAACTAACCAAGAAATACATAAAAATACATTACACAAATGACCATATCCTAATTGCTCCAAGATCACTATCCCTAATTGAATGACTTTCTTGAAGTACCCCAAGATAATTAAAAACATAATAAGCAAAAACACATAAATGCATTGATATAAATAAATTATCCCGATTGGTTCCGCATCATTGTCTTCCAATGATTGAGGTCAAGAAACATGAAGGATTCAAAGTCAAGTACAACAGACCAAGAACTGTTGACATCACAAACATAAACCGCATTATGAAGATGACAAACAAAAACAAAGAAAAAAAACTACATGTAGTGAAGGAGAAATTAATATACCTTCGTTTCACATCCTCGGTGCATATCAATTAAGTCAATTTATTTTTGAGCAGGCCTTTTCAAAGTAAATTAGGTTCGAAATTATTGGGTTGGTCAAGGATGTCATTGGAGAAAGAATGAACAATAGAAGTATGATTGAAAGAGTTTTGACTATTTGAACTTCTAACTTTTTAAAGTCGATCCTTTTTCGATCAATGTTTGACTAACATTCAAGGAAAAACTATAACCATTATAAATTCAAAGAAGAAAGTCAATTGAACCGCTAATTATTCAATCCTTGAAAATTGTTATAGATCTCCGTTGGAGAAATGGTCACGTTGACTTTGTAAAGTCAAACTAAGACTCTTTGAGTGTAATGGAAGGAGTAACTTGCAAGATAAATTTAGAGAAACACGAAAACTAAAGCATATGTCCGCATGGCCCTAGGTCGTTAATATATCATGGTTACACGTTTCATGATAATGTATATTTGCATTCTACCATCTTCCTTGTAGCTTGTAATAGTGATTTGAATAATCTTCGGGAAAAAAATTGCTAAAATTGAAACTTTCCCGTGAACACCCCATCCGAATCAGTAAATTAACCGATCACAATGTAATAATCCCTCCATTTCACTTGAAGAGTCCACATTCGAAAAGTCAAACATGTTAAGAGATGTGAAACTAACCCTGAGAGTAACCATTCTAACCACATACTTAACTGTATCAAACATGTTTGTGTGGTATATAAGAGGCTCGAAAGGACAAGCCCAATACAACCCCAAGGTGCCAAAGACTATGCACCACAAACTCCAAGCCAAGTGACACGAAGAAAGAGATGCTTGTCATTAACTATCACACATGACGGACGTACATTGGGAGAGCAACTTATATGGTCGTGCCTCTACTTCCAATCATCGGATTAAATGCACAAAGCACAAGACTAACCAAAAGCTTTCGATTGAAAGTAAACTTAAACTCTAAAAGAGAACAGAGGAAAACAAAACAAATACCCAACATACAATTTTTATACAAAACATAAATTAAATACAAAAATTAAAAATTAAAAATATATATACCTAGGGTTTGAGAGAGGGTGGCGGTGGCGTAGGGAGAGAGAGACGGAACGGAGGGACGGTGGCGCGGCGGGGTGAAGCGGGGGGGCGGTGGCGAGAGTGAATCGAGAGGAGAGCACGGCTCGAGGGGGCGGCGCGGCCGGAGGGCGGTGGCGAGGCCGGAGGGGCCGGTGGGCGGCGGCTAGAGGGCGGTGATGACGGTGGGGGACGGCGGAGGCGGAGATCTTCACCGAAGGAAGAGAGAGAGAGTGTGTGTAAACGAGAGAGAGAGAGAGGAGTATGTCGATTGGGGAGGTGTTAGATTTAGGGTTTTAATTTCAATTTACGTCGGAAAAATCCGACAAATCATCCGTCGAAATACGTCGGAATTTTACCGTCAAACCGACAATGTTAATCTCCAAAATTCGACGAGGAAAAAGGAATATTCAAGAATATTCCCTTATTTACTGTCGGAAAATTACTGTCGGCGTATTCCGACAGTAATTACTGTCGGAAGTAAAGGTATATTCTGAGAATATACCGTAATTACTGTCGGATATTTACCGCCGGATTATTTCCGACAGTAATATTTATCCCGCCAAAAAATAACATCACCGCGGAAATACCGACAATAATTTACAAATCTCCGACAGTATTCATCGGAACATTCCGACAAAAATGTTCCGACAGTAATTAGCGTGTTTCTAGTAGTGACTGTTATCCCTACAATCGTCGCGACTACCTCTAACCACCACCACCATTATCTCGGCCATCGCCGCCACAGCCATCACCACCACCAAGAAATGTGCTCACCTTGCCTCGCTCAAATGGAGAAATAGAATCTTTTAGCTTTCGTTCGATCATATATACTTTTATCTTCGAACGTCTCTATTTTCTTAGTCATTTTCCTCCTTCGATGTCGATCACTAAGCAAGGAGAGAATCTAACTTTGGGATGAGACTACTTGAAAGGATTTCGTAGGTGACAATCTCTTTCAATCAAATGAGAGCGTGGTAGAAGAAAATAAAGTCGATAGTCACGGAGGGGAATAAAGTGATTCTTTCATCTAACTACCTCAGGTCCTATAAAAAGGTGTAAGCAAGTGAAGACCAAAAGCGGCTAGAGATTGGGAACCAGTTATGGAAATGAGTAAAATATTCAGATGAATTTAGGGTGTGGGGCCCGTTATTTGTGGTTGGTGGCAGATATTTTGATAGTGTTGGTGGATTAGCTAGGTGGTGACTTAGCTAGAAATGAAGAGAGAAGAAGAATTTTTGTAATTAAATAAAAATAATAATATAATTATATAATAATATAAATACTAAAATAGGTCAAAGTGACTTAGCTCCAAATTTCACTTTGTACTCAAATCAAAATGACTGAAATAACCCTCATGTGACATGTGCATGTCAGATTCCGTTACTTTTTCTAGTGCCCATAAGGCCAAGGGGGCTAATTGGGATAAATGGCAACAACGTGTATCAAACTTGGACACTTTGTTGGTTGGGGTGCATAGTGGGATTTGGTGGATACATCACGGAGAAAAATCGTAGTTTGGTCTTTTTATGGTTGAACGATATCTTCTAACTTGACAAGTAATTGATACTATGGAGTTATTTCATTTTTAAGGAAGATTGGGAAGAAAGTCCCTACGTTCTTCTCAAATGCCAATTTTATATGATTTTTTAAGATAGTTCTCTTGCGTTAGAAGGATTTTGAGTTAACTTGTACGGTGCCTACAACTCGATAAACTAACTTGTATTAAAAAAAATGCGTATTCCCATTGTGTTGGAGATTTCGCTTATGTCGTTTTTAGAATTTGTGACTCAAAGTGTTAGAAGGTGAAAATAATGGTTTGATAAAGAGATTTTTGAATGCTTGTTTTCAATTGACATACTGATAAGAGTGAACACATTCAAAATAAAAAGACGTTGCTCGTTAAATTTAAACTCTATTTCTTTTGGGATAATTTATTTTGCAATTTAGAAAAGAGTGTGTAGATATTCATAGTAATGGTTATTTGAATAAAATATTACTAACATATTTTTTAATTTATTTTTAAGAGGTTATATTTCTCGTCATGTTTTATCAACGAATCACATTATTTGTATGGATCCAAGACTACAAGTGCAGGTTCTGTGCTTGGTCCGTAGGAGGGTCTATTTGAAATTTTGAGAACTTAACGGATATTGAAAATTCTAAAAAAAGGTTACTTAGTTAACTAAATAGGGATTCGTTATTTCGATTTATAACTTAGGGACCAATATGATAGTCTTTAAGACTGCTTGTAGTAGTTCGAAAAGTCAAAGGAGTAAACTGTATGTTTTTTTTTTCATCTTGTTAAAATTGATAAGAGAATATGTGAATATTCTCAACAGTGATTCTCTCATCTAATTACCTCAGGTCATATGGAAAGGAATAAGCAAGTGAAGACCAAAAGCGGCTAGGGATTGGGAACCCAGTTATGGAAATGAGTAAAATATTCAGATGAATTTAGGGTGCGGTGCCCAATTATTTGTGGTTGGTGGCGGATATTTTGATAGTGGTGGTGGATTAGGTGGTGACTTAGCTAGAAATGAAAAGAAAAGAAGAATTTTTATAATTAAATAAAAAATAATAATATAATTGTATAATATAAATACTAAAATAGGTCAAAGTGAATTAGCCCTAAATTTCACTTTGCACCCCAATCCAAACGACTGAAATAGCCCTCATGTGACATGCGAATGTCAGATTCCGTTACTATTTCTAACGCCCATAAGGCCAAGGGGGCTAATTGGGACAGATGGCAACGTGTATCAAAGTTGGACACTTCGTAGGTTGGGGTACATAGTGGGATTTGGTGGATATATCATGGTGAAAAATCATATTTTAGTCTTTTTATGTTTGAACGATATCTTCTAACTTGGCAAATAATTGATTCTATGGAGTTATTTCATTTTACAAGGAAGATTGGGAAGAAAGTCCATACGTTCTTCTCAAATGTCAGTTTTATATAATTAGATAATTCTCGTTCGTTAAAAAGATTTTGAGTTAACTTGTACAGTGCCAACAACTCGATAAACTAACTTGCAGTGAAAAATGTGTATTCCAATTGTGTTGGAGACTTCGCTTATGTCGTTTTTAAAATTTGTGACTCAGAGTGTTAGAAGGTGAAAATAATTTTTTGATTGGGAGATTTTTGAATACTTGTTTTCAATTGACATACTGATAAGAGTGAACACATTTATAGTAAAAAGATGTTGCTCGTTTAAAGAGCTAGGCCCAGAAAATTGACCCTAGATCCAAGTCCAAGTCCCGGTATGGGCCGAGACCCATCACAGTGCTAGCAGATGTACATTGACGAGCAACCTTGACGGCCGCCCAGGAGACATGCACAGTCTGCCCGCATGAGCCAGGATGCAGTGAGCAGGATAAGCCTCCTCGTCCTCCCCTTGAGTAACATGAGGAAGTGGCCACCCCGCAGAATACCGTCGGTTGGCCACGCCCGACGGTTAAGCCCACTACATCAGCATTTACGCCCAATACGCTGGCATTCATGGCCACTACTTGGCGGTTGTGACTGTTACAATCCCCGGAATAATGAGCATCAAATGCTGACCCTATAAAAGCTTGGGACTAAATCCAAGCCAAGGTACGCACACATACGCAAGCAAATACACTCTGCCGATTTGTGATTTGAGTTAGATACTTACTCTCACACCGGAGTGCCTTTGCAGGACTTGCCCCCTGCATTCACCCTAGTGTTTTGCTTGTTTTGGCAGGTTGAACAAAAGCTCAGATATCTATATTTATTCCCGGTGCAACCCACGATTATTCGTGTAGCATCATCGTTAAATTTTAACTCTATTTTTTTTGGGATAATTTATTTTACAATTTAGAAAAGAGTGTGTAGATATTCATAGTAATGGTTAATTTGAATAAAATATTAATAACATATTTTATTTATTTATTCTTAAGAGGTTATATTTCTCGTCATGTTTTATCGATGAATCACATTATTTATATGGATCCAAGACTACAAGTGCAGGTTCTGTGCTTGGCCCGTAGGAAGGTCTATTCAAAATTTCTAGAACTTAATTGATAGTGAAAATTCTAAAAAAAGGTTAGTTCGATCTATAACTTAGGGATCAATATGATAGTCTTTAAGACTACTTGTAGTAGTTCGAAAAGTCAAAGGAGTAAACTGTATATTTTAGCTTTCTTCTCCTACAAAATGTACGGATTCATCAACTGGATTCTTTATTATTATTTTTTCATCTTGAAATTATAGCACATTTTCTTAACACATTTTTCTTAGCTTATTTGCTAGTTATTACAAAATACCTTGCCAATTCGCTAAATATTTCGATACTCACCAATAAATCTATTATTATACTTATAATAATGTGTGCCCAAACATATCTAAAAAAGTAAAACCATATTATTTTTTAGATTCTAATAATGCTTTAGTCCCTCAACTTAGTAAGAAAATTTTTGTTATATTTTGAAATATTGGACGACATTTGTAATGGTAATGACAAAAGGGGGAAATCTCACAAAGAAATCTACATATGGAACGAAATGAATAAAATTCAAAAGGTAAGACCTAACTTTAAGTTAAGTACAAGTGGATCTGTGGATGAACCAAATTATTATTAACTCTTCATGAAATTGATTAACTCATGACAAATTTACTTGTTTGACCTTGATTAATGGTGAGTGATTTATTAAATTTAGGACTATTTTTGTCAAAACATTATTTTTATCATAATAAATTTACTTGTTTTGTCCTTAATTAAATTGTGAGTGATTTATTAGATATAGGGTCAATTTTGTCTATCTATTAATTTGTAAGAAACAATTCACACTTTTAAAGGTAGATAGATAGATAGATATATAGATTTTAATAAATTTTAGTTTAACTCTAGCTGATTTCTTTTTAATATCCTCAATATTTTGCTACCGGCATCAATTCAATAGACCCAATTTCTTTGTTATATATTAATCAAATGACTTTAAAATTGGAATTGAATGAACAATTTGAGCTCCACGAAATTATTCTTCTAATTTTAATTCTTAACTCTAAAATTAAGCATCCAAACATAACATAAGAATATTTCTAACACTGGAAAAGAGGTGTTCCAAAGTAAAATAGGAAACATTTATTTTCGGCCTATGTGAGTATTTTATTTCCTTGCCCTTTTCACAAAGCACCCTTATGTAGTTTCATGAGACAATCATAATTAAGTGAAATAAAGATACTTCCTCGGTCCAAAAAAAAAAGTCAATCTTTTTTCTTTAAATTGTCTCAAAAAAAAAAATAGTTTCAATTCTAAAAAAAAGATAAAATTATTATTGCAATTTTTTTAAAGTACAAACATATAAACCATAATTTTAAAAAGTTTGATTTGTTAAATTGGACTATTCTTTTTGGATGAAAACAATATTTGTTATTGTCGGGACATTTTAACTCTCTACTACTTGCATTACTTAAAAGATTGAAAATAGTTTTATTTCAGTTTACATATAATATGTTCGACGTTCGAATATGCTAATTGTATGCTTCAATTATTGTAACTAGAAATGCACCCGTGCGATGCACGGACTATATTGATAAAATTTAAATTATATTGATATTTTTATAGATAAAGATTTAACGAATTCATTATATTGCATAGATTATGAGTTTGATATAATAAAATGAAACAAATAATTAAAAGTTAAAGATTAAGAAACAAAATTTAATAATCGAGAATGACATATATAAAAAAATTTATTATAAATTTTGGAATACTTCTTTAAATACAACATTTGTAGTTGAGGATTTACAATCAGTACTACCATCACTATCACATATTAAAACTCGAAGGCCTTTAGAATTGGTTACTCTAGAGAAAGCAACATACAACTGACCATGACTAAACACTGGCTTTTTCAAAAGGAGACCTACATTATACATGTTTTGATATAAAACTAATTAATACATACCTTGATATTGAAGAAGATTTCGTTGTTTGAATAGGATATCATCAGATAAATAAGACCAACATGAATCCCAAACTACTTCAGGCCTACTCATAGAACCAGATGATAATAGCGTGGCAAAAAGAATTCTCATGGACTGAGCTGATGCCCATTGGCTAGCCTCGATGATACCATCAATGTACTCCTTATCATCACTCAACAATCCTAATGCATAGCAAGCATCCCGAAAAGAACGATGTTGCACCCCATCAATTAAACACAAATCCTCGTAGCACGTAGCACCGCGAACTATATTCAGAAGGCATCTCAAGTAGTACAAATCCCCAGAACCTGGAGGAACATAGAAAATCCGTCCAATCGCAAAACCTCTCTTCCTTGGCTTCCATTCACGTGAATCTGATTTCCAAACAAATTTCATTGGAAATTCAGCATATGTTAATTCTTTTGCTTCAGAATATTTTTTATTTGCTTCCATCCATGCCAAGAACATACTTTGATTAATTGATTCACGATCTACGACGGATTCAATTTTATCAAAATCAGAGAAAACAGCATTTTGTTCATTCGGAAGATGAAAAGTTAAACGCTCTACCGGTGGGTCTTTATACTGTATTTCAAATCCAAAAATTCTACAAGCAGCTTCGCAGGATGAAATATATATAAGTCATAATACAAATTAACCTCGTCATTATTCTTCTCCGAATTATCATCATTTGAGCTCTGATAAAATGTTGTTGTTACGCGATCATGTCCCTTGTTAATGTACTTGAACAAATATTTGATCGCACGAGATTGATTACACCACTCCACATTCAAATGAGCTCCATAAGTAATCAATAAATATCGATTATGAGGCACAACATGTCTGTTGTCCAATAAAACTCCATTCAATGATTTCTTGAACCTCTTTTTTTTGTTATGACTTTGGTGACGTGGTATGTGCTAGTAACACTCACTTCATCTCGAAATTTTTTTGCTTTACACATTTGGATCAAGACTATAACCGGGGAGTCTCCCGACGAATCTAGATATTTCATCAAATTTTCAGCATATTGATCCCAAAGTGTACACGTTAATGTATTTCCACTGTAAAAGAAAAGAAAATTAAAAAACTACATATAAACAGAAATAAATTGTGTTGAAATTAACATATAAATATTTTATTTATTGCAAGTTTTCTAGTATGATGTCCATCATTTTTGTTGGTTTCCCTCTGATGTTTAGAGTTTTTTCTGCATATTTAGATAGCATCCCGATTATATCTGCAAAAAGAAAAACGATAAACAACAGTTCAAGTTAACAAATAAATTATTAAATAATTATTTAATAGTTTTTAAAGTACTTACCAATGAGTTTTGTCTCCTCAACTGAGTCAATATTTGTGAAGTCTTCGAAAGCTTTAAATTGATAAACTTTCCATAGAAAGGATTCTTCGAAAATTTCAGTCAAACGACTTTTGCCTATAAAAAGTATTTTGTATTTTCCAGACGTCGTTTTGTATTTCATGGTATTATCTTGAACAACGAAGTTCTTGACTGCATACACATGATTTTCTTTGAGAAGAACTTCAAATTTTTCAAAATGTTTGTTTGGTATTGTTGCATGAATACGTTCTCCCTACAAAGAAAGTAGAAATATTTATGATAATCAAAAGTAGAAGTATAACTATGTGATTTAAAAACTTAAATAATACGATTTTGATCATAAAAGTAAAATAGAGTTTGAACTTACATCTTAATCGTGAAACACACATTCTAAACTATTCATTTCGTGGGCTTTCCAAATAAAGGAAAGTAATATCTTCGGATTAGCCTTAGCTTCAATGCCCATTCCAGTTTTGATGGGTTTATGTCCTTCAACAGGTTAAAGAGAGGAGCCATTGCAGATAATATTTAGGGTGTTGGTTGTGTAAAGGATTTCTTGCAAATGCAAGTCCTATTTATATTGGCTATTGTAGCAAATGCAAGTCCTATTTATATTGGCTATTGTAGTGTTCTAGAATCTACAAATTCAATTAATGCAAATGCAAACCCTTTATAAAATACATCAGAGAAACCGAACAGTTTTTTTGGATACCCACTGTCACATCAGCTTTTGTTTTTTTTATCATTTTTTAATGACTTAATTTTTAATTTGAATGGCAAACCTCATAAAAATCGTGTTATAAGAGGTGGGCAATTATTTCTCCCACGAAACGTGGTGTCTTTTCATTATCTTTGTTTTTAAATATTTTTAGAGGCTAAATTTTGGGAATCTACAAACTAAATTAATGCAAATGCGGACCATTTATAAAAACAAGATAGAAACCGAACAATTTTTTTTGTACACTGTCATATCAGCTTTTGATTTTTTTAATATTTTTTTAGGACTTATTTTTTAAATAGAATGGCAAATCTCATAAAAAACCGTGTTATTAAAATTGGGCAATTAAGTCTTAGACAAATGTGGTGTCTTCTCGGCTTTTGATTTTTTTAACTATTTTTTATGGGCTAAATTTTGAATTTGAATGAAAAACCACATAAAAAATCGTGTGGTACAACCTTGGGCAAATTTGTCTTCAACAAAACCGTGGTATTGGACAATTAAAACTGTACTTTAGTCAGTTTATTACAGGAAAGTTAAATAAACTAATTTTTTTTTGCTAAAACCTAGTCAAGAGTAAACAGATAGTTTTCATTTTAGAAAGTGCATTTTGGCGGAACTTTCTAGAAATGGAGACTATCTTGCTTTTATATATATATAGATTTATAAGAAAAATATTGGATACAACAATGATATTGCTAACGTGATATCGTATCCAATAGCATTGTAAAATATCAACATGGACACCAGGATTGAAGATTGCGCGCGCTAGTAAAACTAAGACCAACCAAATGTTGAATTGTTTAATTTTCCGCATCCAACTATTATTGAGACCGATCTTTGTTTCAAATGAAAACTAAACCCAATTACAGTCAATTCGGCATTAAAATGTCAAAATTGTAAACAAATTACATGTGTAAAAGACCCCCAAAACTCAAATACACCAAGAACCACTTAATTTTAGTAATTTTTTACTTTTTGCTCGGCCCCAAAGACCATCCATTTTCTTTGAAGAAGATTGTTTCAATTTGACCCTCGGAAAAGAACGTCGGTAGTCATTTTGTTTCCAGTTTAAGATAAATGGATTTTACAAAATTATAAAGAGTAATCTATGAGTACTTAAAGAATACTCTATCTCTTGCATAAATATTCTTAGTAGATAAAACACGGGAATTAAGAAATATAATTAATGATGTGGTGTAAAATATGTTCGACCATAATACCCATGAACATTAATTAAGCTCAATTACTTTAAATAATTGAGTTTGTTTGAGATGTGTTATATTAAATGAAGTTTTAAGGGTATATTAAGAAGAATGCTAGAGAATAGGTAGATCAAAATTTTTAGCAATATTAGTTGGGACAATCTCAAATAGAAAGTAGAACATTTATCCGTGATGAGAGTCTAATTTTTTGCACCAAATAATGTGTCCATTGATGTTATGCATTAATTATAATTTTTAATTTTATTTTTAGATCACATCAATTACCATATTAATTAATACATTATTTAATATAAAAATTTAATATTCTTTAAATACATGGAGCGCTACTCAACTATAGATTTTACCATTAATGAGATGAGAATGACTAATTTACTTAAAAAAAAAAAAAAAAAGGGGTGGGGGGGGTATCTCCAAAACCACGATTGAGAGGGCTATTGGTGGGCCACCATACAAAACAAAAGCAGGAAAATAGTCAAGTTCCACACTTGGATTATTATTATTTTTTTAGCTTTTGACCTAAAAAAAGGTTAGAAACAAACATGTCGTGGTTTTGTATGTCTGTGATACTGCCCCCTTATTTCTTTGATGGTTTTGTCCGTATATTGTGATTGGTTAAAAGATTATTTAGTTGTTGAACTCGAACATTTGTTTAGTCAAATCAGCACATTAATGCTAATAAAAACTTGATGCACACGCTTTGTGGTTTATTTAGATAGCATTACTCGTTGTTACATGAACTGCCTTTAGACCTCGATTGGTACACAAAAGTAAAATTAATTTTACAAAATTAATTACTAGTAATAAGATTTGGTAAACAAAAATAAAATTAATTTTACAAAATCAATTACTAGTAATAAGATTTTACAGAAATTGATAAAAAAATAATTTTTAAAATGTGTTTGGTAGCACAAGGAATGTGATTACTAATGTAGTACAATTTTTTATTATATTATTTGGTAAGAAATAAAATAATTTGGAATGCAAAGATAAAATTAAGGTAATTGACAATATTACCCCAATATATATAAGTATTTGTTAATGACTTTTATGATAAAAATTAGACATTAACATTATTAGTTATTACTACTCCACAAAATAACAAGTTCTTCGATCTTTTTCAATTTTAGTGAAAATTTTAAATTATCCAATATCAATAAAGTAAGAAATATTTATTAAATAAAAACTATTGATATAATTAACATTACAATCATAAAATTATAAATTATTATTAACAAATTAAATCAGAGTAAGAAAAACCTTATGAAGAGCCCAAGAACAACGATGACGAGGATGAGTAAAAATGAACGACCGTAAAGTAGTTGAAACCAAATGAAGTTATAAATATAAAGCAAATACTTGACTTAATAGAAGGATATCATCATCTTTTTATATGGATTCCAACTATTATGAATCAAAATCTCACCTCCTCCATCATGATTGTGATTCTTTAAATTTTAGTAATCAATTTCATGATTTTAGTAATTTATTTCTATTCCAAATATAATTCTTGCACCACCAAACGTTATTAATTAATTTCATGGATAGAGGTGGGTTGAAATAGCCTATGTCCAATTTCATGATTTTAGGTCCCAATAGGCTCAAATAGGCTAGAGGGGGGTTGAAATAGCCTATGTCCAATTTTAAAACGTTTGATAAAAATTACTTCACAAAGTAACAAAAGTGTTACAAAATGTTTCGCGGAATAAACTATGAAGTAAGGACAAGTCAATCTTTGTTCTTCGGGCGTTGGAATTCTGAAAAATTCAAGTGAATAATCAAATACACAATTGCAGAAAAGAAATGAACAAGTATTTGAAGTGGTCCACACTATAATTAAGTGCTACGTCCACTACCAAAGTTGACACGTCGACTACCAACGTGATCAACTTTGGATTGAAAAATTACACTATATTTTACACTAGAATCTATTACAATGATCACTAATGGATCATGTACAAAAGTATTTTGACCAAGTGTTTTGGTGAGAGTAAAGATCTAAAAAGATTTCACTCTCGTGTGCCTTGAAAGCAAATGATTGCAATCAATGAAGAGCAATAAAAACTAGGAGTCTAAATTTGGGGTTCTTTAAAGAATGATTGACAGAATATAGCTTTTAAGCTCTTGAATGCACTTGGAGTATTGAAGATGAAGATTTCAGAATTGTAGAGTTGTTGGAGAATTCAAGAGTGTCTTCAATGCTTCATCAAGTCTTCTATTTATACCCAAGGAGTTTTTTTGAAGCCGTTGGGAGATTTTAGACTTGGGAGATGTTTGAATTAGGTGCATTTAATGCAAAGAGACTTGCATTAAATGCCCTAAGCATGTTGTCGAAATCTGAGTGGTTCTCCTGCAAAGTCCAAGTTGTCTTCCTGCAGTGCCTGCAGTTTTACCAAAAATGGGTAGACAAGTACTGCTCGCAGAATGTCTTTTTCTTAGATGAATGCCTAAAATGGAATGGTACAATAAATAAACCAACAGATTACGTTACACCAAAGTCAAAGAATGACTTTCCGGTAACTTAAGGCATATCTTCGGGAAAGTCTTGATCGGTTGATCTTCGTGTCTTCATACATTCCGATGAACACTACTAGTAGCTTGTATTGAACACTACTGGTGAAGATGACTGATATACAAAAGCCATCTTCTGAAGAACTTGACTAGGTATAAGATGAGCAATCCTAACCTATTACAAGGCATTCTCTAAGGACAAGTTACCACCCTACCGACACGCAGACCGGCAGGTAACAAAGACTTAGGTTATGAATACAAGCAAATTTAGATAATATACAATAATCTCTTCTTATTTGCTTGAGTCCATGACCTAAATAAATACATTAAGGTTACGAATGTCCAATACTAGTAATAGCATGCTTATAAATGATATATTAAGCAAGCATGCCCTAGTTGGACTTATAAAGCAGCCAATGTATTTATAGAGAATAGGTAGACAAACACTGGTAATAAATCAAAATTTAAAGACAGACAGGTATAAGCATTTATAGAGAATGTCTTTAAATCAAAGGTTTAAATTTCGTGCACACAGAATAAGCAGTTTATCATAAAGCATGAAATAATAGACAAGTTCAAAAGAATAAGAACGATTGTATATCAAACAAGATGTTTAATTATTACAATGTTTTGACAAAAAGGATAGAAAGAGTTAGCTGCGAAGGACAAAATTAAATATACCAGTTAAGTTGAAGCTTGTCATTCTTCCCTTGAAACAGCAGCAGCTTTGAGTTTGGCAAGTTCATCCTTGGCTGCTTTCAACTATTTTTTAAGGTCAGCCTTCTCTTTTCTCAACAGGACATTTGCCTCAATAGCCTTGATGTATTTATCATTGTTTCTTCAACTTATCTCCTCCTTCATGGACACAAGATGCTTGTTCATTTGAGCTAGGCGGTGATCATAGGTCTTGTGTTGTTTGCGAAGATAGGCATGGCTTGTCCTGCTAGCTGATCGCATGGCAAGGACAGATCGATGCACAGACCTGTTGTTGTTTCTCTGCGTAACAACTAATCCTTGGAATCCAAGATCAGTCATCTCCACCGCAGAGGCCAGTCTTTCAGCAAATTTGTCAAGTTTGGAGTGAAGTAGACTTGAGGAAAAACCGGCAGCACGTTTGGAATCTCTAGTTATCTTAATCACTTTGGTCATGTACTCAGCCGTTGTAGTGGTAGAATGCTACTACTTAGCTATAAGAACTGTCATGTTATCATTAATCCTAAGCTATTATAAGGCATTGTTGAAGGACAAGCTGTCACCCTACCAGACACGCATGACTAGTAGGCATTTGTAGCAATGACTTAGGTTATAGATACAATCAAATCTAGATAATATACAATACGACCCGCTAAGCACCTGGGTCAACTAGTGTAATAACTCAAGTCATCACCTACTTACTAAACCTTAATACAATCGAGTCAAACTTAAACTTGCAGCGAAAAACAAATACACAAGTCATATTGTGAGCGCCCTGGATCCGACTCTTTGGAGAAATTGGTCCCTTCGAGCCTTTTTCGCTCTTGTCTTGTGGTTTTCCTCTATTTGATTTTATGATTTGATAAACATGAAAAACACGCTTATCTTTGAAAATAGAGTCGCCTCTCGTTTATAAAGTAAACGGAGAAAATCTTTAGATTATAGGTTCGGGGGCCAAATTACAAATTGGGAAGGTTTTACGCACCCAACTCGCCCTTTGGGTCTCTACACATTTGCATGCTCGTATTTAATTATCGCAAGTTTGTTATTTACAGAATATACAAAATATACTGAAAATGTATTAAAATAATTACATACATTTATTACATCTATTTACATATCTAAACAGACTAACAAACGGAAGGGGTTACCTTCTGTCGTTTACGGAAATCGGGCCATGTTCTAGGCCGTTGTATTATACGGATCAAGCTGGCTCGTAGCCCGTCGTGACGCTCGACCCGGATCTCTATACGAAATCCCAAGGTCGAGTCACCAAAAACACACGACAACACAACTAAGCAAGAAAAGCACGTGGCGTAACCACCTGTACTTACGACAAAACAAAACTTATAAAACCTGATTTAATAAAAATAAGTCTTCGACGACACTACAGCCAGAACCCAACAATTAAAACCACAAGTCTAAGACTTGGGAAATAAAACAACTACAATAACAACAACAACGACATCGGCTAGATCATGCTGGAATAATAAACATAAACCACGAGCTACAATTTGCTCAGGAAAGAAACTAAATTACCAACAAGGTTATACACAAGCACGACATACATATGTCGGCTACCAAAAGAATATCCAGAACAACACCAAAATAGTACTACCCATAGTAAAGTTTACATAACTTCACAAATCCGTTCGTCCTTACCAAAAGAAAAATAACTAGCTAGGAACAAGATTCTCGAGCTACCAATAAAGACAACCTGCAAGCTAATGTGAACCCTTTCGGTCTCACCGCGAACTCTCGGTGGCTCGGATCTAAGGAAAAACATACAAACAACAAATGGGGTGAGTCGAAACTCAATTTACTAAATGTAACTACATGATATGGAATAATGCTCAAGTAATAAACATAACATGGTAATAGCATTTATATACCACAACCGAACATGTATCATCATTTTTGATATACAAATAATATATCTCACATAGCACCTTGATATTCACATAAGTGCTCGTAAATAAATCACGTTATAAAAGGATATCATTTCTCTTTCTTCATCATTGTGTTGCTCCTGCAATACACAAACAACCAATAGTGCCTCGATACTCGTGTACATAGTATCGACGTCCCCGACACAATCCCGTTGGGTTCAACATAACAAGCCAAAGTCATGCATATTGCTACAACAAATGGGCTACTTCTCAACGTGGCCAATGTAAGAGGGTGTGTGAACTCCGTACGACGACTTATAGCGATCACAAACATTGATTTGTAAAGACTATAGGTCATCCTACCATAACATTAACAACGACGATGCCAGCTGGACTTACACAACACACAAGTAGGTATTCATACACAACTTATGCAAATAACCGTCAAGTTCAAAAGTAGTAAACTGGACAAATAACACATAGATTATATTATTCTACAATGTATGATCATCAAACATATTGTTCAAGAATCTTAAAACAAAACTTTAGAGCTAATTTACATGTCTCTAATATACCAAGATCAAATACTCTGAGGACCGAAATCCATATCAAATGAACTCTAGTTCTGTAGTAATTTAACTTATGACTGGGAATTATAATCTTCCCTAAAACCATTTCGAGGTCATTCCTAAAAGTTCATACAATTGGGTATAATTGCTAAATGCAAATTTTCCCATCTAAAGTCCCAAACTTGTTCAATAGTTCACTTCCTTGGTTGTTATCAATCTCTACACATTTTAAACCATCCAAACCAAGTAGTTCATATAATATCATGTGCTCACATTAACATAATATTTAGATATGAATTCAGCAACAATACAAGTCATGCATGTTCATAAATATTCATACATGTAACAATTTCTAAGCATACATAGGGGGTTTAGTAACTTACTTGCAATTGCACAACCACACTAACAAATTCACAATCAAAGCCTTGTAATGGAGTCTCCTAGTCTTCAGTAACACTTTGGTGGTCTTGCATGGAAGATCCAATGGTTGGATGTTGAGATATGAAACACACACATTATTCTCACATTTATCTCCCACAGTTAAGTTCTCAAGCTTTCATGGAAGGAAGAAATGAAGAAGATGAAGTAATGAGGTCTTTCACAAGGCTTGGGAGTAACTTATCAGGGCTGGTCAATAGGTCAAACAAAGGTACAACACATTCAGCCTAGGGTACAAGGGTCAAAAGTCAAAAATTACAAAATGGGGAGATTCTGTTCCTACGCGCGCTAGGGCGAGCAGATGGCACACTAGGGCGCGCGACCTGGCTGAACTTTGGTCTGATTTTTTGATTTTTGTCAAATTGCTGGTCGTATGCGCCCTAGGGCGCGACCTGTGAGTTCAAAAGTGTTCTAAAATGTATCCAAAGGGTTCCCAATCAATCCTAGCATGATTCTAACCCTCAACCAAGCTTGAAACACATTCAAAACACATTTTAAACAATATGCAACATGGCTGAATGCAACACTTCACATTTATGAATGAACACCAGAACTTATATCAAATTAAATCATTAACATGTTAACCATACAAATACTATTAGATGTACAAGGGCTAAGGCATGACCACATTGGACATGTTGCTCAAGCATTTAAACACATATGATTAACATAATGACATACAACAAGGCAAGCATATAAAGCATAAAGAATTCAGGGTATTACATTGACCGTTGTGTTTTCACTGCTACCAATCGAGGAAAGGAAGACTTACATTTTGTGTGTGTTGAGAGAGAGTCAATACTCTTTTCTCTTTTCTTTCTCTCTTTTTTTCCTAAAAAAGAGGCTTGATAGAGAGAGAGTTATGCATGTGTGTGTGTGTGAACTCTTTTGAGGGAGTTCAATCTTTTTTTTTTTAGGGGCTTTCTCTTGTGTATTTATAGGAGAGCTGAGAGTTTTATTTATAAGGGAGGAAGTGAGAGTTTACTCTCTGTCTCAAGTTTGGACGAAGCTTCTTTTCTGCCTCCAAAGTCTTCAGCGGTCGGCGGCTTAACATTGAGGACAAAATATTGGTTTGGTGCGCGGCGCACCTGACATGGTGTCTGCACACCAAACACTGTTTGGGTGTATCAGCGCACTCTGCAAGGCTTTAGCGCACCAAACCCTATTTTTGGCTTTTTTCAGGCTTTGTGTCTTGTACTTTGGCCCTTCTAAGCTGTGTATCTTCAGTCTAGACCCTTGATATCGATCTAAGAGAGGGTTGTTTGTGTGTTGGACATCATTAGTCATGTTGTATCTTTGAATTTGACCCTTGATGTTGATCTAACCAAAGCTTGTTGTATTTATTGGACATTGGCAGTCCATTGTGTATGTTGTTCCCTGTATACTGAATTGCATTCACCCTCGCTTGAGGGATTACTTCGAATCCACTCAAAAAGACGCCAGTGTCATCATGCTCAATTTTGAGAATAGGAACATCCCCTTTCTCTTTTGATTCCATGAGTTTGTCTGCCAAAATAATGACTATATGATCCTCGTGGATGAACTTCACACATTAATGGAATGATAAAGCTACTCCTTTCACACCATGAATCCATGGACGACTAACAGTAGACTGAAAGTAGAAGGGATATCCAATACTTGGAACTCGACGGGTATTTTCAACCGGCCAATGGTTAGCATAAGCGTTACCACCCCGAGCACACATCGACTGGTGTTATCATAGGCTCGCACTGATTGTGATGATGGAGCTAGGTTCGAGATCTTCGTTCCCAGCTTGGCTAAGGTTGTTGTTGGATAGACATTCAGAGATGAACCGTTGTCTACCAGAACCTTCGGTACCCTCTTTTCTTGGATACCGACGGTAATATGCAGTGCATCAACATGGTCGATACCTCCCTTTGGTAATAAATCAAGGTCAGTGAACATGAGAACGTTCCCAAAGTGGATGTTTCCAATTGTTTGAGTTAACTCGTTGGGCGAGGTCCCGATTGGAATGATAGCTTGACTTAATGACTTGGC
This sequence comes from Platycodon grandiflorus, assembly GCA_016624345.1. NCBI lineage: Eukaryota > Viridiplantae > Streptophyta > Magnoliopsida > Asterales > Campanulaceae > Platycodon > Platycodon grandiflorus. The sequence goes on along the minus strand of CM028364.1, from coordinate 18,414,366 downwards.
AATCACGGTGGGTCTTGGAGGAATAGAGGAGACCCCAAATAGAGACATTGTCTTGGGTTTTTTCATCCGAGTGAGGAGAGTGTCTTCAATGTCTTTAGCCCCAGTATCCTTGGCATTGGTACCAATCTTTATCCTTCCCTGATGGACTACCCATATCTTGAGCTGCTTGGTATGATCTACCAGATCGAGTGAGATGAGAGACATCACCTTCTATCCATGAGGCTTTCTCGATGTTGTTCACTTCTACTTGGGAAGTATCCTGGGCACTGGACAAAATGTCGCTCCAAGAAAGCATGTCGCATTCGAAATTTCCCCCCTTTGAAGGCAAAAGGATTAAGAGATATGATAACGGAGCCTTGTTGATTTTAAATCCGATAGGGGAACTCACATCTTCTGTTTTAAACTAGATGGTATTGACATGGTTAGCTGACAAAGGATTGTTCACCACATTAGGCATGGGGTGTGGTTTCTCAATGATTTTGTCATCGATCAGGTTCTGGATTGCTCGCTGGTGCATGAAGCATTTGTCAGTGAGATGTCTATTAGACTGATGATATTCACAATATTTTGTATGGTCCCATGTGGCAGGTAATGGGTTGGGAGGTCTGTAACCTTCGATAGGTTTAAGGACTCCTTGTGCTTTCAGCCCCCGAAAAATCAATGACATAGAAGCGTGCAGTTCATCAAATTGTCTATCATTTCTGCGAAAATTATTTCTTGCACCTCTGTTATTGTTGTTTCCCAATGCACTTACAAACCCATCAGGTAAATAATTTAAAGGCATATTTCTATAATTTTGAGCAGATGGTACAATCGGCAAAGCCATAGTCGGTACATTTCCTAACATATTTACAACGAGTGCAGATGTTGCTGTTGCCTTTCCTTTGGAGTATCGAAATGAGCTTGGAGGGGGATCAACCTCGATCTGTCTGGTACGAATCTCCGCGTCGATACGAAATCTGACATCTATGATTGCAGAAAAAATAGCATAAGGAAGGTGACGCATACGATCCGGATAAATCGGTGAAGGTTTCTCAAAAGATCCGACTTGTTCACCGGTCGCCTGTGGTTTGGGCAATCTTCTTTCTCCACCTTCGGCATACTCGTAAAACATCTCTTTCTCTCTTTGGGTGCACGAATCAAGATCTCTCCTGTGCTTTTCCCAATTACTGTTATCTTTGTATCTTTTCTGAAACTCATCTGCGAATGTATCCCATGTGGTGATCACAGTGCTGTCCACAGACATCAACCATTACTTGGCAATCCCAATTAAAGTTAAGTGAAAATTGGAGGCTATCGCTTTGAAACTTGCCCCTCTTTGCTGCATAGCATGGGCGTAAGATCTAAGATGGGCAATAGGGCTTCCTGTTCCTTCGAATTTCTCGATATCAGGCATTTTGAATTTTGGTGGTAAAATGGCAGCAGGTTGTAGTGTCATTTCTCGGGCGGTGAACTTGCCTTTGTTCAAGACTTTCAGAATCATGTCTTTTAATTCTCTGATCTCCCCTTCGTTTGCAAGTTCAACATCATTGGTATCAACCATAGCTGTGCCCGGGAACTGTCTTACTGAAGGGACTGGATAAGGTGGTACATAGCCAGCAAATGGATATATTAGTTTGGCTGAAGGCTAAGGGTTGTAACTGTTTGGGTTTAAATGTGGGCTATCCTGGATTGGATTGGTCATCTAGAATGAAAATGCATTTGGATTAGGAAAAAGAATGTTGGTAAGAGGAGATGTGATGCGGGGGAATGTATTCGGGTAGGATGGATAAGTGTTTGGATATGGGAGATATAAATATGGAGAGTAGGTATGCGGGTATGTAGAATAGGTGTTCGAATTGGGCAGACTTGCATTCACGCTTGAGGATGATGGGTCAACAGTTCCTGTAGAAACGGGTACGGTCCTATTATCAACCCCTTAACCTTGGATAATAGCTGAAAACCTATTGATCATGGTTTTCATGTTTTGGTCCATCCATTGTTGCATTGCTGGGGTCAGAGTGTATCCTGAAGCCCCTGTGTCATGTCTTGCAGAAGTGCTATCTTCCTGATCGGCCATCTGATTCCAATGCAGACTTTCTGTACTTGATTCTGAATCCAAACTTGAAACTCTTGTCAACCTCCCAGTGCTAGTCCTTTTCCAATTCAAGGTCAAGTTTCTGAAAGGTTAGGATATGGGTAGGAGTTAGGTTCTAGAAGTGTTTCTGGGTACAACACAATTTTGTTCTTCTTCTTTTCCTTTTGACCCGACTCACCCTATGATGGTTGGACAAGCGACAATGCTTTGTTTTGACTTGTGAACCATTCTTGGAACAGTGGATTCTCTCGCCAGAATATAGGTCCTTCATATTCCACCTGTATTTTGACTCCCTAAGATTGGACAGATCTCAGGCGAAGGGCCTATATCCTCTTTAGGATCCACCATCCGATTTGTCTAGGCATATGTCATTTAACCTCTTTGTTAATCCTGTGCATGAGGACTTTGTTTGTTGACATATTGATCAATTTTATTTCTTTTGGGAGAGGATGACTCTTTTTTTTTCTTGATTGTTTTGATTTGATTGTGTTTATTTCTCAACATTTTTTTTCCTGTGATCAAACAGACTCTTTTGTCAGTCGACGACTATTTTTTGATTTGATTTCTTTATGCATAGGAATGACAAAGCAATGTTTGTGACAATAAGAACCAATCGGTCTTTTAAACTGTCCTAGAAATCTATATGAATTACGCATGGCTATACAGGGTTAGGATGACTTACTTCCCGGGGGACGATCAGTAATCGAGCGAAAAGGGATAGTGTCGGCTAAAGGAATGCTGGGCACATGACTTACCCAGTTTCACTTCAACGTGGCTATACCGGGGTTTAAAACTTGGTAACAATTCGGAATAGATGAGTGCGCGTGTGTGCGTAGTGTCTAAGAGACTCTTTTTACATTTATATGTAAATGAAAGTAAGACATATATATATATATATATATATATATATATATATATAATAAGAGGGAAATATGTCCATTTTTTCTGATTCATGTGATGTGGGTTGTGTTTTTGTTAGCAGTTGAAACTAGCAGGAAAGGAAACACATCCACAGATCGAGGGTTTAAAACCTCGAGGAAAGAAAGGAAAAGAAATAGAAAAATTGGGAATTATATCCTATTTCTAATTATTACATTTGTATCCTATTTCCCAAAATAAAAAAGACATAAATGAATGTACATTCGAATGATGAGCGTTGATGCCCAAATAAAATGTACAAATAAAGAATAAACAAATTCGTATCTGCAGGGGTGAGAGTAGTAGTATACTACAAATAACATTTTAGTCATGTTATATACAAATCAAACAAATTTGTGATATATAAGTATGTAAGCATGCAATCATGTATAAAAAATGAGTCTGGCTCTCTTTTTTATTTATTTAAAAACAAATGTCCCTAGTAGAATCGCCACTGTGAGTGCCCCGGATCCGACTCTTCGGAGAAATCGGTCCCTTCGGGCCTTTTTCGCTCTTGGCTTGTGGTTTTCCTCTATTTGATTTTATGATTTGATAAACATGAAAAAACACGCTTATCTTTGAAAACAAAGTCACCACTCTCGTTTATAAAGTAAACGGGAGAAAAACTTTAGATTATGGGTTCGGGGGCCAAGTTATGAATTGAGAAGGTTTTACGCACCCAACTCGCCCTTTCGGTCTCTACATATTTGCATGCTCGTATTTAATTATCGCAAGTTTGTTATTTATAGAATATACAAAATATACTAAAAATGTATTAAAATAATTACATACATTTATTACATCTATTTACATATCTAAACAGACTAACGAACGGAAGGGTTACCTTCTGTCGTTTTACAGAAATCGGGCCAAGTTCTAGGCCGTTGTATTATACCGGATCAAGCTAGCCCGTAGCCTGACCATTGTGCTTCTACTGCTACCAATCGAGGAAAGGAAGACTTACGTTTTGTGTGTGTTGAGAGAGATTCAATACTCTTTTCTCTTTTCTTTCTCTCTTTTCTTCCTCAAAAAGAGGCTTGATAGAGAGAGAGTTGTGTGTGTGTGTGTGTGTGTGTGTGTGTGTGAACTCTTTTGAGGGAGTTCAATCTCTTTTTTTTAGGGGCTTTCTCTTGTGAGTTTGTGGGAGAGCTGAGAACTCTATTTATAGGGGAGGAAGTGAAAGTTTACTCTCTGGCCCAAGTTTGGACAAAGCTTCCTTTCTGCCTCCTAAGTCTTCAGCAGTCGGTGGCTTAACTTTGAGGACAAAATGTTGGTTTGGTGCGCGGCGCATTTGGCATGGTGTCCGCGCACCAAACGCAGTTTAGGTGTATCAGTGCACTCAGCAAGGCTTCATCGCACCAAACCCTGTTTTTGGCTTTTTCCAGGCTTTGTGTCTTGCACTTTGGCCCTTCTAAGTTGTGTATCTTCAGTCTAGACCTTTGATGTTGATCTAACGGAAGGTTGTTTGTGTGTTGGACGTCGTTAGTCATGTTGTATCTTCGAGTTTGACCCTTGATGTTGATCTAACCGAAGCTTGTTGTATTTGTTGGACATTGACAGTCCGTTGTGTATGTTGTTCCCTGAAATAATCACAGAAACATGTGTTAGTCCATTTGTAAATAAACAGTTGTTTATTGGACAATTTGTATAATGTAGGTGTACGAATTCTGGGTGTCTACATATATGCCTCAAAATTATGACAATCTCATAAATAAAAAAATTTGATTATAACTCGATCGAAGCCCAAATATTACAATAATACTTCTATCAAACCAATCACTAGGCTCGCTCTCTACCCCACCCAACAGCTAGCCAAGCTTTCGCTTCGCACTCTAGTCAAATCAACCTGCAAAATCTCAATGACTGGTGGGGGGTGAGCTTGTAAGCTCCGAAGGGATGTGATACACAATACCACATAGTAGAACAGAACATATGATTCAAGTAACACTTTGTCCATGAAGTTAAACTATGGACAAAAACTCATGTTCAACGACAAAACATTATTTGAAAACGATATCAGGCTTGTAGCAAAACAACGTATAAAGATCGAATCATGGTATTCATGATCGAAGCATCAAAACATACTGCTCAATTATATATCACAGTCTAGTATACATCTCAATTGTTGGCACTCAGTTCTCTGATCCCACTAGCCAAACAACAATAACGCTCACTAAGATCGAAAAACCAACTAGTATCACTATACTATTCCACATAATCATGCTTTTAGCAAAACACAATAAATCACAATAAACACATCTTTTCGAAATTCATTATGATAAACAAGATAGAACAATAACAATAACTCATATTTGAAAACCAATATATTTTTATAAAGACGATCAAGTGATCAAACTGACTCGAAATCAGTACTACATAGTCTGTCTTATCTTAAATCAAGATAAAAACCCAATACCAAAAATTATCGATCCAACATTCAGTCTCTCGATACAATCGATCTGCTCCTAAAGTATATCGACCCTACAGAGTCGGTTCGTCAAAAGTCCAAAGCATTACAGACTGAATCGATCTCGTACACAAAATATAAAGTATCGGGTTTATATAAATAAAGTGGATAGAGACGAGATGAAATCTCTCACAATGCTCCATATATATATATATATATATATATATATATATATATACACACACACACACACATACACACACACACACATACACTCGACATTTCTTTAGCCCCTAAGCAAGACCTAGGGTGAGTCATCAGCCAAATTGATGAAATGGCGACAAGTGGCGAACTAAAAAGATGACTTATCACAAAGGCGTGCGTGCCCACGCGATCGCGCCTGAATGCCCATGCGGCCGTGCCGCTGACAGTGCAAGCTTATCCAAATTCATTTGTTCTTATCTTCTTCGTTCGATCTTATCTTATCACTTGATCACCTCCAACCTCCAAAACTCATCCAAATTGATCCTAAAAAGTCCTAAAATAATGTAGGATAATTCTAAAACTCAATCAAAGTATTAACATGCCGAAAAATTAATCTTTCGAGATTTCAAATCGTCCACGCCCGAGTCTACCTTTCAAGGCTCGACTCAAAGCAAAGCTCATTATAACTTAACACTCAAGGGTAATACAACATGGATATTAACAAGGTAGAATAAGGTCGGGTTCTCACACCTAGGCCCACTACAAGCCCAGCTAAAAGTCTATGGATGATGTTGGTGCCTAATGGTAGTGGGTAACCACTTTATAAAGCACACAAATTACACACATGTAACCGATGTGGGATGGGGTATTACAATCTCCCCACTCAAATCTGGACGTCCCATCAAGGCCCAAACGATCGGCACCTGGGCGATGTGTTTCACACATATCGCCGGGACCCGCTCTAATACCATTTGTAATGACCCGAGCATGAAGCCCGATTCACCACACATGGCCCACGCACCGGCCCACTAAGCACCTTGGTCAACTAGGCCTACCACAAGCCAGCTCAAAAGTCCATGGATGATGTTGGTGCCTATTGATAGTGGGCAACCACTTTATAAAGCACACAAATTACACACATGTAACCGATATGGGGATGGGGGTATTACAATTTCTTTGTAAGAACTTGTTTGGCTCAAATTTTGAAAAAGCTTTTGTTTTTTGAGAAAAATGATTTTGTCCTTTAGACAATATGCTATTAAACTTTTTAGTAAATAGAGCCACAAAATCATCTCCAAAATCAGATTACTCAATTTCTTTTGAATGTGCTAGTAAATCACTCGAAACTTCTGGAAGAACTAGAAGAGCAAAGCTTTTTCCTTTATACTTATTTTATTGGGAAAATTTAATTCAAAGATTTGAAATATTCCAACTAGTTTATCCAAACTTAAGGTTGTTGTGTCATGTGCTTCCTCAACAACTGAGATTTTTATGTTGAAGCAATCAGGAAGTGAACGCATCATTTTCCTAATAAGTCTAACATTGGAAATGGCTTTTCCCAAGGCTTGTGACTCGTTTGCAATCTCAACTAGCTTTCCATTGAAGGACGTGATGTCCTCATCTTCTTCCAATCTTACGTTTTTGAATCTAGTGGTCAACAGTCTTAGCCTAGTTTGTTGAACACTAGGAATACATTTACATTGCAATTGAAGTGCTTTCCATACATCCTTGGCAGAAATATGAGAGGATATGATCTTGAACATGTTCATATCAACTGCTCATAAGATAGCTTGTGAAGCCTTAAAGTTATAATTGGACAAGATGATCTCGTCATTGTCCAACTGATCTCAGAAACATTTTTGTAATCACCATCAAGATCAACACCTTTAGGTGAACTCCACCGATAAGAACCCTTTCATCAATTGATTTATGTAGGCTTGCATCTTAACTTTCCATATGGAATAGTTTGTCCCATCAAGAGTGGGAGGACGAAAGATCAAACATTTTGACTTTCCATGATGGCTAGACACATGATCAACACTTAATATCATCAAGTGAAGAATCTGATACCAATTGAAAGATTTGTAGCTAGGATTGTCAAAAAAAATTCAGAACAGAATATAGATGTGATAAAAAAAAATGTGAACACATCTACGAAGACAATTAGTATAAGCAGTGAAATTAAAAAAGTGAGAACGCTATGTTACAAACTATCATCTACAATATGGAAAAACTTTCACTAGAACAAATTGTAACTCATTACAATGATTAAAAGACAACACCTAGTGAAATCTATTAAAATCTCTCTAATAAGTATGTCTATGACCTGGAATACAATTCATCCACACAAAGTGATTGTTTACTTTGAATGATTCTCACAGTAACAATGGATGAAAACAGTTTCACGAACTAAGCACTATATTTGGCTTGATGTGGTAGAAAATGTCTTGACATTCAAAACCAAATTCAGCACTTGTTCAGACATGGATGCTTGTTTTTCTATAAACTGGTCTTTCTCTGTTTTTCTAGAGTGTACACTGATGGAGCACAAACTCCTCTTTATATAAGAGCCGAGAGTTTTAAAAAATAAGGTAATACATTATACAAAAGATTGTTATAATTGTTTAGAAAAAATAACTACCATATATACTAAAATGATCCTATAAGTATCTAATCGATCAAGATATACCATAAATAAAATCGATCACAATTTTGATTGATTTATCTCAAATCCCAAGAAAGGAAAAATTTAGAAAACAATCAATTAAAATAAATCAAATACCTATGATTAATTGGATGAAGAATTCATACTTAACAATGTCTTTTGAATTTGTTAAAGATGAGTTGAAATTCAGATATTAAATTGGGTGAACTTTAGGTCGGTCCTTTTGATGAATTTTCAACTAGTTTAGATCACTATACTTGTTTCAAACCAGAAAATGCACTTTTGTTGCGAAATGTCGGTTATGTTGTTAAGAAACACGAATAGGCACACGATGCATCGTAATTCCAAATTGAGGCATTGCGGTTCCAAATTGATGCACATTGCGATTTTTAAACCGGCAAAATGACACTTTTGTGAGGAAATGTCATCCGCGCCTTAATAATTCAAACATGCACACAATGCATTGCAATTCCAAGTCGATGCATTGCGATTTCAAATTAATGCATCGCGATTCAAAATTGATGCATCGCGATTAATACCATCACTTGTCAGTGCATACTTTTTATTTAACACCATTTCTTAACAACATAACCGATGTCCACCACCATCACTAAGGTTTCTCTTGCCTTAAAAAGTGCCAGAATTTCTTAAAAATTAGCATAGATCTGCTCGGACTCTTCTCCTTTGGATTATTTCTCTCTTTTCTATGCTTTCTTCTCTTTTAGTGCCCACCATCATAAGCTTTCTTCCCAAGCTTAAAGATAAAGAGGAATTTAGTCACCCCAAGAGCAAGCATGAATGCTCATTATGGAGAAATCCTTCACGGAAGAGAGAAATTAGTTAGGTTTATATATGAAAAATCAAGATCTGGAGATATAAGTCAAGGTCTTGCAAAAGTGGAACGGATCTTCGAAGTTCGTTCGATTAATTCAATATCGATGAACTTAAAAGAAAGAATTGAGGAAGGAGGTTCAGAAGGAAAGAAACAGCCTCCACCTACTGAACTCGGCAGAAAGAGATGAAAGTACAAGAGAATTACGCGAAATCGTTCTTTAGGTTATTGGGAAGGCATTTTAGGAACAACTAGTTTTACACCCGTGCGTTAAACGCACATGCCAAATATTATCCTATTTCACGAAAAGATAATATTTTATGCAAATACTATCCTAGTTCAAGCTTATTTTCATTGACTCCATCATAGGAAACATATATACTCATTGGTCCAAAATAAGTATCCCATTTTCCTTTTTAGGATGTCCCAACAAAATAGAAACAAAACAGAAAAAACAGAAGTAGGAGGAAGAAGAAAGGCTAACCTCAACATCCACCAGAAGCAACTCAAAAGATGGAGGAATCTTCATATCATTCCCAGGTTTTACTTCCCACTTTCGTGCTAATCTTACCTTAATCAACCAATCTGATCTTCTTTTTTTAATGTCTTTCAATAGAGTAAAAGTCATTTTATGTTCTTTGGCTGGGAATAATGCAAAGTATATGAAAAAGATTGGAATAGGATGAAAAAGAAACAGATTTTGAAGAAAAACTGTATTATAAACTGGATAAATAAACATGTTGATATTCCCATTTACTAAATTGGGGAATCCGAAAATAATCTTAAGAGGCAATCACTTAAATAAATATATATCATTGTATCGGTATAAATTCTAAAAAAAATTTATACACATTATTTGTTGGCTTTTCATCTTTATTGTATATCAATATCTTGAAACCGAATGCTATGTTACCCTAGAAGCAATCGCCCATAGCTAAACACTTGGTTTCATCAATGTTTATATGTTTTTGTATATACAAATAAAAATAAAAATAAAATTACTTTAATGAACCAAAATATAATTTGATTAAAAATAAATTATCCAATTTCAACCATTAAAATTAAATCATTTGATTAAAATAAAATTATAAAGTAAATAAAAACAAAATACATATCGATTGACTAAAGTCAATCATCCAATGTCAACCATTAAATGTCTAAAATCAAATATTGGCGCATCATATCTTAATCCACCCCACATTTATTGAATGATAAAAATTATAATATATATATATATATTTAATTAATTACGTGTCAATAAAAAATGGCCCAAATAATTCAAAATGAAAATCCAAAACAAAAACGCAAATGATGCACATATGTGAGCTCGGTGCTATAACCCTTCCTTTTAGCCTTTTAGGGTTTCATCCACCGTCTAACGAACATGTAATTTTTTTCACTAAATAAAACTCATGCAATGATTATAAGTTTCTATATATACAAACAAAAACAAATAAATAAAAATTACTTTAATGAATAGCCAATCATCATTTGATTAAAATTAAATTATCTAATTTCATCCATTAAGATTAAAATTAAATTATATTACATACTTAATTAAGTACGGATAAAAAGAAATAAATTTAAGTACAAATCAATTAAAAATGACCCAAATAATTTAAATAATTTCAATAGCTAGAATCTATGGGCCCAAACTAAATGAAACACAAATAAATCGGGCTCAAAACAAAAACCCAAAAGGCCCATATATTTATATGTGAGCTCGGTGCATTAACCCTTCGTTAGGGTTCCATCCGCCGTTTGCAACTCAAAAATCTAACTCCAAATTTTCTCTTTCATCAACCGTCTTCCAAAAAACTATAATGATCTCTCCCCAATACGATCACTCTCCCGAGGTTGGTGAGTGATTGGTACACTCTTCGAGCCGTCAAGGAGTTGCCAAAGTCCGTTGATTGGAGAGAGAAAGGCGTCGTCTGTCGGTCAAGATATAGGCCAATACGGTGAGCTCGTAAACATTCATGCCTTCTAAATAAATACTCCATAAAAACATAAAATATAAGAAAGTTGACACTATTTTTATGGAACAGTTGACTCTTTTTAAGAATGGAGAATACAAGAGAACAATTTACAAACTGGATAAAATATTTAAGATTATCACATCAGTTTAGTACCAATAGCACATTTTCATTTACTTTTTATATATAAATTAACATATTTGAGTCATCTTCAAAGTCTTGTGATTTTTGTGGATGGTAGCAATGGGATTAACTTGAATGGTGGATTTTGCAAGTTGGAGCAGAGAATGAGCAATATTTTCGAAAGGTTATTTAAGTAATAAAATTTTGATATAAAAGAATTACTAAATTAACCACAAAGTTAGTTTAAAAATAAATTAAGTAGGAATATTTTGGTCTGTTTAAATAAATTAAGTAGGAATATGTCATGTGATGGCCACTTGGTAGAGATAAGAATTATTAAGTGAAAAAAAAATAAATACTAAAGAAAGTAAATGGAATGACGTCCAAAACGCAATAGGGACGAAAAAATGTTATAGCAAAGCAAGAGGACAAATTTCAATTAATGCATCATAGTATAGGGACGTTTGGTACAACTTTTACTTTTCCATATATATGTATATATATATATATATATATATATATATATATTGCTTTTCAAATGGAGTAGTAGTAGTATAATATTAGAGAGAGAAACTAAAAACGACGTCGTAACGTCCATGTGGTTATGAAGGAATCAAATGCCTTGAATAATGTAGCTCAAATGCCTTGGATAATGTTGTAGTCATTAATACAACATTTAATTTTTAAGCTGGGAAATGTTTAAAAGTATTTGCTATTTATTAAGTTCAGATGACTGTTCATTTTTGGAAAGTTCTTTTTGGCGGAAAATTTCCTATTTTAGTAAGTGTCAAAATCACTTGTGTCATTATATATATATATATATATATATATATATATATAAGATTTAATCATTTATCCACCAAAGTAGACTATTCCTGTTTGAAACAAGTATCGAGGTCTAAACTAATTAAATATCCCAGAAAGTGTAATAACCTACAATTATTCCTATGAAATTGTATATTCGAATATTTGCAAGTCTTGAAGCCCATCGTAACAAACTGGGCCTTTGACTTTCATTGTTTTTTAAGAACACTTTCAAACAGAAAAAGGTAAGAACAATTGACTTGGTCGCCATTTAATTAAAAATTATATTGAAGGCCTTAATAGAGAAACATACAAATATTTCGAATCAAATTCATGTTGAGTATTGAGTTACTAGGGTAGTTAGACAGCCCTACTTGTTTATTAAGAGCCCGTTTGGTCAAGCGTTTTGGCCAAAACGCAGGAATAAAACGCTGCTTATTTGCAAAAAATGTGTTTCAATACTGCGGCAGAAAACGCAGCTGCGTTTTAAAACGCTGGAATTCCCAGTTTTTTTCCAAAACGCAGGTTTTAAAACGCTACTAGGAAAAAAAACCTGCGTATTGAAGTGATATCCCAAACGTATTTATAAGGAAAGACCTCCGTTTTTAAAACACTGCGTTTTTTAAAACGCCGCGTTTTTAATACACTGCGTTTTGTAAACGCTGCACCAAACGGGCTCTAAGACATTAGTTAGTATCCGTGCATCATTCTAATAATTTTTTTTTTTGCAATATAAATATTTATAATATATATATTTATTTAGTTATAAGAACATAATAGATTAATAGTTTTGAAAATAATAGAAAAAACCGTGTTTAAGAAATAAATGATTATGATATAGATATGTTCAAATTAATGATAGAACATTGTGGGTTGGAAGTAAAATGTCAAAATGTTGAAAAGATATAAATTAATAGAGAGCTTTAAAAATAGTTAAAGAAAATAGCAAAATTAATGGAGAGAAAGAGAGAGAGAGAGAGAATTAGCTAAAAATGATTGATGTTTATTTTAGGCGCGAAAAAAAATAATAATAAGGAGATCATAGATAATTTGCTTAAAAAACCTTTCAAAAAGTAAAAAGAATGCACTTATTTTAAGACAGAAAAAAAAAAATCATTTTATAACGGTGGATATGTTGGTGACGCAAGGTTGTAAAGGCCAATGATCTTACTCTGTTTGGTTTTGCGATTTATTAGTGCTTGGTTTAGGGTAGTGACGGTTTAATTTTTTTTTTTTTTTTGGGTAATGAATGAAAAAAAAATGTAATAAGGTGTGGTGTGACAGCGGAAGCGACCAAACAATTAGATTAGGGGTAATAATGACTGACACAATACAATTGCACAAACAGCACAACACGATAATAAACACTAATTACAGAGAGAAATGACATGATAAGACACGACACGACACGAAAGCACGAAATTATAAATTTGGTTAAAATAACATTTATTTTTTTATTTATGATCAAATAAAATAAATAACACGAAAATACGATAGTGCGACATGAACACGACACAATAACTCGAATTGCACCCCTAAATTAGATTGAACAATAATCAATGATCAAGAAATTAAGGATTAGAAGAAGAGAGAGTATTTGAAGTTTTAAAACTGCCCTATATTAATTTGATAACCTTAACCACGATTTTAGAGTTACAACTAATGTACCATACTTTCTGACCCTATAGCTTCCCTGAATAAACACCGGTGTTATATAAGGATGTGGAGAGAATCTTCAACCCGAACCCCCATTTTCTGTGGGGGCGCAACCTCCACTTCTTCCATCACTATTGGCGTTCTAAGAAATCAGTTGGTGTGCTGTATGGGGTATCTGGCTCAAGAAAAACATTCAGAGAATTGTTATAAATGTATACACTCGTGATAATTCTGATGATGTTAGTTTATTAGGAGAGATCACAGGTTTTATTAGAAGCAAAACATGCTGCCTTGCCATGGTGCAGCTCAGTACATTCCATTTGTAAGTTTTTTGGTGTTTTTCTGTCCACGCAGTTTATTTATCTTATGTACTTTTCTTTGTTTTGTTCTCAGATGCAGTTTCAATGTCAATAGTGCAGCTTTGGCGTATCTAATTTTGTATGATTTATATCAGCTACTGTATCTACTGTATAAGGGTATATATGTTTCCATGCTACTTGCTTAAAACTCAACTTTCTTAATAACCCAAAAGGGACATTCACTTTGGAACATAGGGATTATGTAATACCGGTAATAGCAAATGTGAGACATATTCGTACATGATATGATTCGGTTCTTCTTTATTGTACTACTATAATTAATTGGTAATATACTTTTCTTGTAAAAACTGCAGTCCATAATAGGATTGTGAGCCTCTACGTTAGTGTTTTGGCACAGTTCCTCAGGTTGATGGCACGGATGAAGCTATCGTGTTAATGAAGTTGCATCCAACCTCTGTAATGAATGTATTAACAAAGGGAATAACATTTCTGTTAAAGATTGTATCTCTATTAGGCTCAAAAGGCCCATTTGGATTTGATTTGTTTACATTAACTAGTTTGAATTGTAAGTCTATTTGGGTCCTAGGTATAACTAGTTTGTTAGTGATGTAACTTGATTATATTACACATTATTTACATTAATAAAATGAGCATTGCTATTAACACCACCATTTCCTCTTAATACACCCATTTTCTTAATACACTCACCCCACTAATTTTACACCAACAAAATTTCTAAATACACCACCCAACATTTCCTATTTTACCCCTCTTACTTAACTCATTATTTCTTTCCCAATACACCCACCATATATCATCACACCCCACCCTATTACTCAATACACCACCCAGCTTTATGCAAGGAAGAAGGAAGCCAGGAAGAAGAAGAAGAAGAAGAAGAAGAAGAAGAAGAAGAAGAAGAAGAAGCTTCACCTTAATTTCACGAAGTAGAAAAAGACCAAATTCAAACAATGAAGAAAGCCCTAGGTATGAAATTCTTCTACTTTTTAAGTTCAAATGGTTTCAATTTGTATGCTGGGTTTTAATTTGTGTTATAAGTCATAACTGATCGAAGGGAATTCGGGCCTGGTTCTTCGAAAAAAAATGTGGTGTTCGGGACTGGTCCTAGGAACACTGCAGTGGTGTTTGGGGGGTACCTCCCGAACACCACAGCAGTGTTCCTAGGACCAGCCCGAACACCACAGTGGTGTTCCATAAGGCAGTCCGAACATATAAGAGGTGTTCCACATGTAAGCCCGAACACCTGGTGTATTTATTAAAAGAAGGGTATTTATGTCTAATAATATAATGGCATTTTTATAATTTAATTGGGGGGGTGTATTAATAGGATTGGGTGGTGTTAATAGCAACGCTCTAATAAAATTACTCTTCCAGCAACTTCTCTCTCCCTTGCCCTCTGTGGCTCTGTCTCTCTCCTTCAACTGTAAAAGTCTCATTCCTTTCACGTCTCCGGTCACCACCGTTAATGGTGGTGGTCCGGCATACTTCCAATACAAAAAACTATCATGGTATCAGAGCGATTAATCCGATTACTGTGATTTCACTCAAAACTCGCTTCCGCAGTTACTTCTCTTTGGTTCAACTCCGATCAGTGCCGTCGAAAGCAGTGGTGCGATCGATTGTGACAATTTCCTCTTCACTAAACTTCTATTCTGCACTTCAAATCTCCTTCATCCCCCCAATGAGATTTAAACTTCTATGTTGTCAATGAGATTTGTGGAGTTCCCATTACCAATTGGGACGGTATTCGAGTTAAGTGGCCGGAATGGTACCGCCACCAGAGAGTACTGTAAGGTAACAGGGGTTTGATTTTCTTTACTTGAGAATGAATCGAAAGAATCAGATGGGTTAATCGAAATGGGTTTGATGATCAAACTGGAATCCTCCGAATCGCTGCCATTGTCAAGCACAGTATTGTTCCATATTTGAAGATTTGAATTGTTGGCTTCTGGGTAGCCAAGAACACTCTTTTTTACTCGAAAATTGAAATGATTCTTGATGGGGAGAGAGGAAGAGATGAAGGGTTTCTTGGAGTCCTGAGTTGACTTGGTGGTTATTCTTGATTACGTGAGTTGACTCACCGAGTCGGATGAGTCACTCAAATATGAGTTCAGAAATATTTGCTAAACTCTTTTGATTACCAAAGTCAAATAATAACTTAATTGACATATCTCTTTGTGGACGCTATTCGATCCACAACTTTAAATACTTGGATTAAGGAGGTGCTTCTTTTTTGCTGACAAAAAGTTCAGTTTGGGCTACTCCTTCGTCTTCTATTTGTCATTGCCAATTATTGAGTGAGCTTTTCGGGGATTGGCTTTTGTCTGGGCTTCTCAACATTTACCGCTTCACACCATTTTCTTGCATCTCTTCAACTCGAACACTTCACAAAAGTTGCGGATACGAGTTGAGGAGGTGTGTTAAAGATTGTATCTTGATTAAGCCCAAGAAGCCCATTTGCATTTGATTTGTTTACATTAACTAGTTTGTATTGTAAGCCCATTTGGGCCCTAGGTATAACTAGTTTGATAGTGATGTAACTTGATTATATTACACATTGTTTACATTAATAAATTACTCTTCCAGCAACTTCTCTTTCCGTTGCCCCCTGTCTCTCTCCGCCAACTTCAAAAGTCTCGTTCCTTTCGCGTCACCGGCCACCACCGTTAATGGTGGTGGTCCGGCATACTTCCAATACAGAAAACTAACAATTTCCACTTAAAGGACCTGACGAAGCTTGGGGTGTCAGAACCATAGAGGTTGACATGCTTCAAAATAAAGGGAACAAACTATGACTCTGGTTGCCGAAAAGGGAAAATTATGAATATTATTACAGGACCAAGATCTGCTTCAACAAGAAGTCTTCATTTATAACATGCTTGAACAAAATAATTAAGTCAACAGATGACGACACCAAGAAGAGGGAGTAAAAAAACATATACAAGAAAACATCTGAGATTTAAAAGCATTATCCACATAAAATACTCAAGCATCCTTGTCGTAGTAGTTTTTATCGAAATGTAGGGCTGATTTCTTGAATTCCAAAGATCTTTGGGCCATATCATGGGTCCATGCGGATGATGCAGCGTAGGCTTTCACCTTTAAGCATGTAGTCAAAGGCCTTGTTGATCTCGGCAAATGGAACTTCATGCGTAATGAACTTATCCGATTCTAGTTCCTGCACAAGTAGTCACATTATTTCTTTTTAGACGGTCCACATCGAGATTGGCCTATATAAGCAAAATGGGGTTTAGAAACTGACCTTGTTCATGTACTTCTCCACAACAGAAGGAAGATCCGAGCGTGGCTTGTAGTTCCCAAAGAAGGTACCCTTCAAAGTCCTTCCATTCAGTACATTGATTGGGTTAGTCTTGAATACTGCATCTTTGTGAGGAACACCCACAAGAACAGCAACACCCCACCCCTGAAATGTCCAAATATTTTGGCTTTTAGAGTTTAATTAAGGTTAACAGAACAACACCATCCTAGTGTTGGATATGTCTAGTGTTTCATTAGTTTTTCTTGGAAACAGAATGGTTGAACTAAGAGTATATAGAGTTTTGCATACATCATGGACACATTCGAAAGCTGAAATCATGGAATCACTGTTCCCTGTGCACTCCACGCTTCTGTCCACTCCGCCATCTGTCATCTTTGCAATCACCTGCATAAAGTAGTTGGAAAGAAAAATTCATTGTCTAGTATAATAAGATTTCCGAGGGGAGGTGGGAAGGGATGTGATTTGAAGTAATCGGATAGAAACCAACCTCTTGAACTGGTATTTCATAGTCCTTTGGGTTCACAAACTCTGTAACCCCAAACTTCTTTGCTGTATAACATAATTAGGAAGGATTTCATTAGTTTTGGACCTCTTTTAGTCAGAATAAGCAAAAGTTTCCAAATCCAGCAGAAATCTAGTTTTTACCTTGCTCGAATCTGTTAGAAATCAAATCGACCCCAATAATCCTTGAAGCCCCTGCAATTCTAGCTCCTTCTGCAGCCTGATTGCATAGGATTAGCATAAGATAAGATACATCAGACAATTTTGGTAAAACACATAAATGGCATCACTACTCTTAACTAAACGACTCCCAGTTTTAGTTCAAATATGGATTTTGAGAAAGTGGATTCTATTAGTATTAAAATCTTATTGATCATTTAAAACAAAAAATTGAAGTCCAAAAAGTACAGATGTCATATTGTTTAGGCAAGTCGAAAAACTCACAGCAAGGCCTACAGCTCCCAAACCAAAGATAGCAACTGATGAGCCCTTTGGTGGCTTGGCAACATTCAGAGTAGCACCAAGGCCTATAAACCAAACACAAAAAAAGAAGTTAATTTTGTTAAATAAGTTACAAGCATAGGATGAACATTAACGAAAAAAAGTTAAACCATCAAGTTGTTCTTGTACCTGTGGATATACCACAGCTTAGGATGCAAACTTTGTCGAGAGGAGCAAGAGGATTGATTTTGGCAACACACCCGACATGGACGACAGTGTACTCGCTAAAAGTAGACGTTCCGACAAAATGGAAAATCGGTTTGCCATTGATTGAGAATCGAGACTGCTTATCATGAATCATCACACCTCTATCGGTGTTGATCCTTAGGAGACTGCACATATTGCTTTCCTCCGATTTGCAGTGTGCACATTCTTTGCATTCTCCAGTGAAGACAGGGAGGACATGATCCCCTGGCTCAAGATCCGTCACGCCTTCCCCAACACTTTCCACAATCCTACGTATATAGGCATATATATATATATATATATATATATATATATATATATATATACAGATCAGGAAAATAAATCCAAATTATAAATGAAAACATTAGTCGATCCTCGTAATATAAGCAATGAACAAACATACCCTCCTGCCTCGTGGCCTAATATCCGAGGAAACACAGGATTTTGTCCCTACAAGAGATTTAAGAAAAAGTAAAAGGTTGTGATCAGATCAGCTTAGTTGGTTTAATAAATAAACGTTGTACAACTATGTGAAGTTGGTTACCTTAGCTTCCCAGAAATAAACGTCGGTGTGACAGAGAGAGGTGAAGAGGATCTTCATTCGAACCTCCATTTTCTGCGGAGGCGCAACCTCCACTTCTTGGATTACAAGTGGCTTCCCTGCCTCCCATGCCACTGCAGCTGTTACAGCAGAAAATAACAGTCCATCATTCATAAGAAGATGAGCACAATACACTGACAAGTCTTGTACCGTAGATTCTGGTCAGGATACGGACGGAGAAACTGTTTCTGTAATTCATACCCGTCAATCAAATAATTTACTTACCTTTGCAACGTATGATTTGACCGGCGGTGCTCGACATTCCTTTCTTCTTTTCTGATAAACTGCAAGACTTTCAGCTAGTTCAAGCTTTGATTATATCTTTTATCGTTGTTTGGAACTATTGATTTGGTGTGTGATGATCTGCAACTCTGTGTGGGTATTTATACTAGACTGTAAAAAGGCAAGCAAGAGGGAGGAGAATAATTTAGTTACTATAATAATAGCTATATTTGTTTGAATTGAGATATTTTTAGAGAACGTGTCTACCAAAAAATATATATATAGTTTTAGTAACCCCACTTCTTAAGTCACATGAATTTCTCGGATGAATTAGGTCGGCACGAGTTGAGTGAAACAAATATTTCCTCCATTTCAATTTTCATTTAAATAGTCTATGTTTGAAAAGTAATTATTAAAAAATATATTAATGTCATTAAAATTGATTATAATTACAAAAATACTTAAATTCAACCAAGATGATTATAACTCAAATAAAGGGTAAAGATAAAAAATTATAAAAATTATAAGCATAATTTTTTAAAACTCTTTAAATAAAACGTCCAAAATAATATAGTGGACTGTTTGCCTGTAACGAAGGCTACTCATTTGACCGGGGCTTGAGGGTCATAAGCAAATTAGACGGTGAATTGGTAGGGTAAAATGAAAATTTCCAAAATTTCTCTATATAATTTCCCAAACCCCTCTCCCGCGAACGAAAGCCCTTTTTTTCACCTGCCTCTTCTCTTCCTTCCCGCTCTCTACCACTCTCCTTCCAAATTTTCTAGGGCTTTCTAGGAGAAATCTAATCTTATTAGGGCTTCAAACCTTTCTTTCTAGTTTCAATTATATGAAGCGGCTGTGATACAATCTGATTAGGGCATCAAAGGAGGGTGACGGGTTCAAATAATTTTCATTTCTTGACTGTGTGTTGTAATTGTGCGTTTCTTCAAGTACATTTACTGATTTGTGTAGGTAATGAATGTTCCTTTGGGTATATGCAAGGCTTGCCCTGTGATGCCGAATTCAATTGGATTTTGTGTGTGTGTGGGGGGGGGGGATGGGGGTGTGGAGGGTGAGTGTGGAATGGTGAAAAACACTAGATCGAAATTTCACAAAATTTTGACAAAAAGAGTACTCTCTTTTTCTCAATAAAAGAAAAAATTAAGGAAGGAAAAAAATAACAGTTTTGGTCTTGAATTTTGGTAGGTTTGGCTTTGTGTGGTGTCGTGTTTTGATAAAAGAGAATTACTAACAAGGCAAGTAGAATGTATTATGATCAGTTGAGTACTCTTTCTTTTATAATCATAGGTGCTAAATCACACCCCCTCTTTATGTTAAATGACACCCTCTTCCGACCAAAGTGACTCTTTTGCCCCTCAATCCCCCCCTTTCCCTTCCCCCATCAGACCGGTCCCCTCCCTTTTCCCCCAAGCACACTGCCCCCCCCCCCCACCCTTGGAGGTGGGGTGGTGAGATTTGAAAGGAAACGACAAAAATACCCTTCATAAATTAGCTCTGTTAATCACGTTAGCAGTCCCGTTAGAAATTTGGATGGAAAGTTAACGGGAGGGACCACATTGGACTCAAATTGGTAGTACATTGGTCAATTTTAGGATATTGGGAGTACGGGGTGAAATCGGTGACTAACTGATAGTACGTTGGTCATTTTTATAATTATCCCAAAAGGAAATGACAAAAATACCCTTCATAAATTAGCTCCGTTAATCACGTTAGCAGTCTCGTTAGAAATTTGGATGGAAAGTTAACGGGAGGGACCACATTGGACTCAAATTGGTAATACATTGGTCAATTTTAGGATATTGGGAGTACAGGGTGAAATCGGTTACTAACTGATAGTACATTGGTCATTTTTATAATTATCCCTACATTTTATAGATGTAATTTTTGTTTACAACTTCCTAAATTGAGTGAAATTTGTGTACATTTGCATAAAAATTCTGTTTTTGATGCATCGCGATGCATTATTTGAAAAAACATGGTGTCATTAGTAAAAAAATATTGCATCGCGTTCACTAAAAAATGAAAACAGTGTTTGTAGGGTTTAAAATTTTGTGCATCGCGATGCACGATGAATTATTTTTGTGCATCGGGTGCACAATGCATTAATTTTGTGCATTTGCGATGCATCAATGTGTGCATCGCAATGCATGACTTTGTGCATCGCAATGCACAATTGTTGCAACATGTTTTACTTTTTTTTGTAATTCTTCGATTATGTGACTGTATCCACAATATACATGTTATGCAGCTGCGATGACTAAAAATCCTGTCAGAATTGTATACAGATCAAGTATGCAGTCTCTCATATGTTAGATTATGAATATCAAATTTAGGATGAGCATAAAGATTTGCCCAACCAGGTTGTGTACTGTCGTCGACATAATTCCCTTGAACAAGTTGTGCACTGTCATCCGCACCATTCTTCTTAATAGGTGTATTGTCATCGACGCCATTGTAGGGGGGAGGAAGTTTGGGAATCTCGGCATTATTAGATTGAGTATCTGCTAATCCATTCAAAGCACCAGATGGCAAGTCTTTAATACCAACAACATCCGTTGCACAACATTTTTTCAACAAATCAATAGGTTGTGTAACATTTACAGCTAATTGCGGTTGTTCAGTGGAGTCAAATCTGAGTTTCAAGAAATATTCACACATAGATGTGGTGCATCGCGATGCATAACTTTTCCTTTACCTTTGTCAAGGTGTTGTATTTTCTAGTATTTGAAAACATAAAAATATTTGAATACATTTTGTGGTGTTTTAATACTAATTTATAATTAATTTCATATGTAGTTTTATCGATATGTGTTGATTACATTGTGCAATATCTTTTTTGTTTTAACATTACACTTTCGATGCACAAAATTGTGCAACAAAAAGTACTGTTTGTTGTATCGCGATGCATGATTTTTTATTTCAGATGCACAATAATAGACAAATGAACTTTAAAAAAAAAAACCATAACAAAAAATCAATCTTGTATAACCTCTCTACATGACCTAGAGTTGTGGTTATAAAGTTTAAAATACCTGCTACATATCATTTTCCTTTTTTTTTCTTGTTGATTCACCATTTGATGGGAACCTTGTTTTCTTGGGACGTCCGGGTAATCTCTTCATTATAGATGGTAAAATGGTCTCACCCTCGTAAGAATTCTGAAGCTCGTACATTTTCGTAATTGCAATTGGCATCAAGTTTTTCTCATAACACTTGATGTAATTGCTTGTTAAGAAGTAATTATCAATCATATCATTTATATTTTTCACGGATCTCACAATAATAATAATCGCGTGGGAACAAGGAAATCCTTGAATTTGCCACTGATAGCATGAACATGTCCGCTTTCCCAAGTCAACCTGGACGTTTGGATCGGATAAAACCTCGTATATTGAGTTGGGTGCCATGCGAATCTGCCACGTGATCCCAATATTAAGGTACCCGTTCCACTTTTTATCCATCTTCGCACATAATAATTTATTCCATCTCCTTCCATTCCCAATTCTCTCCCTAAACCATTTCATTATTTTCAATCTTATACAGTCCACCATGTGAGTGATGGGAAAACCGCGAACCTCTAAAATTCAATTGTTGAATGATTCAGCAGCATTTGAGGTTATTTCGGCATACATATTCTCGTGGCAATGTGCAATCGACCACTTATCATATGGAATAGTGGCCAAAAAATCACAGGCAACATGTCCCCTTTCTTTTTTAAATATCTCAACTTTCTCATTAAATAGTCTAATGTTAGGGGCAACGCACAGTCCTTGAGTCTTGAACACAAACAGCTACGGAACGTGTTGGAATAACGTTTACCGGTAAACATTTCTTTCAAGTTCCGATAAAGGTGCACCAAGCAAAAGAAATGCTTGGAACTCCAAAACATGTCGCGTATTGCTTTCATTAAACCAACATTTTGATCTGATACAAACATCACTTCACGATCGATTGCTCCTTTTATCTTAGACAGAAACCAAACCCAATTATCCCTATTTTCAGAACTTACGACCGCAAATTCAAACGGGAACAAACCTGCAGCATATGAACAATATTTAATCAAAGTATGCATCGCGATGCATATACTTGTACTGAAAAATAATATTTTTATGCATCCGAATGCACAAATTTACATTCGATGCACATTATTCTACTTAGTCAACAACATAATATTTGCGATGCATACTAGTGTGCATCGCGATGCACAAAAGTGTACTACAAAAGTCCTAATTTTGTTTTTGTGCATCGCGATGCACTACTTTTATTTCCAGATGCACATAAATGTACTGAATGTATCCTCTCATTAAATATAAGTACAAATAGGGGCATAAAAACATGGTCAGCCTATGATATTAAATCAAAATAATGTTGAAAGAAAGGATAAAATGTAGAACAAATGGACATACCTTGGTTTCCATCATTGGCCGTGGCAGACAAAAGGGTGCCCTTGAATCGAGATTTCATAAATGTGTCATCTATGAACATATAGGACAGCAGTAGTTGAAACCATCTACACATGCCCGAAATGAAATGAACAACCTACTGAACTGATTTGTAGCATCGTCTGATTCTAAGAAAACAAAGCTATCTGGATTACTCTTATGCAAGGCTTTAACGTACCACAGCAACTCCTAGAAAGATTCTTCGTAACAACCAAATAGCTTCTTTCGAGCCTTTTCTACGCTCCTCCATTCCTTGTTGTATGATATCTCAATGCCATAATTTGTCCTCATATAATCAATTAATCAATCGGTGAATAGCATGGTGTAGACACCCAGAATTCGTACCCCTATTTTACCTTGTCCAATAAATATTTATTTATTTATAAAAATGGACTAACAAAATTTTTATATAATTGCAGGGTGCAAAACATGAAAGAAGATGATTCCAAGGTTGAAACACAAAAGGAACAACTTCAAGGCACAAAGAATAAAGAAAATTGACGAGGGACCTGAAACATAAATAATGAAAGATGAAGATTTTAAGTGTAAAAGTCCAAAAATGTCAAGGAAGACTCCTTTAGTGCGCAACGCACAAAAGAAGACCAAAATAGGTCTCATTCTGTGCGCAACGCACAATTGATGTCTCCCTCCGTTCACACCACAGCTTCCTAATGACGTGAAGAAGATGAAGATGGCCAAAATATCAACAACACTTCACATACAAGCTGGGATGAAACTTGGGAATGAGAGTAACACAAATGTTTCTCAAACTCTCCTATAAATACTCCCTCTCAACCAAGGGACAAAGGCATTCAATCTCTCTCTCACGCATACACGGCAGCAACAACAACGGTAGCAACACTGTAAAAACACATACACAACAAACACAAACACAAACACAAACAAAACGTAAGTCTTCCTCTCCTCGTATCGGAAGCAGGGGAAGCACAAACCACGAATCAACAGCCTAAAACTTGGCCCGAATCTCTGTAAAATGACAGAAGGTAATAACCTTTTTCATTAATTTTTATTCGAGTTAGACATGTAAATAAACATGCTCTGATGATTTTGGTATTTAAATATGCATAAATTCAACCTACAAAATCTCAGAATTTGATCATTGTGTTCTTGATCATTATTTTTCGTTTTCTTTGTTTTTGGACCGTTTTCTTGACTTTAATCCATTATTTAAGCTTCAAATTCACGTAAATTTGATAACATGTTATTATCTTAGCTTACCCGCATCCATAGTATCAATTTCATAGCCAAAAACAACATTTTTGAGCTAAAATTCCCCTCCTAAACTGCTGCCCAAAAACAAAGAAAATGAGAAACCTCCCTTGTGCGCTGCGCACGATCGGAGAAGTCCCATTAGGTCTCTGCTGCTTTGGGCGTTCACTGTTATACATTTATAAATGAGAAGTCCCACAATCTCAGTTTTTCTCTCGTTTTATTTATAAACGGTGGTGTCGACTCTGTTTTTTGTATAAATATGTTTTACACATTTATTACATTTTTAGGAGTTCATAATGAGACGCAGCTGTTTTCCACGCACTCATCCATATATTCGAAAATCGCTCGTTTTTTCATTAACGAGGCCGGCAGGATCGGATCGGGGTTCTCACACTTGGTCGATTACGAACATGGTCAAGAATCAATTGCCCAATTATACCACAGTCCATCCTTTTCAAGTTATTATCGTCAACCATGTTTAAATGACAACTGTATGAAAGGTTGCACTTGTATATGGATACTGATTCATCAACAGTTGAAGATGCCTTGATGAACCAACTACAATCATCACTGAATTTCTTTTCACATGCAACGCTAATCCTATTTTTGTTGTTCTTAATGTAATTGAATTCAAAACCAATCTTGAATGAATACTTTATAAGATGCATGCGAAAATCTTCCCCTCCACCTTTAAATATTTGACCAACACTAGTAATAAGATTTACCCAACCAGAATTCAAGAGTTCATTTCTTGTTTGAGCAAGACATATGTCGTAACATGGGACACTTTCAACATTGCTTTCAGAACTTGAAGAATTGGTACAATTACTATCAATGTTATCCTCGTTACATTGATGCATCGCCAAATAGATGTGGTGCATCGCGATGCACAACCTTTCCTTTGCCTTTGTCAAGGTTTTGTGCATCGCGATGCAAGTTTTGATGCAAATTGTGTGCATCATTTTCATAAACAGTTGCCTCGTGTGTGTCTTCTGCAATCTTATTTCTATAATTCCCTTATCTATTAATCTCATAACTCAAACCATTATCATTTTTAAAAACATTAACAATGATAATAGAATCTAATAAAATTTTGGCCAACGTCACCATGTTTTTGAAATCCTCTTCGTTAGTTAAACAATAACTGTTGTGTGATTCTAGTGTATTTCAAAGTACAATTATTTGATTGAAAATTAGAATATTTACCTCTAATGCAGATAAAACAAAATTCTCTGTAACTTTCAAAACAATAGTATCTCCTCTGAATTTCAGCAACAACATGACAGCACTTTGGTTGGTTTAATCCATTGATTTTGATTTCACAATAAATTCGATATTGAACTGCTTTGGTATTTGTTTTTTAAGTTTCCTCAAGTTGATATGAATAAGAATTTTAGTAGGAAATCACAATGGAGATAAATGAAAGGAGAAAATCAAGGAAATCGTAAAAAACTAAAAATCGTGATAGGTTGTTACATGGGCCTTTGGGAAAAATTCATCAATTTATCACTTAAAAGGGACTTAAGCAATTGAAAACAAATATAGTGAACTTATGCGGTTGATAATCTCAGAAAGTGGACCGGCCCGTAATTTTTCCTTAAGAAAAGTTAAAAGGATAAGACCACCAGATCGTAAAGCCCCATTTAGTTGGTCAGTAGGACCTTGTGAATCACTGTGTAGGTTCGGCCAATTGTACTTTGTTTGGAATCCATAGGCTCCACACGCATGTCAGCCCATCGACGAGTATGAAAGATTCCAGAAACAAAGTTTGCTCGTTGTCAAGCCTGCATCCCTACAGAGTAGGGGTATAAGCCCGAATCGCTGAACCGAATCGAGTTGAACCGAATCGAATTGAACCGAATCGGCTAGTTCAATTCGATTTTGGGTAAGGACGGTTCGGTTTTGGTTTGAAAATTTTATAAACCGAGCAGTTCGGTTCAGTTTGCCGGGTTTTGTGCCGAACCGAACAACGACCATTTAGTTTTCATTATTTATTTATATATATATATATATATATTATTTAGTAATTAGTAATTAGTAATTGAATTTAATAAGAAAATTATTGTTGTTTGCCTACATTTTGATTGAATTATTGTAATTTTAAAGTTAATTTTTTGATTTTTAATTATTTAGTTTGTGTTAAAAGTATTTTTTTGATATTTAAAAGTTTTTTTTTTTGAAATATTTAAATAATTAAACCGCGGAACCGAACCAAACCGATCGGTTCAGTTTGGTTTGAAGTTTGTGGCGGATCGAGGGGTGGTTCAGTTTGCGGTTTTGGCTCAAACTGAACCACCTTCACCCCTACTGCAGAGTAGGGTCCGGGGACTTTCTTGGGTCAAGCTTCGTTAATTGAGGTTCAACCCATTCACAACGTCCTATGGTTGGATGAACAATACAAGTCCAAATTTGCTTCATTAAGTAAAAAATATATTTATCCACAGGTGATGTGGGTTTGTGGAGATATTAATTTTTTGCTCCTAATTTTCTCAACCCCTTCCCCCTCCTCCTCTCTGTACATCGAGATGCATATTCATGCACACACACACACACACACACACAAATACATATAGGTGTAGGTTTATTGTTGACAAACACAAAAGAAAAAAGAAGATCAGCGTTTTTTTCTCTCAACTAATTATTTGACATGGATAAACATAGTCCTAACAAGTATTAGTGACCAATTGTTGTTTCCGAAATACAAAATATTTGATGCCTGAGAAAATGACACCCAACATTACTTTTGAATGGCACTTGTGATGTTATTATGTGTAACTCTCTTACTTGTTCATTCTAGAATAGACACTTGAACAATGTAAAGGTGTATCGCATAGGTTTACCGCTAGTGATTTAGGTAGAGCATTATACAAATACTATTATAAATGTGGATGCTACATTATTGGATGCTCTTATAAAGAACAATAGTGATAAAATTAGTTTCGAATGGTGGAACAAAGATTAGTGACTTACTCCAAGATTACGTAGTCCACTTCGTTTTCGTCTACTGTGTTCTTTAACTTACTGCTTGTATTGTGCTTATTTACGCACATGACATGTGCCTTCACAAGATTGATATGAATTGATCTTCTAGTGTATTTTTTTATTATGAACCGAACCGAGTGGTTAATAGGCTAGAAGATAATTTTCTCTTCTTTTCTCAACACACATAACCATATGATCTTGTAGTGTACTACTTAGGAAGTTTCAACCTTGGAGTTTTAGAGGGGGGGGGGACAGATTGATTGAAGATACAAAAGGTGCTATAAACATGGGAGTTTCAATAGAATCCAGGGTGCTAAACAATATATTTTGTAGTTAATGATTGGCATTTACTAAACAAGTTGAGGGAATAGCTCAGTTGGTTAGATATCGATAGATTGAACTTTAACTTTCTAATTAGTTAATGATTGAACTTTAACTTTCGAGCTATAGAATTTTACAAAGGTGCTATAGTTGTTAGATATCTAGATATTCAAGTCATACATCGTTTGGTCAACTAACTTTCTAATTAGTAGTAGAATTTTATAATTTGATGTCAAGTACTCTATTGAATTGCAAAGAAGTACTTCTGAAAGTTGCTAATCTAGGCAGGTTTACATCATCTTTTTAATCGTGGAGTTGAAATTTAAGCCAAAACTTGTTGATTTTAGACGTCGTGTAGATAATTACTCTGAACTTAAAGTAGTTTTTATTTTTAAATTCATGTTAGATAAATAAATATTCGCTGGCTGGTATTGTTGTAACACTGGTTTTGCTTATCCAAATAATAATGAGTAATATAAATATATATATATATATATATATATATTAAGAACATGCTTGTGTTATTTATTATAGTAAAAGCATTTTTTTTTTTGGTATTAAGTGTGTATTTTATTTTATTTTTGTAATGGCAACAGAATAAAAAAGTAATTATAAACAATAATTGGATCGAATTGCGAAATAGGAGTTCAAAGGCTACATAGATGGAGTCAACAGTTTCCTAACGTTTGCGTTTAGGGAAAAAGATATCCATGCAGATGAGATCTATTGCCCCTGTAATAAATGCCTGAACCGGTACTACCACAACCTACCAATGGTAAAGATCCATATAGAGATGCATGGCTTTGATAGGAAGTATGTTGTTTGGGACCCTTCATGGAGAGAACCATGTGAGTGGCTTGAATCAAAATATTCATACTTCAAGAGATGACATGATAGTTGATGATACAACAATTGAGGTTGATATGACTAATAATATGGTCTCTTTGGTGTAAGAGGGAATGAGGATTCCACTATCTGATGACCAACCAAGCAATAATACACCGAGAGAAAATGATGAAGTTGCCTTTGAAATTTGTCAGAATCTACTTAAAGACATTCCTATAAGACCTACATAACTGAACCTCTGTTTCCAGAAATTGCAACTATATATTATGCACTCTAGCTAAGGTGACTAAGAACCAGTAACAATCACAAGTAGCACATTTAATCTGTTAATTGGTTCAAGTATATGAAATAAATACAAGTAGCACCTCATCTGGATTGAGTGATACATCCAACAAAGACATAGTATTCTCTAAAGCAGTTTTCTGGATGTCCATTGCATAAACACGACAACTTAATGACTTTTTAGCAACCATTTTGAGCATTGCTAAGGTATCATGACCATTTCCATAGGTAGCATCTACAAGTGCATCCCCTTTTCGAACAACACGTTTCCATAACCTATTATTCATTATGAATATGATAAAACATCAAAAGGTTTGTCAAGCAGAAATAAAGGGCTACAATTATGGAGCACAACTATTAAATCTTGGTTTTATTTGCATACCAACCACGGACACATCATCATCCAAGTTGCACATCCAAAATAAAAACTATGTCATGCAATTCATGATACAGTGAGATGTTTTTCTTTAACTGAATAACTGTGGGTGACGAACTGCATATGAGGTTGTTAAAATATGTATCAGATTCTTATAGATTTTGGAATCCTATACAAATAAGGATTGTATTTGCATGCATGTAATTATTTTGGTAGGAAAACTTGTCCTTAGAGTACTTGGATTAAGAAGTTTTAATCCTAAGTAGCTTAGGATTAAAACATGTGAACATGACATATATAAGGCCATGCACAACGTGAAGACAAGAAACACTGAAATCAAAGAAGACGAGTGAGACACAAAGTGAGGGTGAGACGGACGACGAACACATTGGTGGTCGAGGATCTCGAGGTCTTGGCGGTGTTTGACAAAATAATGCGTAACTATTTTGGGCTGTGAGAGTTGTGGTACTCTTTGGGATCGTGTCAATCCTTGTAACCCTTGTCCTAGGTAGGGTGAGTATATTGAATACTCTTTATTGTAATTCCTCATCGTTTATAGTGAATTTGTTGCTCCCCTTGGAGTAGATTAAACCACGTAAATCCGCAGTTCCCTTTTGTTTGATTCCGTTATATTTTCTATTTTCTTGCCATTATTTCTCCAAATACTTGGTACTATTATTTTCAATCGATTCGCTTCCGCATTGAGGATAGAAACTTGGAATTCTTAATCCAAGAATATCCTTGTTTTTATAACAAACTGGTATCAGAGCTTTGGAGTTTTGAAAATGACGAACGTTGAAAATTCTACGCAGTTTCAATTGGAGAAATTTAACGTAAGTAATAACTTTAGGTTGTAGTTAAAGTTAGGGATGTGTTGATCTAAGCTGATCAATAGATTGCTTTGGAAGGAAAGGAAACAAAGCCCAACAATATGAAGGATGAGGTATATATTGAAGAGAATTGATCAAAAAGCGGCTAGCACTATCCGACGATGTTACGCAAATAATGTACTCTACAACGTTATCTCCAAAAAAATCTGCGAAGGCATTATGAGGGAAGTTGAAGAGTCTCTACATGGAAAAATTTATGTCAAACCGGTTGTACCTAAAAAAAGAGTTGTTTAATTTCACGATATCTGAAGGTAGGAATATTCATGATCACTTGAATGCTTTTAACAAGATACTTTGCGACTTTGCTAATATCGGTGTTAAAATTGAGGATGAAGATCAAAGTTTAATTTTGTTGAAGTCTTTGTTATCGTCTTACAATCATTTAGTTACTACTATTATGCATGGTAAAGACAAGCTTACTTTAGGTGAGGTAGAAACATCATTATTAACGGATGATTCTATGAATAAGGGTTCTAAGAATAATAATAATAGTATTGCTTTGTATATGGGAAGCAAAGTTAATCATGTCAGAAATTCGTCCAGTCAAAGTTCGAGTAGTGATAAGAAGAATAAGAAGACTTCCAAGCAAAAGTGTTAGGTATTGCAATGAGATAGGTCACAATATTCGTAATTGTCAAAAGCTCAATGATGAAGTGAAGAAAGAATTAAATTCTAATGCAAATATTATCACTTTTTGGTGAAGGTGGTATTAGTTATGACGAGAATAACGGTGATGTACTTAATATGACGTAGGTGGTGATAATCTACGGACTGAATGAGTTCTTGATTCCGGTTGATCTTTTCACATGTGTTCTAATAAAAATTTATTTTCTACTTACAAAAGTGCCAGTGGTGATGTATTTTTAGCGGATAATTCTTCTTGCAAGATTGGAGGTGTTGGACCGGGACAATTAATATCAAAACTCAAGGTGGAGTAAAAACCTAACTGAAATTCATCATGTTCCTAACTTGAGAAGGAATTTGATTTCATTGGGTTTCTTGGATTCGAAAGGTTGGAATTATACAGTTCGTGATGGAAAGATGAAAATTTTTCGTGGTGGCCGTTTTCTCATGGGTAGAAATAAAAAGGGCAACTTGTATTTACTATAAAGGAGTGTCATTCAAGGTGAAGCACATGCTATGTTTCAAAGTGAAGATGGCAAGTGTGAATAAATTGGAAGTATTCGGTTTGGTAATATTTCATGTAGTGAGATCAAGGGTCGTTTGGACTCGTGTGTTCGAGATCAATTCTAGGCATCCATGGTGGGGTGCATGACGGGCAAGCAACAATAGGGATAGATGGTTGATGAAATTTGAGCAAAGGTTGAAAATTTGTTAAAATATGTCTTAAATTCTTATAGATTTTAGAATCCTATACAAATAAAGATTGTATTTGTATGTAATTAATTTGATAAGAAAACTTGTCCTTAGTGTACTTGGATTAAGAAGTTTTAATCTTAATTAGCTTGGGATTAGAACATGTGAACATGACCTATATAAGGCCATGCACAATGTGAAGACAGGAAGCACCGAAATCAAAGAAGGCGAGTGAGACACAAAGTGAGGGTGTGATGAACGACGGATACATTGGTGGTCGAGGGTCTCGAGATCTTGGCTGCATGTGTTAGACAAAATAGTGCATGCCTATTTTGGGCCGTAAGAGTTGTGGTACTCTGTGGGATTGTGTCAATCTTTGTAACCCTTGTCCTAGGTAGAGTGGGTACATTGAATACTCTCTATTGTAATTCTTCATTGTTTATAGTAGATTTGTTGCTTGCCTTAGAGTAGATTAAATCACGTAAATCCTCTGTTACCATTTGTTTGATTCCGTTATATTTTCTATTTTTTTGTCATTATTTCTCCAAAAACTTGGTACTATTATTTTCGACCGATTTGTTTCCGCATTGAGGATAGAAACTTGAAATTTTTAATCCAAGAATATCCTCGTTTTTATAACAGAAGCTACTTTGTATCAAACTCCATGGGCTTTCTTTAATTGATTGTTTTATTTTCATTTATTTTTCCAGGTTGCTTTACGGAATAGTGTGAAAATAAGTTCAACAGAAAGATGTTCATCACAGAGCATGATGGTCAAAAGTTATCATCAAGCCTTTGTTTTTGTTTTTTTTTTTATTTGGATCTACTAGTTCGGAATTTAAACTAGAGACGATGTTTTATATTTCAAGAAATTCCAAGTCAATTGCATCACGATTTTAAATTGATGCATCGCGATTCAAATTTGATTTATCGCAATTAATACCATCACTTATCAGTGCATACTTTTTATTTAACACAGTTTTTTCTTCCCCAACCTTTTCTCATTCCATTCCACCAAGTCCACCACCACAACTAAGGTTGCCCGTGCCTTAAAAAGTGTCGGGATTTCTTAAAAATTAGCATAGATCTGCTCGGACTCTTCTCCCTTGGCTTATTTCTCTCTTTTCTACGCTTTCTTCTCTTTTAGGGCCCACCATCATAAGCTTTTTTCCCAAGCTTAAAGATAAAGAGGAATTTAGTCACCCCGGGAGCAAGCATGAATGCTCATTATGGAGAAATCCTTCACAGAAGAGAAAAATTAGTTACGTTTATATATGAAAAATCAAGATCTGGTGATATAAGTCAAGGTCTTGCAAAAGTGGAACAGATCTTCGAAGCTCGTTGGATTAATTCAATATCGATGAACTTAAAAGAAAGAATTGAGGAAGGAGGTTCAAAAGGAAAGAAACGGCCTCCACCTACTGAACTCGACAGAGAGAGATGAAAGTACAAGAGAATTACGCAAAATCGTTCTTTAGGTCGTTGGAAGGGTATTTTAGAAACAATTTAATCATTTATTCATCAAAGTGGACTTTCGATTTAAAACAAGTATCGAGGTGTCTAAACTGATTGAATATGTTAAGAAGTGTACTAGCCTTCTCTTATTCCTATTAAATTGTGTATTCAAATATTTGCAAGTCTTGAAGCCCATCTTAACAAACTGGGCCTTGGCCTTTCATTGTTCTTAAGAACTCTTTCAAACAGAAAAAGGTAAGAACAATTGAATTGGTCACCATTTCATTAAATATTACTCCCTCAGTTCCAGCCAAAGAGTCCACTTTTCTTTTTTAAAAGTCAACATGTGACTAAATCAACTTAAAATTTTACACACTTTACTTATGCTTTAGGAAATAAAATTTTATTAATTAAAAACTATTTTAAGAATACTATGGATTGCAACTTTCAAAACTTTGTAAAAATCACTAAATTTATGTTAATTATCGGTCAAACTTCAACTAAATTGACCGAAAAAAGTCAAAACTGGACTCTTTGCCTGAAACGGAGGGAGTATATTGAAGGCCTTAATAGAGAAACATACAAATATTTCGAATTAAATTCGTGTTGTGTATTGAGTTACTAGGTTAGTTACTCTACTTATTTATTAAGACACTAGTTAGTATTCGTGCGATGCATAGTTCTAATTAATATTATTTTGCAATATAAACATTATATATATATATATATATATATAATAACATAATAGATGAATAGTTTTTAAAAATAATAGAAAAGGCCATGTTTAAAAAATAAATAATTATGATATAAATATATATAAATTAGTGATAGAACGTTGTGGTTGGAAGTAAAAAGTCAAAATGTTGAAAAAATAAAAATTAATAGAGAGCTTTAAAATAGTGAGAGAAAATAACAAAATTAATAGAGAGCTTAAAAAATAGCGAGAGAAAAGAGCAAAATTAATAGAAAGAGAGTCGGAGAGTAAGAATCAGAATCAGCTAAAAATGAATGATATTTATTTTAAGCAGAAAAAAAAAAAAAACTAATACTGTCACTTGATAGCATTGATTTCTACTTTAGTAGTAGGTAATAGATATTTCTTCTTGTTCAAGAGAGATAGAAATATAAATATATATATATATATGAGAGAGAGAGAGAGAGAGAGAGAGAGAGAGAATGTGTATGTGATGTGTATGTGTGATGTGTGTGTGTGTGTGTGTGTGAGAGGGAGAGAATACAGTGAAAAGATGAACGAAAAAGAAAAGTGAAAAAGAGAAAGTCGAGACAAGACTGATGGTGGAAAAATAGCTGGTCAATGGTATTTGCAAGCGTGCTCTCATTTTTCACCATCTGCATGGGTCCACTTCCCGCAACAACATTTCTCTAGTTTTTCGACTACGCGAGATTAAAAGTTTCGTCGTTAGTTTACTTGACTAGAATATTCAATAAAGTAAAATATTAAGGATGTGATAATATTTATAGTAATAAAAAGTAAAAAATATAGTGAAATAAAAAATAAATGATAATTTGTTGTAACTTTTTTTTATAAGTATAAATATTTGTAGATATGTCAAGTGGTACTCATGTTCCATAATCTATGACTATGACCTGGAGGTCATGGGTTCGAAACTTTGGTTGAATCAGTTTCAGGACATAAGGAAGAGCACAAACCCACTACCATGGAGTGGGTAGACCCCTGTATGAGCTGGTCGTTGGCCTACGGAGTAGAACGATTATGTCTCATCAGAAAAGGCGCTCTTTTTTGTTGAGGGGATGACTCGTCCTACTCCATAGCCAACGAGAGTATCCGTTTAAACTCATGATCTTCCCACTCCTGGTAGTGGGTATTTGCCTCCCTCACATCCTGAAACTGGTTCAACCAAGTTTCGACCCTCTGACCTCCAGGTGATAGTCATAAGGTATGGGACATGAGTACCACTTGAGCAAACTGATGCCGTAAAGAATGTCACGTCTGGTGGGCTGGATCGCTTGTCCACTTGGATATCTGGGCTTTGAGTAATCTGTGCAACAAAAGGTTGAAACACTAGGTGAATGCAGGGGTTGGCCCTGCTAAAACACTCCGGTGTGAGAGTAAGTAACCAGCTCAGATCACAATTCGGCAGAGTGTAAGCACAAGTGTATGTATGCGTACCTTTGCTTGGAACTAATCCAAGGCTTTTATAGGTCTGTTCCTTTTTGGAGTAACGTCCATCCATAACTTCCCAGACGTGGGTATGAATGCTGGTGTAATGAGTGTAACCGCCAGGAGTAATGGGCGTAACCGTCAGGCTCAACCGTCCCCGGACGTTACGCCACGTCCCTACCCCAGGCGTTACACGGCTCATCCTGCTCGCTGGATCCTAGTCGAGTACTAAGGTCATTGCATCCTGAGTCCTGCTCGTGGGATCTGCTCGCATAAGCCCAGGTAGCTTTGGTAAGCTGCTCGGTCTCTCCATGTCTGTTCGCGCTATGATGGGCCCAGACCCATATTATGTCTCGGGCCTGGACCTTGGGCCCAAACTTTGGGCTTGGCTCTTCAATACCAAAAATACAATCAATTACACTCTTGATTGATTGATCTCAAATTTTACCAAGAAAGACAAAACTAATCAATCAATCAATTAATTACCAATTTACCATATTAACATAAATCAAGGATTGATTGAGTGGATTTTAAAATCCAACAGAATAGCTCTTGACATTGCTACTCCTTCCCTCTCTCCTAAAATAATTCCTTTTATGGAGTATTATTAATTTTATATAAACTTTAACAAAGGGATTAATTTAATATAATTTTTCTTTAATACCTTAAAATAGCTTTTAACTAGTTAATACCCGTCCTACTTACGGAAAAACACAAAAATAATGCATTTTATATTTTAGCATAATCACATAAATTCATATATACCAAAAAATTGTGAAAGAAGTTTACATTAACACTTATTTGTTTCAAATTGAGATATAACTAATCTATTGTATATATTGTTTGTTAAAAAAATATAGTATATTTAAATTACTACTTTTTTTAGAAATCTATGTCGATCATTTTAAATATAATGACCTTAACTAACCAAAACAGTAATTACAAAAAAAATATTAATAAAAAAATGATCTTAAAGATTTAGAATACGGTTGAAGTCAAAAGAGTAATTAGAAAAAAAGTAACAAATAAAAAAAAATGTTTTACAGATTTAGGATACGGTTAAAGGCAAAACAATAATTAAAAAAAAATGCAGGTAAGAAAGTTTTTTAACAGATTTAGGATAAGGTTAAAATTAATTAGAAAAGTTACACAAGTAAACCTTACTGTTGTAATTAGAAGAAAAAAAGTTACAAATAATAAAAGCCTATAGAGATTTAGGATAGGTTAACGTCAAAACAGTAATTAGAAATAAATTACAGGTAAAAAATTATTTTTACAGATTAATAAGATTAAAGTTAATTAGAAAAGTTACAGAGGTAAACATGTTTGGCGGGAAAAATTTTAATGTAAAACAGCCACTTGGACAGTAGAATGAAACATTGGCTTTTGTTTTAGTTATTAGTACTAGTTAATACCCGTCCTATGGATGGAAAAAATTCAAAAACAATGTATTTCATATTTTAGCATAATCACATAAATTTATATATACCTAAGAACGTGAAGAAAAAATATTTTATTAACGCGTATTTGTTTCAAATCGAAATATAACTAATCTATGGTTTTATTGTTTGTTTAAAGAAATACGTACAATATATTTTAAGCAAATGCATACAATATATTTAAATTAATACTTTATTTTATAGAAATTTATGAGATCACTCTAAATACAATGACCTTAACTAATCAAAATAGTAATTACAAAAAAAATGATTTTATAGTAATTAGAAAAAAAGTTATAAATAAAAAAAGATTTTACGAATTTAAGATACGGTTCAAGTCAAAATTGTAATTAGAAAAAAAATTATTAGTAAAAAAAAGAGTTTACAAATTTAGGATAAAGTTAAAGTTAATTAGAAAAGTTACGCGGGTAAACCCATTGTAATTATAATAAAAGAAGTTTACAAATAAAAAAAGATTTTGCAGATTTAGGTACGGTTAAAGTTAAAACAGTAATTAGAAAAAAATTACACTTAAAAAAAGATTTTACAGATATAGGTTAAGGTTAAAGTTAATTAAAAAAGTTACATGTAAAAAAAGAAATAATTTTACAGATTTAAGATAAAATTAAAGTTAATTAGAAAAGTTACTGAGATAAATTTAGCTATTGGGTAGAAAAGTTTTTTACGTGAAGCAACGTAGATAGTGGAAGCAAATAGTAACTTTTGTTTTAGTTATTATTAATAGGTATTTTCAAAATTCAAATCAACGAGTCTTTTTTTTTTTTTTTACAATTAACAAGGAGATCATAGAAAATTTGCTCAAAAAACCTCTCAAAAGGTAAAAAGAACGCACTTATTTTAAAACATTTTAAAAAATTCATTTTATAACGGTGGAAGTACTAATTAAAACTCCCCCTCTTGCATGTCTTCAGGATATGTTGGTAGCGCAAGGTTGTAACGGCCAATGATCTTACACTGTT
The DNA here is from genome assembly GCA_016624345.1 of Platycodon grandiflorus. Lineage (NCBI taxonomy): Eukaryota > Viridiplantae > Streptophyta > Magnoliopsida > Asterales > Campanulaceae > Platycodon > Platycodon grandiflorus. The sequence continues at coordinate 18,376,564 of CM028364.1, read as the reverse complement.
TGGTTTTGCGATTTATTAGTGCTTGGTTTAGGGTAGTAACAGTATTTTTTTTTTTTTTTGGATAATGAATGAAAAAAAATGTAATAAGGTGTTGTGTGACAGCGGAAGCGAATAAACAATTAAATTGAGTAATAATCAATGATCAAATAATTAGAAATTGTAAGAAAAGAGAGTATTTAAGGTTTAAAGAATGTAGTATATTGATTTGATAACCTTAAGTACGATTTTAGAGTTACAACTTATGTATAGGATGTAAGACCAAACCCTAAATCGATACAAATAAGTAACAAAACGAAGAAAATAGCCCAGGACGAGCGCCGTTAGCCACAATCTGGAATCAAACTATACATTCTAATATAAGAAAATAAAGAGAAAGTTGGTAAGAAAAAAAGGAGAACGTTCGAAATTACAAAACAATGTTAACTTAACCCAAAATAATACTAATATACCCTCTCTGTTTCAGATAAAGAGTTCCTTATACTATTTTAAGATATTTCATTTAAAGAGTCCACTTTTAAAAAGTTATGGTTACAATTTTCATAATATTTTATTTTTACCCTCCACTTGTGTGGTAATCATCTTAGTAGTACTTAAATATTTTTGTAATTATGACTAAATTCAGTGACACTAATATATCCTTTAATAATTATACTTTTCAAACGTTGACTATTTAAGTGAAACGAAAAAAGTAATTATAAGTATTGTGTACGTAAACAATCGCCAACTTGACAAGAAACCAAGAAGCAATGATGAAGATGACTATGCACTAGAGGTATTGTTGTGAGACGTCATGAAGGAGGCTGCTGCTATGAATAAGGAAGAAGGGAACAAGCGACAGTAATATAGATGCCGAGAGAACACACAAATTTGGGGCCTAATATTATATCTTGCTCATATTGATCAACTTTAATATCAATATATATATAGTACCTTAACTAGTTTAATTCATATATATCAATGATTCACTAAAGTAATACTATTCTCTAAAGATTGACTAACTAGTACTATTTTTTTTATAATAAGGATTGACATCTTTATTCAAATGTAATAATACTAATACTTCCTCCGTTTTAGATAAATAATCTATTTTTAATTTTTTAAAATCAACATGTGACTAATTAAATCAAAATTTTACATACTTAACTTATATTTTAGGAAATAAAATTTCATTATTTAAAAACTATATTAAAAATACTATAGATTACAACTTTCATAACTTTGTAAAAATAAATAAATTTATATAAATTATCGGTTAAATTTTAATTAAACGTACCCAAAAAAGTCAAAAGTTAACTCTTTAACTGAAATGAAGGGAATAAATATTTAACTAGGCCCAAACTAATTTATTAAGGGATAATTATGTTTTTGACCAACGTACTATGGTTGGGGAGTAGAATTGACAACCGTACTCTTAAAGATCCACTTTTGCCTTATGTACTTGCATAAGTTGAAAACAATTGACACACCCGTTATCTGTCCATCCAAAAACTTGACTGCCGTCTGACGGTCATCCAAAAACTTGACGGCCAAATGTACTTTTCCAATGCCACCAAGAACCCAACACAACCAGCTCGAAATCGAGGCAACCCATCTAATGCCACCCACTCATTCCTCCCAATATCATACATTTCCACTGAACTCATCCTACTCCCAGCTGCACCAAACATGTTGTGCCGGGAACCACCACCGGCAATAAGAATTTGATTCAAATTTGGGATCACTGCACATGCAAAGCTTCCACGAGAACTGAGCATAGGAGGAAGACAATCCCATGACTGTCTACCAGAATCAAACCGGAAGGCGGACGAGGAAGGGGATGGACGGTCAAGCGGATATGACCGCGTGTCGAAAAGCTGGGAGCCCACCGCAATGGAGGTGAAATTGCATAATCCGTACACATGAGGATTACAAGGAATGGGTGTGAGATGACACCAGGATAGATTTTGGGGTCGAATAGATAAGGGGAAGCGATGGAAGGGTCTTGAGAGAAAATACAGACAAGGTGAGATAGTTTGGAGCTGTCAAGTTTTTGGATGGCCGTCAAGTTTTTGGATGGGCAGATAACATGTGTGTCAATTGTTTCCAACTTATGCAAGTACATAGGGCAAAAGTGGTTCTTTGAGAGTACGATTGTCAATTCTGCTCCCCAACCATAGTACGTTGGTCAAAAATATAATTATCCCATTTATTAACTTATTGAACTTGGTTTAGGGCCGACAAACAAGCTACAAAATCGCGAAGAAGAAGAAGAGACCATTACCATCTTTTTCTCTCCCGTTTTTTTGAATGATGGCTGTTAAAATAGTTTTCTTTGATGATATGTAAACTTGGAAAGTAGGATCACTTTGTGAGAACTTTAGCATAGCTTTAGGTAGCATTGAAAAACGTTGAACTTTTCAATAGTATACCCGTTTCTTTGTTGTGAAGATATAAATTGGATTCAAGTTAACCTTTATCAGACCTTCAACTAAGACATCAGAACTGCACAAACATGGACAGGGCAATTGCCACTAATGTAATTAAAGTCCACTTTTCAGATTTATGATCTCATGGCATAAGTGAAAATGATTGCCACGTTTTGCTAGTGCAAGAGTGGAAATGGGACCACGTGTTCGATGTTACATTGAGTAAGGCAAGAGTTACCAAATAACATATAATTTTGTATACAAAATGAATAGGCTCTTTGGTGGAATTCATAAAATGTCAAATAAAATAACACAAATAATTTTATCTTTGTACACAAAATTAAATACTCCTTTCGTCCCAGATAAATGTTCCTAGTGGATAAAACACAGGAATTAAGAAACATAATTAATGATGTGTTATAAAAAGTGTTCTGACCATAATACCCATGAACATTAATTGAGTTCAACTACTTTAAATAATTAAGTTTGATTGGGATGTGTTATATTAAATAAAACTTTAAGGGTATATTAGGAAGAATGATAGAGAATAGTTAGATCAAAAGTCTTTACGAACATTAGTTGGGACATCCCAAAATAGAAAGTATAAACATTTATCCGGGACGGAGGGAGTACTCGTTAGATTAGATACCTCTAATATTACTTGTGTTATATTTGGGAAAAAGTGTGGGCTGGTCGCTTTGCTGCATATTCAACCAGTTTAGTGCCATATACTTGTTTCAAACCGTAAAAATTAACTTTGATGAATAATTAATGATTAAATTGTTTCCAAAATTCCCCCCAACAACCTAAAGAACGGTTCCTCCTCGCCTAACTCCCAGCCGCTTATCGTTTTCTCTCTTCTTTTGCGGCATCCAAGCTAACAAACTCTCACATCCGTCGTCTTTTCCGGCGACGACAACTCCATCGCCACAAAAAACTCCCTCTGTTTTTCATCATCTTCGGCGTCAATGACAACTTCATGTTCGAAGCAAATTCATACCAATATCAAGATAGAAATGTATACGTATATATTTATTTTTGATACATCATCACAACTATGATGATGAGAGTATGTATACTATATAGAATAATTGAAACAAAAATGGAATTTATCGTACTCCTCCAGCAGTTGTGACCGCGATGTATCTTTTGTTATAGACGATGCACAAAGCTAATTGCCATGCATTATTTGGAATCGCGATGCATCGACTTGGACATTAATTTAGAATCACGATGCATCGATTTTGGAATTGCGATGCACCATGTGCCTGTTCAAATTCTTAAGAGCATAGACAACATTTTTCTACAAAAGTACTTTTTGGCCGGTTTAAAAATAGCGATGCATCAATTTGAAATTGTGCTGCATCAAATTGGAATTACGATGTATCCTGTGCCTGCTCCGTGTTTCTTAAAGGCATAGATGATATTTTGCCACAAAAGTGTCTTTTCTGATTGAAAACAAGTAAAATAGACTAATGCTGTTGAAAATTCATCAAAGGAGACCGGCCCAAATTTCACCCTTATATTTGTACATGAAGCACTAGGTTATTAACATATGGGCCTTAATAGATTAGGCCCACCCTTCTTATCATCTAGAATTGGGCCTAGATTATTAATGTTAAAAACAATATGTTAATATTTGGAAAAAATTGTGGGCCGGTCCTCTTTCAGAGATTTTCAACCGCTGAATATAGTTTTTTTTAACCACTTAAGTCAATTTTAAGTAATAAATTGACTATTTATTTCCAAACTGTCCCCGTAACAACATATGACGTTTTAGTTGCGTTTTTTTCTTGCATTGTAATTTCTTACCAAAATTGCCATCCATATCACATTCGAAAGTTTCTTCTCATTCGATTTTATTTTGTGAGTTTATTCAAATTGCTATAATCGTCTTCAATGTGAAATTAAAATCAATTGGTTCAATGAAAACTATTGTTCTTTACACTACTCTGTATTATGTACATTTTCTTCAAACTACTTACGAAAATAAAAAATTTTCATCCATTGATTTTATTTGTATTAAGAACCAGAATAGTACTCCATTTTTTATTTAATAAGAGAATACATCAGTTCAGCTGTGTGCAACAGAATAAAAGTTGTGCATCGCGATGCACAAAAATAATGGTTTGTAGTACACTTTTGTGTATCGCGATGCACAGTGTTATGCATCACAAATGTTATATTGTTGATTTAGTAAAAAATTGTGCATCAAATTGAAAGGTGTATCGCGATGCATAAAAACAATACTATTTCAGTACAAGTTTGTGTATCGCGATGCACGAACTCTAATAATTTTTCAACACTTTTAAAACTGTAATAATTGTAATTTTATTAATTTTTATTGTTATTACAAAAGTTATCGAGAATACAATCCATATCACACAATTGACATTCTATGGTATGAATTTGGTGGTATGGAATAGGAAAACCTTGTTTATGTACATGGAGTGACCCTGTCTTGTTATACAAAAAGACTCAATGTCATCGAATAACGTCGACTCTGGCCTAAAATTTTGTTGAACCCTCTTTATTATGTCATAAGAAGTTTGCAAAGATGTGCTATACTTCTCAAGCACACAATTCCTTAGCATCTCCATGCCAAGTTGTGATGCTTCTCCGTAATGTAGCACCGAAAGAACACCCAACGCGTGCATGGCCTCAAAGTATCCATCCCTTCCATGATACTCCCACAGCGACGATGCGATGGCTAAGACTTCAAGTGTTCCATTGGAAAAGAATATGAGAATGACGATTTGGTGGAGCATTCCTTTGTTTCTGACAAGAGTTAATCTTGTGCAGAAATGATCGTATGCTTCTAGCGAAACTTCACCCAAAAACCACCTACTGGGGAAGAGACCTTTCACGGACATATTATGGAGGACTACTTCCTCATTGCCAGCATCATAAAACCTCTTACAAACTTGTTGGAGGTTGAAAACGTCTCTAAATGACGATGCAACAATCATTTGGAATATACCCAATAGAATCTTAGAAGGTACGGATGTCAACATTTTTTTTGTTTGTTTTTTTGTATTTGATGATGAAAATGTTTGCAATTTGTTTGGTTTTTGCTGGTGAATATTGTTTAAACAATATCAAGGCGTACCATATTTGTACGTAATTTGTAGGTTGTGTCGTTTAACATGCATTGGACAGTCACTTCTTATAGAATCTAAAAAGGCATTTATCATATCAATAACTGTCCTTTTAAACGATGCACAAAATTAGACAGTCACTTCTTTTAGAATTTGAAAAGGCGTTTTATCCTTCTTATAAAATTCTAAAATGCATTTATCATATCAATAATTATTCTTTTAAACGATGCATAAAATTAGACAGTCATTTCTTTTAGAATTTGAAAAGGCATTTATCCTTTTTGTAGAATTCTAAGAGGAATTTATCATATCATGACTGTTATCTCTTTTTAAAAACCTATTTGTATTTAAATGAGCCGCCTATTAGATACTGAAAAAGTTTTTAAACGATGAACAAAATTCGTTAAGTTTAAAAGTTATGCATCAGGAATATAAAGTTGTGCATATCGCGATGCACAAAAACAGTACTTTTATAGTACAACTTTGTGCATCGCAAGTATAATTTTAAAAAAGATAAAAATTACACAATGTTTATCAATACAGATTCATAAAAAGATATAAATAGCACAAAAAATATAATGTATATAAAAAGTATTGTTTCTTAAACATTTTCTCCGTACATTATCATTGCTTTAGTCATTTTTGCCCTATACTCTGCACAGGAACTAACGTTAATTTTCGTCGGTATTTTGTGGAGTCGAAGCAACTTTTCAATCAAAATGCACACGATCACCCTGTAATCATCAGTTCCTACTGCTTGTTACGATAATGTTTCACATTTGCTTATTGGACAGACACCTTGTAACTGGCTTAATTGTTGGTATTGCAATAATGGCGAATATTTAACGATCAATGCCTTTATCCTTTCTTCAACATATGATGCATATAGTAGAAATTATTCAAAAACAAGTATCAGTTGATTATTTATTGTATTTTTAATAGAGACAGAGATACATTACTCACCAGTATTTTAGACCTTTCTAAGTGCCAGTCTTTTTCTTTCTTGTTGATTGATGAATTGTAGAGGACCTATTTATTATCATTTTCATAGAACACCAGTAGGGTCCAATGCAAACAATTACCATTTTACAAGTCACCCTGTCCTAGTGTGTTTATTGGGAAAATTAATAAATCATAATTTATGGCCTCCTCCAACTTGTCATCGATATGCATTTTAGCCAAGTCTTTGAACCAACCGATGGTTGATTGTCATGCCACGTACAACTAAATAACGTAATGTATACAAATTTAGTTTACAATAATCAATTAAGAAACCTATATAGTAAAGAATTAGGATTATAATATTACCCTGCAAGCAGAATTAAAAACCATTTCGAGAAGGTCTTTCTTGCTTAACGTTTTCGACAATCATCTTTCAAACGTCGATGTGCTGTAAACAAGAAAAGTAAGTTATATAACTGAGAAAAACAAAATAACATTGCAAATGAAACAGGTTCGTTCATTGCATTTAATAAAACAATACATTCAAATACAAAATGATGCATCGAAAATAAATACTGTGCATCGTGATGCACAAAATCAATACTTTTTTAGTACAAACTTGTGCATCCACAGAGAGATGCACACATTCTGTGCATCACAAGTGAAATAAAGGTTGTGCATCGCGATGCACAAAAATAGTACTTTTTAGTACAAAGTTATGTATCGCGATGCATACCTTTCTATGTATCGTAAGTGTAATGTTTGATTTTTTTCATGTGAAATCAATATCAAAGTGTGAAAATTGGAATACATATGTTGTTGTCCAGTATTTTGTGCTGCAACAAGAGTTGGATATCAGAGTAACGAACTATTGGTTCAATCTCCCCACCCCTATAAACAATTTCCCTATAAAAGATTGAGGACTATATAAGTAAGGAATTCACAATACAATTAATAATGTTATGTTATTGAAATTCAACAATATTAATTTGAATTACTGGTTTTTATCATCTTTTTCGTAAAGTTTGACCAGTTTAGTTTTGGATTCGGCATCCAGTTCAATAAGTTGGGGAGACTGTTCTTTTTTGATTGTTTCATTTTCTTTATAGGCTTTGTTGCATCGTCGGTTTTGGTACAAGAGTCATCTAGATTCTTCCTTTTTCGGTCTTTTCGATTTTGTATTATTTTGACCATGGAAGAAGGAGTCTTGGCTTTGTACGTACCTCCACCGTTTCATCTGCTGCACCCTCCAATTCATCCACCTCATTCTCATTTTCCTTTTCAACTGCATTTGATACAAGGGCCTATTGCCTCTCATTTTTCATTATTTGATTTTCCTTAGTAATTTGAAATAGCAACCTTTTGAAAACTTCAATTTGAGCATTAGCTTCATTTATTCTGACATTTTGTTGCTCTTCTGTCTTGGCTATGTCAGATCTCAGGTTGTCTATTTCTTTGACCATAGTTTCAATTTGAGCATCCTTTCCAGCCAATTCTGACCTCAGGATCTCAATTTCGTTGTCCTTGACTTTGATTATGGATAATTCCTCATCCACAACAGCCATGACAATGTTCATTGTAGTTTGTTAGTCAACCGTGTCATCTCTTCTTATAGCTTTTGAAGCAATTTTTTCATTTTGTGGATTTAATTGACGTCGTTTTGTTGGAGGGCAGCATCCATCACATCAGCCTCATAAAGGATATCCATCAAGTTTCCTTGTCCCCAGAGGAGGGCCTTTTCATTCTGTGTTCTTTGCAAAACACCATGAAACCTTTGCAAAAACATAAAAATTTAAATTCTTTAGAGAATGTGCATATAAAATAGATTTTTTATGGATCGCGATGCAACAAAATAGTACTTTTTTAGTATACACTTTTGTGCATCGCCAGTATACTTTTTATACTTCAGTACAAAATTGTGCATCGATAATAAAAGTTGTGCATTGCGATGCACAATAACAGTACTTTATAGTACAACTTTGTGCATCGGTGTGTATCGCAAGTGTAATGTTGTTATGTCTAATAAAAAACTAATGTGCCATTTTTATATAACCACTCACCTGGTTGTTCATGACTCCAATGAAATTTGATTCACTTGAGTACTCTCGACAGAATCGACAAATCCCATTTGACAAATCTTGGGATACAATTTTGGCGTGTCGAGAGCACAATGTCGCTCTGCTCGCACAACCAGTACTGCATACATAAATTGAACACTATTAATATGTCCAAATCTACATGCATCATACACAGAAATTACACATAATAATATCAAATGAACTTAATTTTAGCGGATGCAGTAGAACACATCTTTCCATACCTTTATCAGTTGCTGTTTCCATGCTATCCAACAGCATATCAACTACATGTTTGGACCAATTGTAGCTTGATATTTTGTTCATGTTGGATACAAGGGTTGTGTACGCCCAATGTATATAGGAGGTCATGGTTACAACCAGAAATGTTGCGAGGACATGCATGCACTGTCGTCAACCCAGCCACGCAATTGACATCTATTTGTTGGACACTGTCTATCCTCTCCTTGATTCTATCAATGATCATTTTTGACTTTAATATGATGTCTTTTGTTTCTTTAGACATCTTTTTAGGGAAACACCTTTGGAGAAAATCGGTGCAATCCAATTTGTAAAAGGAGATGTTGATTTCCTCTGCACCATTCTTAATTTCAAAAATAAGCTTGACATATTTTGCCCTAAGCTTTAATTTTTATCCAGCAATTTGGAAATACCTATGTCCTTTAATGTAGCACTTGATAATACTCCTTATTATTGAGTCATCCTTTTAAGAATGCTCGCGCAGGACGTTATTACCTAGGATGCTCTCTATGATGTACCAGAATGGTGTTTTCTTCAACGCTGTTAAATGGTCTTCCCTAAGAGTAATACTTCTTATTTGATTGATGAGGGACTGTATGTTTGATCTGTTAGCTATTCTAATCCTCACACCTGTATAACACGTATATTTGTGGTTACAGTCACACATCTGAAAAATTACAATAAAGAAGTAAAACACGATGCACATGACATTCATCGCGATGCATCAATTGTTTATCGGGATGCATTACTTTTGTGCATCGCGATGCACAATAACATTTTGCATCGCGATGCACAAAATTTAAATCCAAACATAACAGTGTTTTTTATGTTTTCAGTGAACGCGATTCATCAAATAATGCATCGCGATGCATAAAAAACAATAAAAGTTTGCATTACGATGTAAAAAATTTAAAACCCTAGAAACTCTGTTTTATATTTAATTTTATATGCAAATTTGAAACCTTACAAACGCTATTCAGGACATTTTTGCTCTGTTTTTGAAATCATAAAATGTATTCAGCAATACTAACCTGATACTTCATTTTTATTGTTCTGGTGGTTGTTGCTTTCTTCCCGGTGCTCTTTTGTAGTTGAGAAGACATTTTTTGCTCTGTTTGATAATATCTCACGATGAAGTTTTCAAAAAATTTTGCAAAATCGCCGAAGGGTTTCAAGATTTTTTGCTCTGTTTGAAGTGAAGAAGGTTTTTTGCTGCGTGTTTGTGTTAAGCATTCAACTGGTTAGCTTGTTTTTGTAGTCTGAAAGCCGATGCAATACGTACGTGTTAGAAGGAAGGACATAGACGACATTTTGCAAACAGAGTGCGTTCTTTCGGTTCAAAAGAAAATATTGTGCATCGCGATGCACAAAAACAATACACTATAATACAATTTTTTGCATCGCAATGCATACTTTTTTGTGCATCGCAAATGTACTTTGTGCATCGCGATGTATTGCAATGCATCATTTTATTTTTTTGATGCATAACCCGTTCCAAATTTTTTTAAGGATATAAATAATATTTTACAATAAAAATGTTATTTTTCAATCTAAAACAATTACAGTAAACTAAAGTAATTGAAAATTATCTAAAAGTAAATGCTGAAATTTCACCCAAATATTTGCCAAATGAAGACCGGATCATTTTCGATTAAGTTGTTGCTTTTGTGCTTGTGTTTTAAAGGTCAAACATGGCATGCAATTTCTTAGTGTACCATGGCCCATCGCAACTTACATCAAATTGTACCTTGACAAGATATATGTCAAGTATTTTAAAGGACAAAATTATTTGACAAATCAAATTTTTCTACGTAAAATATTACTCATTCCATTTCTAAATTATTGTCGTACTTTTTTTTTTTATGTTACAAAAAAATTATACTATTTCCAAACTTTCTTTTTAAAAAAAATACTTTTACCACTTTACGATTACTTTTCTTTTTCTACTTTAATTATGATCACATACACAAAAACTTAAAAAAAACTACATGTTGTACCAATATTTATAATAAAGTCAATTAATTTTTCTTAATCTGTATACTCAGTCAAATATGACAATTATTTAGGAATAGAGAAAGTAATATATTATGAGTGTAAATTTTTTAGAACACTGTCTAAAACAAAACCCAAAATACACCCATACAATTAGTCTAATACAACCAAAAGGCCAAATGCCAAACACCTAACTACACAAATCGCAAACCACAATCCTCCAAATTTAAAATATTTTCCTTGTATTGATGGCGTAGATCTTCAATTCTAACTAAAGAAGCAAATTCCACATGTAAGATTCAACACTAACTAACTCCCTAGATTGCATTTGATCCTATACCCCTGGATTCAAGCTTACTAGAAACATATTTAATGTGCTATGAGCACTTCCCAGCAGTCCTATTGTCAGTTGACTTATGCCACTTGATCCTATTCCACATCTATAGATTTCAAATTGTTCTTATAGCTAGTTTCCAATTCTCCGATGAATGCCATGTAATATTTATACTAGAATTCGTTTTCTGATTGCCCCTCCCATGTTCTCAATACCTTAAAGTTTCGCCACATTGCCAAACTTGCTCAATCTCGTCTGCGATTGTCATAGGAGTTCTGTCATAGGAGTTCTGTCACACAAATTAAAAGCGCATGGCACAATAAACACGTTCTTATACAAAAGCATGTTTTTTTTTTCTTGACATAAAAATAATTTCAAGATCTGTGGTAACAATTTAAATTTTTACTCCTAAAAACTTATTTTACAATCCATTTAGTCTATATGTCAATCAGAACGCAATTTTCCTACCATGAATCAAATTTAGATCGAGTTTGGCAACTATACTTGTTTATCATTTGCTTGATGGCTTGATCAAACTCCATCGTGTGATGCTGATTCAAAAGCCACTTCTTGCAGTGCAATGTCTACCGTACAACATAGATGATGGTATCAAATCCCATAATCATGGGAAGACTCCATTCACGAACCACGATTTGAGTTCAATGCTTTAAGGTCTAAAACTCTTACTCCCTAATGAGTAAAGCAACAAAGCATGATATTAGTTCCACTACTAATATCTATTATTACTCACCATATTTCTACACTCTAGGTTAATTAAAATTATTAATGCTAGCACTCATAAATGGTAACACTGAAACTACAAGACCATCCTAGCTAGCTAGGGTGCCCGTGGCAATTCGTGATTCGTTTTATAGTTAATTAGTAAGATATTTTGTGGTTGTAAAAAAAAAAACACAACCTTTACTTTTTGTTTTTTTTGTCAATTAGTTTAAATATAGTTTCTTTTTGAACAAACTCCTTCAATCCTTAGACCTTAGTACCTCACAAATAATTTGATGCAGAACGTTTACAGAAATTCATTTTATAATACGAGAGCTAATTTGAGTTGTAGTTGAGTTTTCTTGCACTCTGCCTATTATGGTTTCTTTCGCGAGGCCAATACTCAAAAAGTAATTCTAAATATATAGGTTAAACATACGGTGAACTTTTGGAATAGTTTAGAGACGTGGATTAAGTTGAGACGTAAACAACTTGATTTTGTTACAAAAATAAATAAATAAATAAATAAATAATAAAACTCATTTCATGCATTGATTTTCAAGAACTTTATGTAAACAGTTTTCCTCTGCATAAAAGCATTCTTTCTTTATACTAAAATGGTTGACACACCACGTTTGTCCATTGCTGCAGGCCTACAATGATACATGACATTTGAAACACACACACACACGCACACGCACACGCACACGCACACGCACACACACACACACACACATATATATATATATATATATATATATTCCAACTAAATTTACCAACCGTTACGAAGAAAAGGGAAACTCCCTCATAGGTAACATTGAAATGTGATTAGGGGTAGTTTCGCCCATAACTCTCCTATATAAAGACATTCAACCTTCCTAGTCTTTTATTCTCTCTCGCCCCCCTTAATGAACTCTACTACAACAACACACATACACAGTTACACATAGAGGAGAGAGAGAGAGAGAGAGAGAAGATGATAAGTGGGGATGATTTCTACAAGGTGATGTGTGGAATGGTTCCTCTATACTTTGCAATGCTGGTGGCATACGGAGCCGTGAAATGGTGCAAAATATTCACCCCCGAACAATGTTCCGGCATCAACCGATTTGTTGCGGTATTCGCAGTCCCCGTGCTTTCGTTTCACTTCATTTCTCAGAACAACCCTTACGAAATGGACACCAAATTCATACTGGCGGATACTCTCTCAAAAGTTTTAGTGCTGGTTTTGCTGTCTTTTTGGGCCATTCTTAGAGGAGGGCTGGATTGGTTGATCACTCTCTTCTCCGTCTTTACTTTGCCAAACACTCTTGTTATGGGAATTCCTTTGCTTAAGGCCATGTATGGAGACTTCACTCAGAGCCTCATGGTTCAACTTGTTGTTCTTCAATGCATCATCTGGTATATATATATATTTTTTATTCTTGAACTACTAATCTACGTTTATGTTAATTTCTTTTTTGTTTTATAATTTCTTTTTATAAAAGTAACACTGATTTTGGAACCCAAAAAAATAAAATAAATTTTTTTTTTTTTTTTTATAAAAGAATTTCGAATTTGTCATGCACCAATTGATTTGTTGCAAGTATAATAAGTAATAATCCCTCCATTCTAAAATTAAAAAAAGGGTCTTATTTAGAAATGTACACAAGTACACAGCTAGCTACCAAAGTACGTAGTTAATCATTTAAACTTATTATTTTTTTTGTTTTCATGATTTAATTATGACAATTAAGGTTCTAGGTAATTAAGAATATTGTTTACTTATCAAGTTTTTTTAAACTTGATTAAATATTGTGTTATATAAAAGTTTATTTCTTGTGTACTTTTTTAACGTTAATTATTAAATTATTATCTATTTATTGTTAGATGTTTAATAGTGGACTAAACTTTAACAATTACCTATGAACATTTCTCGATTAACCATTAGTAAAAAATGAATATAAAATATAAACTTATCCCCTCGTGAAAAATTGGGTAAGTATGAGAAATATGGATCATATTAGATATACACCTCTCCCCAACCCATCCATTGTCATTCGTAGTCCTATATCTATTTTTAATAGGTTAATTTTAATTAATTTCAGGGGGAATAATGTTTAACATTATACCTTATATTTAATTAACATAACTAAGGAGGGAATATAATTGTAAGTAAATTAACTTTTTTTTTTTTTAATACTAGAATTTATAAAAGGGTCATATGTATGCTGCAGGTATTCTTTGTTGTTATTCTTGTTTGAATACAGAGCTGCTACCATATTAATCCAAAACCAATTCCCGGGCTCTGCTGCTGCTTCCATCACGAAATTCGAGATCGACGGCGACGTCATATCACTCGATGGCCGGGACCCACTTCGCACCGAGTCCGAAACCGATGTCGACGGGCGCATCCGTGTTCGCATCAGACGATCCATATCCTCCGCCCCTGACTCCGCATTGTCCTCATCTATGGGTATCATCACCCCCAGAGCATCAAATCTCTCCGGTGCCGAAATTTTTTCAATTTACTCGCCAGCAATCGGTGACGTGGCGTTCGGGTACAGGTCAGCTAGTCCTCGACTGTCGGGTTACGCGTCGTCGGACGCGTACTCGCTGCAGCCTACGCCACGCGCGTCGAATTTCAACGAGATGGACTTGGGCACGGTGACGGCGTCGAACACGCCGGTTTGGATAAGGTCGCCGGCGGGAGGGAGGGTGTTCAGGCAGAGTTCGCCGGCGTTTGGAGGGGTGAAGGTGGCGTGGGAGTCGCCGGGGAAGTGTCAGGTTGCGGGAGGAGGAGAGAGACAAGGGTACAGAGATGCTGTTGGAGGTAAGCATTGTTGCGTCACTTTTGGTAGTGACAGATAGTGAAGCTTTCCTTTTTATGTTTTTGTCATTTTCTCGAAATAAAAGTATTTCTCGTGTGTGGTTCTTTTTTTTTTTTTATTTTATTTTTCAAGAAATAAAGATGAACTAAAGGTTTGGTACTGTAGGAAGTGGTAATTACCCATAGCATAGCATGCACTAGAGTGTTATATATTCAATCAGCCCATGACATTTTAAACCATGTTGTAAATGAATTATATTGATATATTCTTTATATGTAGCGTCACTATTACATGTAGAAATTGTGAAAAAGATATGTTGATTATTATGTAAATTGCCTTTACATAGTAGAATTAATCAGCCAAACTAACAAACGACAACAATTTGGAGGAATGCCCGGCAAACATAGTGTCGATGAGTAGCTGCCAAATATCAGGGATTTGGATGTATTTGTCTCCAAAACTCATAAAAATCTGTCTCATGCATATTTTCAAGAATCACTTGAGCAGACTTGGATGTATGCCTGTCTCCAAAACTCTTAAGAATCTATATATTTCAAGAATCACTTGAGCAGACTTGGACTTTTGACCACATTGACCACCCTTATCAGAGTCCTTTTTGGTATTTTCTTTGAAATTTAAATAGTACGAGTACAATTTCATGTGATTTTACAGTCAAAGAAAATGCGTCTTCCTCCGAAAGCAATTATACAATTATTTGCCGATTATGAGTATAAGGTACTTGCTAAGAATATATTTACTCAAACTTGATTAGACCATCGATATATGTGGGAAAATTCCTAATGCATTGGGTTGGGGTGGGATGGGGGTTGTAATGGTGCTTAAGAAAATGTTTGTCAACTTTTTAGATCATTTCTTCTGTGCCTAGCATAGGTAACAAAATACAGGTATAAGCATTGACACGATTGAATGTGAAAAACATAAAACATTGGCTTGAGGCTTCTAACAAATTAAAAAACAGTTACACGTGGACTTTTCCGCCGGGGGAGGGGGGGTTGTGTTGAAGAGGTAAAAAACGAAATTATTTTCAATTCATGAAACTATGAATTCATTCTCTGCACTCCCACATTGGTTACTCATTTGAAGGTATATATCACGTGAGAATTTTATGTTTTTATTTTTTCTGATTGTGTATTCAAATTGATTATACTGCAGAGAAAGATCTTAGCTTCAGGGATTGTTCAAAAATTACAGTACAAGAGGAAGAAGATTCAAATGGCAAAGCCACCGATCAAGAAATGCCACGTGCTCTTGTAATGCTAAGACTCATTTTAATCATGGTTGGAAGGAAGCTTTCCCGTAATCCAAATACTTACTCAAGTGTCTTGGGCCTACTTTGGTCTCTAATCTCATTTAAGTAAGTTGATTACAGAGCATTCTGTTTCAAATTTTTGATGCCCCAATCTAGCATGATCTCATCTTTCTATCTCTTTCTATATACAATGATAAGAAAAATAATATCTTACAAAATTTTGTTCTTTATAAGGCAGATAAAATTCTAATTGAAATCAATCATTTTTATGGTTTGAGCAGATGGAACGTGGGGATGCCAAGCGTGGTGAAATACTCGATTAAAATAATCTCAGACGCTGGTCTTGGGATGGCAATGTTTAGTTTAGGTCTGTACGACACATCTTATAAACATAACCACGAACAGTGAATACACGTGCTTAATATAATCTGTATAAAATAATTGCAGGCTTGTTCATGGCGCTTCAGCCAAAGATAATTGCTTGTGGTACAAAAAAGGCAACTGTGGGAATGGTGATTCGGTTTGTGGGAGGGCCCATGTTAATGTCAGCAGCATCTGTTGTTGTTGGGCTAAGAGGAGTCCGACTGCATACTGCCATAGTTCAGGTACTGAGGTCTAAAATCTCACCATATTCAGATACTGTTTATAAGGTCTGAAAGCTCGCCAATGGAGTTACTGATGACTTTGATAGTTTTTTCATCACATTCGATGGTCTAGCACCGTCGGTCCATGCTCAATTAGCCTTTCTGTGCACAGCCATTTGCTCAAATCTAGACTTCACCTCCACCCCTCCCAAAAAAATTATGGATTACACGTATTAAACCCGAGAACCATACTTGTGGATGATAATTACAACTGTTGGTGTGCTCTTTGTTTCAGGCAGCTCTTCCCCAAGGCATTGTACCTTTTGTGTTCGCAAGGGAATATAGTTTGCATCCTGACATATTAAGTACTGGGTAAGTTAAAATCACCCTTACTTTCCTTTATAAAGCTACGTACCTTAACATATTACAAGTCTTCTTCTTCCTTGTTCGATCCCTTTCCATGCCCCTGAGGGCCAAAATAATCTTAAAAATTAAAATAAGTCTTCTTCTTAAATTATTTTGAACTGTGTTTATTGACACCTTTAAATTTCCGGTTCTACATAGAAAAAAGGTTACTGCTAATTATTCTTGCAAATACTTTTCGTAATTGCTATGCATACTATGCATTGACTTGAAAATGCTACCTACCTATCTTTTGCAGGGTAATATTCGGCATGCTAGTTTCATTACCGGTAACCCTCCTCTATTACATCTTATTAGGCATATGAAGAAAAATTAGGGGCGGCATCAATAAAGCATATGGAGCATCCAAAGTATTTTGTCTCTCCATCAAATTATCAACCATGCCAGCCACCAGTCGGTCCCATCATGTTAGAACTAACCATCATTAGGCAAGTCATTAGCGAGACCAATGGTGTTGGGATTCTCCACTCGTTTTAAATGCTTCAAAAATAGACAATAATGGACACTTTGGAAAGCTGATACATGGAAGACTAAGATCGGTGGCTTCAAATGAGGTAAGGAATATTTTCAAGTCCTGGATTAGATGGTCATAGTAGAAAGATTAGTGGGAGCCGAAAGGAAATGGATTTTATCATGACTTATGATTAAGGTAGGAGACTTAATTTTTCTTGTATGAAGTCTGTTGGTAACAAGAATGTTTGACCAAATGAAAAGGTTGGAGAAGAAAGGCAAAATCATTCCTTTTCTACTTTTTGTGTTGGTGTCAAATTCATCATACACTATTTCTTGCTTCTCCGTTTCAGATGCCTTTGGTTTTGAAGGTTTAAGAAATAGATTTCATCAGTGATGGCTCTTTAATTGCTGGTATCATTGATTCCCAAATCTAGATCCCTTTTCAAATTTAATCATGTTGTTGGATCTCATTCAATGATAAAGTCGGTAACTTTATTTATTTATTTTTCTCTCTTTTGATAAGAACTAATGAAAGAGTCTTTCTCCTTCTCCAACCCCTTCCCATATTTACGGGACAAGGAACTTATGACCTGCAAGTGGAATGATGTCAAGATGAGTTTATTCTTACTATATGCAAATTTATGACAAAATGCGGTTGGATTTAAGTTAACTTTGACAACATAAATAAGAAGACCAAACACCTAACTCAACTTTTCATCTTAATCTACGTTCTACAACATGTGATTGGTGTGCACAAATTGTTAAAAAGTTTAGATAAAAAATACTCCCTGGGTCCCTTAATTATTGTATTGTTTGACCCGGCACACGGATTAAGAAAAAATAATTGACTTGATTATTAATATTGATATAATGTGTAATTATTAATATTGGTATAAAGTGCAATTTCCTTTAATGTTCATGTGTATGTGGTTTATAATTAAAGTAGGGGAAGAAGTAAGAGTAAAATGGTAAAAATAATGTATTAAAAGGAAAGTTTTTAAACAAGATAATTATTTTAGAACGGATAAAAAAAGAAAAAAAAGACAATAATTTAAGGACGAAGGAGTAGAATTTTGAATATCTAGTATTATTTTTTATTATAAAAATCCTTTGCGTCGGAGATTGACCTCTTTAATTCACGCCTGAATATCAATTTCTATGCTGGGCTCTCTAGGGGTTGACCTCTTTAATGCCCGACCGAGTATCAATCAATTTCTATGTTGGGCTCTCTAGTCTGAATATGTTCTAGTATGGTTTTCTTGTTTAGGACAGTTTTCCCAAGGGAGTATTTATTATTTCAAGACCTGTTATTCTTAGGCCCAATTCATGTCTTACTCTGCCCATTTCAATTTTATTTTGTGTATTATTATAGAATAATAATATGTATGATAGTTCAAAAAAATTTAGAGTTATTTTCAGATTAATTATTCCACAGACCAAAAAAAATAACTAATTAAAGCGTAAAATAAGATTTAATAACGTTACATTATTTTTTTTAACTAATTTTGTACATAATAACTAAATATTTATATCAGAATAAATTTTATTACAGAATAAATCTTAAATTACAAAATAAATTTTAGTACAAAAAAACTAATTTAAGAATGCAATAAAATTTAATTAAACATATAAATCAGATCTGGAAAAATTTATGTATCTGAAGTTTTCCATTTATCATTAAACTATAGAAAAAAAATTATAACATTTACCGTAAACCCATAATATGTACGGTTGTTCTAAAAAATTTAGGTTAATTTCAGATTAATTAGTTTACAGACGAAAAAAATTTAACTAATTAAACTGTAAAATAAAAATAAAAAAATTACATTATATAAATTTGGATTAATTTTTTATTTAAAGCTTAAACCAAATAAATGAAAATCAACTCTTAGATTTGCAAATGAAGAATAAAAAAGAAATAAATAAATAAAATGATTCAAGCAACCCATTGCAGAATTAAAATGCTTAATTTATACAGTATTTTTTGTGGAATTGAAAAAAATAAGTAATAACAAAATTGATGTAGTAAAACTACGATAAAACAAAAAAATAATTGAAACGAAGTATATTTTAATTTACTTACCTCCAAATCACTGAAAGCAATTAAGTTTTCCGAGTTGAAGATCCCAGAAACGGCGAAGTCCCAATCTACTACCTTTTTGTTCGAAAAATTCCACAATCACAATACCTCAAATCTATTAATTTCAAATAATTCATGTTAAAAAATTTAAAAACATCAACAGATATGAACATATATGTCAAGAAATTTGAAAGAAGACGATATCTATACATTTTGACTAACTAATGTTAATAATATTTAAAAAAAAAATTTTTTTGAAAGAAGACAAGATATGTTCATTTTTACAAATGAATGCTAATATTGTTAGAAAAAATCATCAGATCTGAAGATATATTTTTTAAAAAATTCGAAATAAGACGAAATCTAGAGATTTTTACAAATGAATGTTAACATTTTTTTAAAAAATCGTCAGATTTGAAGATATATTAAAAAAAATTTGAAGAGTAATGATATGGTTACCTAAGAGCACCTCCAATGGGAGGTTCAAAAATTTTCAAAAAGCTTTATCAAAAGCTTCATACCATTGTAGCTCACTCTCATTTATGACTAGGATGGAACAGGTTGAAAACTATCAACTAGTTTGATGTCGGCTGACTAAGCAAAAAAATTATTTTTTTAATCCCATTGATTCCCACCATGTCCAATGGCTCTTTTTGCCAAAAAAACAAACAAACAAACATTATCCAATGCACTACACAACCGTAATTTTTTTCCATTACGTGAATAAATTATTTGAACACAAAATATTATTTTAAATGTGATTTTTTTCCATTACATGAATAAATTATTTGAACAAAAAATATTATTTTAAATGTAATTTTTTTCTACAAATACGATAAATTAAGAAGTTAATAAATTATTTGTTGGACATAATATATATTTTTTATAATTTTTTTTATGTTTTAAAATAAAGTAATTACTTTTATAAGTATATTGTTAAAGAATAAAATATTTAATAGTGGGTCCATAAAATAAAACTTTTAGAGATTTATCTATAGTGGAGAATAGGTTTATAAGTAAAAGGTTTATGAACTGATAACATGACATGGTGGATAAACCTGTTAAAGGTTTATCAACTGGAGATGCTCTAAAGAGTACCAAATTTTTTGCACCAAATGATGTGTTAGATGATGTGATGTATTAATTATGATTTTTAATTTTGTTTTTTGTACCACATCAGCTGCCACATCATCTGACACATCATTTGGTGCAAAAAATTTAGTACTCTTTAGGTACTCATAGCATTATTCAAATTTGAAATAAGACAAGGTTCGGACATTTTTACAACTGAATGTTAATATTGTTAGAGAAAAACGTCATATCTGAAGATTTGTTCAATAAAGAAATTGAAATAAGATGAGATCTGGACTTTAACAGTTATAAATGTTAAAATTGTTAGAAAAAATCATCACATCTAAAGATATAAACAAAAAAAATAAAAATTAACAGAAGACGAAATCTGGAACTCGAATTGAAGAATATGAATGTTAATAAAGCTGATTTGGGGGAAAGCTAGAAGCGAATCATCTTGAATTGATGATAAACGCTTCCAGCAAACCTTTTCAATCATAGTAATCTCTGTAAAAGGATATAGGTTTTTGTGTTTTGGGTTGGGAAAATGGGTACGCGGCACCGTATATAGGTTTAGAAGTAGGTTTAGTAACTATGATTACACCAGCGTAGTGAGGGGTTAGGGTAGGGGTGGGATATCGAGATGCAGCTGCTACTCTGCTAGGGTTATCACATAGGTGTACAGGGTATTTGGCTTGTGTCGTTGATAAATCGAAGAAAGTGGTTGTGTTGGAAGATGTTCCTATTGTGCATGAATTTTCGGATGTACTCTCAACTGATTATGATTTACCTCCGGATAGGGAATTGGAGTTTTGTGTTAAGTTGTTACTAGGTATCGCGCCATTGTCGAAAGCACCGTATCGCATGACACCGGCTGAGTTAAAGGAATTGAAACTTCAATTGGAGGAATTGCTGAATCGGGGTTTCATTAGACTAAGTGTATCGCCTTGGGGTGCACCGGTATTGTTTGTGTATTGATTATAGAGAGTTAAATCAAGTAACTATTAAGAACAAGTATCCTCTTCCGCACATTGATGATTTGTTCGACCAACTTCAGGGTTCCGTTGTGTATTATTCCAAGTTCGATCTTAGAAGCGGTTATCATCAATTGAAGGTTCGGGCGGAAGATATTCCGAAGACGGCATTCAGAACTCAATATGGGCACTTTGAGTTTGTGGCTATGCCATTTGGGTTGACTAATGCACCGGCCGTGTTTATGGACTTGATGAATATGGTGTTTTTACCGTATCTTGATTGCTTTGTAGTTGTATTCATTGATGACATTCTCGTGTACTCAAAGTCCCAGGAGGAGCATGAGAAACATTTGAGGTTAGTATTGACAGTGTTAAGGGAAAAGAAGTTGTTCGCACAATTTAGTAATTGTGCATTTTGGTTTGAGGAAATCTCTTTTCTAGGCCATGTTGTATCGGGTGAAGGCATTTCGATGGATCCAACCAAGATTGAAGCTGTAGTAAATTGGTAAAGACCCGAGTCAGTAACAGAAGCGGGTTATTATCGAAAGTTCATAGAAGGGTTCTCTAAGATTGCAACGCCGATGACTAATTTGACACAAAAGAATAAGCCCTTTCTATGGAATGATAAAAACAAAGCGAGTTTTCAGGAATTAAAGAGGAGATTGACTACGGCTCCAATTTTAGCATTTCCAAATGGACATGATAGGTTGGTTATCTACAGCGACGCTTCGAAAGAGGGTTTGGGTTGTGTTTTGATGCAAAATGGAAGGGTCATTGCTTATGCTTCTCGAAAGTTGACTTCGTATGAACAGAATTACCCCACCCACGACCTTGAGTTAGCTGCGATTATCTTTGCTCTTCATAAGTGGAAGCACTATCTTTATAGAGCTAAGTTTGAAGTGTTCACCGATCACAAGAGTCTCAAGTACTTATTCTCACAAAAGGAGTTGAACAATAGACAATGAAGATGGATAGAACGGCTAAAGGATCACGATTGTAGTATCTTATATCACCAAGGAAAAACCAACGTAATAGCGGATACACTTAGTCGGAAAGCCTACATTTCTTGTTTGATGGCTCGTGAATGGAAGATGTTTGAAGATGTCTAAGATTGGGATCCTCGTATGTCTAAACATGGAATGATCTTTGCTAACATTTGAGCTACACTAGTATTGTTCCAATGGATTAAAGAAACTCAAGAGGATGACCCGAAATTGAAGACATTGATTGATGAATTGGAAGAAGGTAAAACACCGAATTTCACAAAGAACAACGATGGTATCCTTATGTTTCGAAATAGAGTTTGCATACCAATAATTGATGGAGTAAAACGACAAGTGTTAGAAAAAGCTCACAAGTCTAAGTATGCCATTCATCCGGAGAGTACTACGATGTATCGAGACTTGAAGAAATTTTTTTTGTGGAGCTGTATGAAAAGAGAAGTAGCTGAGTTTGTATCAAGATGCTTGACTTGTCAAAGAACTAAAGCGGAACATCAATGACTGGCGGGATTGTTACAACCATTGGAGATTCTGGAATGGAAATGGGAGAATATTGCGATGAATTTTGTGACAGGGTTACCACGGACTCGTTGAGGTGCGGTTTGGGTTATTATCGAAAGATTGACCAAGTCGGCTCATTTTCTTCCTATTACAATGACATACTCGATGGAGAAACTTGCTAGTTTGTACATTCAAGAGATTGTGAGGCTACATGGGGTATCGGTTAGCATTGTATCGGATCGAGATTCACGGTTTACTTCACGATTTTGGTAATCACTTCAAGATGCTTCGGGTATGAAGTTGACTATTAGCACGACATTTCATCCACAAACCGACGGACAATCCGAGAGAACCATCCAAATACTTGAAGACATGTTGCGAGCTTGTTCGATGGATTTCAAGGGCACTTTGGATCAGAGGCGAAGCTTGTAACACCTTGACCTTACTTCCTTCCTGGTTAACTCATAATCACTTTATATTGACCTTGAAACCCTCGAAGAGTGAGGTGTCATGCTTGTTAAGTGTGACGTGTTGAATTGAGAATCGTATTTGACATGTAGTTAATCTATGTTGTGTCGTGCGTTGTTTCCGTACTCGTTTGAGGCTATTCTCGATCTTGATCGACATCTGTATACGATGATCATTTCCCCGTCCCATTGACCTAATCTTGGTTTAGACTCCTTCACGATTGATGATCATATTGATCTCGTCGTTATTCCGTACACCGAGTCATTTTGAGTGTTTCATGTGCCCCAATTTATACTCAAATCTCTATATGATGGATTACATGAGCATTGAGTTGAACTTCTAGCATTGTTTTCGGACCTTTCGGGAACCTTTCTCGAGTGTTTCGACCTTCCCATAGACTTAGAATCACTTTGGGATAATTTAGAATCATTTCGGGAGCATTTCGGAGCATTTTCGAAGAGTTCGGAGAAGCTGGGAACAAATCGATCACCCCGAGGAGATCAAAGCGATCGCTCTATATCCAAAAGGAAAAGCGATCGCCCTGGGATAGGGCAGAGCGATCGCCCTGCCCCGACTCTGCTCATCCGGTTTTCGTTCTTTCTCGGTTTTTAACATTTTTAAGTGGTTTAAAATGCTCAAACAAGCTCGGGATTGGACCAAACATTTACCCATGGTATTAATAACATAACCCAACCTTATTTCCCCTCATTTTCTTCCTCCAACCCAGCTGAGATAGAGAGAGAGACTCTAGGGAGAGGAAGGAGAGAGAGAAGAGAAGAGAAGAATCGCGATTTCTTGAGCGTTTAAAGTTGGATTCGTGTGCCGTCTTTGCTAGAGCGTAGCTAGCGACGAGGGGAATGATTCTAACTAAAAGGATTGTCCAATCTGTTGAGGAATCACCACGCCACCTCTTCTCCTACGTTTTAGAGAGAGAAAATGAAATTTTGAGAGAGAGAGAAAGCTTGATTCGGACTTGGATCGAGCTTGGGATCGACGTGTGGACTCCGTAGTGGCATAGAGGTCGCGGAGGAATACATTTTCACCCGAAGCCCCTTTTATTTCGTGGAGGATTTGCGTTGTGTAGTAAGTTACTAATCTCTTTCTTAGATTTTGAGCATCGTAGTGTAATATCACGATGATTACATGTTATACATGTTGTATATGAACTCCCTACATGCTATTCTTGTCCAATGTGATATTCTAGCATGATTAAATGATGAGTACTGATGAATTGTTATTACTTTTGTGGTCTCCGAATATTAGAGACTTGTGGAGTTCATTGTGGTACACGTTGTTGTTGATTATTGTGATGGTTGTTGTCTCCAAGTATTAGAGACTCCTCAAGATCGTGATGTGAATATTATTGTTGTTTCACGATTTGTAGACTCGTGGGTTTATTTTATAGTTGGGTTCCGGCAGTAAAGTCGTCGATGACTTGTTTTAGTTCTATAAAGCATGTGTAGCTTATTGAGATTATAATCGTTAATATTCTTGCGATGACTCGTGAGATTTACATGGGTAGTATATACCCCGAATGTTGGGTATTATGATTGACACGGTTAATTAGGGACGATACTACGGTTCGTTTGAGGTTTAATTTGTAGATGACCGACTCTAACGGTATTGTATAGGACGTAAAGATTATATGTCGTATAATGCGGTAATGAGTAGATAAACCGATGTAGGTTGTATCTTAGTCTCCTACAGTGTGGGATGAAAAATTGTTGAGATTGTGACCCAATAGAACTTGACTTGGGTTGACTTAGTCAAATACTAGTTGATTACGAAGTATGTTGAATCGTTGACGTAAACCTTATGCCTTAGCAAGGGTTAATTATCTATATTAGTCTGTCCATAAGTTTTATCGAATAGTCGTGCCCCTTAGTGCACGACAGTTCGTATGAGACGAATAGTCTCGATCTTTGGATGATGAGTTGATTGTATTCTAGGTGGTTAATGATGCACCTTGGTTATTGTTCCAATACGGACGATGTGACTTGTAGAGAGTCGTGATATGTATACTACACGATGGAAATGAGATGGAATAGATATACATGAGATGAAGTGTATTGTGACCATAGGATACCATAGTGATCCTAAGATGGGCGTGTTAGTGAAGCATTGGTTTACGATTGTAAGTACGAGTAGGCTTACACATGTTGTGATTATAAAGTCTAGCATTTACAGACTTAAATGGTTTGGTGTATGTGTGGTTATTCTAGTAAGTAATAGGATAATAATCATCCTACTTTGATGATTGATTGTGTGTTTAGTATTTACAAGCACATCATGTTAATTTGGTATGTGATTCAATAGAACACATTATGGTTTGATTTCGATGAGTTGTGATTCAATAGAACACATCATGATTTGATTTATTAAGTTTTTGATTCAATAGAACACACATTGATTAGTTTAGCATGAGTAAACATCTACTTGTGCATTGCATCGAGTCCAGCTGGCATATGTGCATTGGAGGTGTACTGCATGTATTGACGCTCGGTTATTGCGGGAGCAGGGGCTTCGTAATAGCCGAAGGCCAATACATTGGGCTTCTCCCTACCGTTGGCCACTGTATGGGTTTTCTCTAGCCCCACAGTTGAACGGAATAAACGGTGACTGTCTATTGTCGACATTATTTTGTATGCATTGGGATACGAACACCGGTCCCTTGTGATACCCATAAGTGGCTAGAGCCGTATTGTCTCGGGTCGTAGGTGATCGAGCGATACGTCGACGTGGATATAGGAAATGGTCCACAACGGGTACTTGTAGATCGTGCTTGACGCGATCGGGTACATATGTTTATTTGGGGATACGAGCACCGGTCCCACTGTGATTTGTGTACGGCAGCAGCAACACAATCATCTATTTTTGTTTGTTGGTTGATATTGGGAAACGTGTCTAACATCAGCGGCACAATTGTTTATTATGGTTCTCTGGAGCAGAAGCGCAGGAATATATTATTATTATTATCTCATTGGATAGCACCGGAGGCATCCTTTATAGTTCTGTGGAGCGGCAGTACGATTGTTTACTACGGCTTCATGGAGCAATAAGGTCGGAAGTGTTTCAAGGGATTTCGAAGGTATACCTCGAATCCACCGTATCCACCTTTATGTGTTTACTTTGAGCCTTATGTGCTTCCTATATGAACGAATGTTGGTCGTGATCTCCAACCAGTGTATGACGACTGACGGCTACTGAACCTCTCGTGAATATAGGGTTGGTTGTCTTATGTGCTATAACCTGTTTATTATCCTGCTATATTAATGTGCATAATACCATGGCATATTGTTACATTAGTAACTTACTAGGTCTTCGACTCATTCCTTTCATTTGTTTTTCCTTAGTTGCAGGATATGTTCCAGCGCAGTGAGGCCTTAGTTCGAAGTTCCTCTAGTTGTATTTAGTTAGTATTTTGTATTTATCTCTTATTTTGTGAGATCGTGGGTTAAACTGAGTTATGTAAACTTAGTATGTCGGGTAGAAACATTTGTATTTATTAGACTTGTATTTGGTGCTGACTTGTGGAGTCGAGCCAGTTGTTCTATTTTATACCTTTAGTTTTCCTGGTTATTGTGGCCGTGTCCCCGTTGGTATTCTACTGTTGGTTTTCCCGAGCGTGTTGTCTCGTGGCGTATTATATATTGTTGTTCTCCGGCGCTTGTTTAGCCGTAGAGGTTTTATTTTGTTGGGATATTATTATTATTCGAGTTTTTGAAACTCCTATCTCATTTAGTTATTCCGCTGCTTGTTTTTGGTTGTGAGCTTTTGTGGCTCGCTTTATTTAGTTATTTCAGTTCTTCTTCCTCGGTTTGGCGCTCCGAGTTGGAATTCAACATCGAATCTTGGACTCGGGTCATCACAAAACTACAGTGGGGCCAAAGGGGGCCATGGTCTCCCTAGCCTTTTGTGTATATGCAATTAACCCCGCTCAATATAATTCTTACAAATTTGTATTTATATATATTATGGCCCCTCTTCACTTCTAAATATTAGCAAATAGAATCTCGTATTGGCGTTGTTCTAAAATTATTTCAATTACTCCATAATCCATGTGTAAATATAAAAAAAATCATATTTCATAATCCATGTGCAAATATAAAAAAAATCAACCTTTGTTACAATATTGTAAAACAAAAATCATATTTATGGAAGTAATATTTTAATTTGGTCCACTAAGTCCATGTGCAAATAGAAGCTTACAAGATGTATTTGGTCCACTAAGTCCAAAACTTTTGTTACGATATTGTAAAACAAAAATCTTTGTTACTTCGTAATCCATGTGCAAATATAAAAAAAAGGAAAAATTATAATTTTGACCAACGTACTAATTGAGAATTCTTGATTTTACCAGCGTACTTTAA
This sequence comes from Platycodon grandiflorus, assembly GCA_016624345.1. NCBI lineage: Eukaryota > Viridiplantae > Streptophyta > Magnoliopsida > Asterales > Campanulaceae > Platycodon > Platycodon grandiflorus. The sequence continues at coordinate 18,348,732 of CM028364.1, read as the reverse complement.
TTAACCCAAATGTGACCAATGTAATATCTATTTGTGCCAATGTTGACCCTGCCGTCAAACCTCCATCCAAAAAATTAACGGGCATGTTTACACTAACGGTAAAGGGTTCAAAATGATACTTGTGAAAAATAGAGGCCCACCAATAATTTTTTTTTCTCTCTCTCAATCTCACACCAAAAAATCCTCTTCAAACCCTTTCTCCCCTTTGTCAATTCCCCTTCAATAGATTAACCCTAATTCATCTCTCAACTCCTTATGCTCTCTCTCTCTAACACGCCACAGCTGTGTGCCCAGACATCCAACCCGGCGTGCCTGCGGTGGCTTCAAGCTCCCATCGGCCAAGTCCTACACCCTCCACCTCCCCGCCGTCTGGTCCGGCCGCATCTGGGGACGCCACGGTTGTTCCTTCAACACCACCGGAGACTGCGACGGATCTCTCTTCTGCAACGGCATCGACAATGACCCAAAACTCGACTAATCTTCATTATCACTAACTTCAACCTCACTTCCATTGTTTTCGCTTTCACCATTGTTTTGGGATTATTATAAAAATGACCAGCGTACTATCAGTTAGGAACCGATTTAACCCCGTACTCCCAATATCCCAAAATTCACCATTGTACTAACAATTTGAGTCCAATGTGGTCCCTACCGTTAACTTTTCAACCAATTTTTTAACGGAGCAGTTAATTTGATTAACGGAGCTAATTTTTGAGGGGTATTTTTGTCCTTTCCTTCCAATACCATCTCAGGCGAGCTCCCGCAGCATATTACGGCCCCAGTCTCAAGTTTCTCAATCTCTCCAACAATGACTTAGCCGGAAATATTCCTCAAAGTCTAACTTCTCTGAAAAGCCTAACCGTTGTTTCCTTAAAGAACAATCATTTATCCGGTACAATACCAAATGGGTTCGATTTTACTTTATACCTGGATCTTTCATCCAATGCGTTCAACAGTTCTTTACCTCCACAATTTGGTGGACGGAAAATAAACTACTTAAATCTTTCCAACAACAAGCTTTCCGGTGCAATACCTCCAGAATTCGTGAAAGACATTCCAAAGTTCAAGCCCTAGCTCTGTTGATTGCAATCCGTGCTGAATGAGAATTAACTTGAGCCAATTGGAGCACAGAAGAGATTGCACAGTTATTCGGGCACCCAGGATTGCCGGCGTTGAGGAGGGGATCGGAGTGGGAGAGGGCGGCGATCGGAGATGGGGGCTGTTGTCGGACTGGGGCTGGGGAGAGATGGGTATGTGACTGCGGTGATTGATCTGAGCAGAAGCTTGGCCGGAGATGATGATGCGTAGGCTCGCTGGAGATTGAACGAGCGAGGGAGAGAGAGAGAGAGAGAGAACGGCGTGGGAATGGAGACCGCCGGAGTAGGCCGCCGCGCGATGCTGCGCGGCACTGGTCGGAGCAGAGACAAAGCTGGCCGGAAAGAATGGAAGGCACGGCTGGAGCGAGGCTGGAATTTGAGGGAAAAGGAGAGAGAGAGAGATCGGAGATGGGGAGAATTTTAGGGTAAGGGCTGCGGCGCTGGAGAGACTGTGATCGGGGCGGAAGAGTATAGTCGGAGATGGCGAGATGGACGGAGGATGAACAGGCTGGGACTGCTGTAGCACTCGAGGGGGAGAGAGAGAGAGGGCGTGGGCATGGGGAGGAAGAGTTGACTGCGCAAGGGTTTTCAAATGTTTTGGGATGGTTGAATTTGGAAGGAAAGGACAAAAATACCCCTCAAAAATTAGCCCCGTTAATCAAATTAACTGCTCCGTTAAAAAATTGGATGAAAAGTTAACGGTAGGGACCATATTGGACTCAAATTGTTACTACAATGGTCAATTTTGGGATATTAGGAGTACGGGGTTAAATCGGTTCCTAACTGATAGTACGCTGGTCATTTTTATAATAATCCCAAAACAAGCTCATTCCATCTTCTTCTTCCTTAGGCTTTAGAGAGAGTTCTTGAGAGAGAAAGTCTCATATCTTGGTCATTTGGTGTCGGATTGACGATCTGTCTTCGCCATCGCGAAGTTCTTAGCTAAGAAAAGACATTCCCTGGGTTGCATGTAGAAGTCCATGGCATATTTATTTTGGTGGTGTATTGCACTCGATTATTACAGGAGCCAGAGCTACATAATAATCGAAGACCAATACATCGGGCCTCGCCCTACCGTTGGCCACGGTAGGGGAATAGCGCTAAGTGTTGTCTGGTACAGCCGTAACTTTGGTAAGCTATTACCGTGGTAATTTTTTTGGGTTGTAGGGACCGGGGGCACCCAGTGTTGTGAATACAGAAAATGATTCACATGTTCTTGCTCTTGTGTTATTGAGCTCTTGGTTTTGGTTATGGTTCGAGCACGTCAACAACGGCTTCAAATTCTTAATTCTGGTTTATTGATCGAGCACGTCAACAACGGCTTCGATATTTGGTATTATATTAGTTGGTTGGTTGGAAGTATTGGTTTGGTCGGAGGTGTACGTCGGCGCCGTATCCCTTTAAACGTGTGTACTTATCGCTCTTATGTGCTTCCTATATAAGCGAATGTTGGTCATGGTTTTCAATCGGTATGGGACGGTTGACGATCGTTGAGCTTCTCATGTAGTATGGGGTTGTATGGTTACATGTTATACTTGTTTTATACCTTGGCCTGTAAGCGATTTTATGATGCAATATCATGTATACTTGATATTATTATTGTCTTGCATCTAGCATGTCATATTGTTGCATTAGTAGCTTATTGAATTTCGACTCACCCCGTTTCGTGTTTATTTATTTTCCTTAGATCACAGTCTGGCGAGAAATTCTTAGCCAGTTCGTGTTCGGTACCGGCGGGCTAGTCAATAATTCTTTTGGGTAGATGCACCTTGTGCCTTGTATTTTCTTTTGGTGAGGCCGAGGGTGTACATGTTATGTAAACATTAATTGTATTACTGGGTAGTTGTCTTTGTACTTGTTCATTGTGTATTATTCTTTTGTTGGCTCCAACATGGTTGTCGGGCTTGATGTAACTATTAACTTTTATTTACTGCGCAACTCTGTTATAGTTTATGTTTATCTCGAGCTCGATAGCTCGTGGTGTTTGTGGCTAGCTAATGTGTGATTTCTCCGGCTTGTTGTAATAATGTCGTTGAGGTTTTGTTTTTGTTTTAAAGGTTTTGTCTGCACGTGCATTACAGGATTTTCACATGACTTTACTCTTGCATTTTAAAAAGAATTTCTGAAATGCCCTTTTCGTGTTCTCGTCATTGCGCATCGAACGGGATACCACATAGGTTCTTGGGTCGGGTCACAACAAAAATAATATTGAGCCCATGTATTATTTTGTTCTAGAATGATATTTTATAACTATGGCAACAAAAAAGTATATATTGTTTTTTTATATTTATATTATTAGCATGCTTTTACGCTGTATAATTATTAAATTTTATTATTATGCGGCTTGCATTCATCATCCAAGGAAGGAAATTATACTGCAAGATTTGGACAAAGATGTTATATGTATGAGTGTGAATGAAAGTGTTTCTTTTTCATCCATTGGTATGTTCAAACGTGTTTATGTGTATAATGTATTTAATTTGCAATACTTTTAGAGCTTAAATTAATGTAATTGTAATAATATATTTATCTTTGTATTTTTAAGTTATTGGGATATTGGTGATCCAATTTTTAAAAGTAGTTTTTGTGGTGCTTTGTTTTGATATGAAGAGAGATTATTTTGTCATTACAAGACCCGCAATCCAATGTATAGTTTATGTTGCATACAAGAAAAAATACAACTTTCTGCTTTAAAAGCACCCCTTTGAGAGTTACAAGAATTGTTATATAGTAACACTGATAAATGCAAGCATTTTCGAAAAAGTATACGTTCATATAACAACATGTTTTGTTTCACTTCAATGGGAGGAAAGATCGATTCACGTGTAAATCAAGGGAGCTCTCTTCCTGTTTTCAAGCTTCAAGGTCAGAATTATCATTTAATTAGAAGTCTACTTCCATCGGTAGGTGCAAATCCTTAGTTTGCACAATTGTATATTTACGATACTGAAAATGAAATTGCAAATTGTATAGCTTCTGTCAGGTAAATATTATAAAATCATTGATATATTTTTTATTTTATATTTATTATGTAATTGCATACACAAAATATATTAATATTATAATTATTTTATTTTTCAGGCAAGATCGAAGTAGTAATGATCTTCATTCTGAGATTGTAACTGATTTGAAGTCCATGTTAGATACAGATAATGTTTTGGTTAAATCTTTTCGAATGTCGAAAGATAATATGGTTCATGAAAAAAGATCAGATGTGAAATTAAAATTGATCAGTAGACGTAGTAGAGACGCAAGGAGGTATAATCTCCCTACTGCATCTGAGGTTGCTGTCTTAATTGTTGGTGATTTTGACGAAATGCGGGGTGATATATAGGGATATTTTGGTTGAGACTTAGACAGGATAACTTAAGCGTATAAATGAATTGAATGTCTCTTGCCTAGCTCTTCAATATCCTTTAATTTTTCCTTACCGCGAAGATGGGTATAGAGAAGATATTCCGTTCTCTGATGCCAAAAATGGTTGTGGAGGACGTAAACAAGTTAGTATAAGAGAATTTTTCTCTTATAAAATGCATGAAAGGGAGTGTGAGTCGACAAACATTATGCTTTCTCAGAGACTATTTCAGCAATTTGTTGTTGATGCGCACACTATGGTTGAATCTGCACGGTTGACTTACATTAGGTTGCACCAGAAGCAATTGCGATGCAAAATGTATAAAAGTCTGCAAAAAGCTCTCTTAAGTGGTGAAACTGATGGGTCGACTCAAGGGAAGCAAAATTATATTGCCATCAACTTTTATTGGCGGAGCTAGATATATAATACAAAATTATCAAGATGCCATGACAATATGTAAATGGACAAGTTATCCGAATTTATTTCTTACATTTACATGTAATCCAAAATGGCCTGAAATTGTCAAATTTGTTGAAAAGCATAGATTAAAGCCTGAAGATTGTCCAGATATTGTGTGCAGAGTATTTAATAACTAAATTTGATCGGTTGATACAAAACCTTCGCAAAAAAAAAGATTTTTGGGAATGTCCGAGCAGGTATCATTATTTATTATAAATGTGTATTTTTTAAAAATACCGCAATTTTATTATAAGTATTTTAACTTAATTACACATTTTATAGATAATATATGTCTAATTTTATTTTATTTTTCTACAATAATTTATACGGTTGAGTTTCAGAAGAGGGGTTTGCCGCATGCGCATATATTATTGTTTCTTTCTCAAGAAGACAAATTTCTAACGGCAGAATCAATTGATCGTGTCATTTCTGCAGAGATTCCTGATGAAAATGATGATCCAGTTTATTATGCCGCAGTTTGAGATTTTATGCTTCACGGTCCATGTGGTAATGAACGTAAAAATTCTCTTTGCATGATAGATGGTCGTTGCTCAAAGCATTTTTCCAAATGTAGAGATAATGGAAGGACGATTCTTAAGAATGGAGTTCTATTAGATAATAGATATGCTGTTCCTCATAATAGATATTTATTGATTACATATGGAGCGTACCTGAATGTGGAGTGATGTAATTAATCTCGTGCGATCAAATATTTGTTTTAAATATATAAACAAGGGTCATGATTGAGTGACTGAGACATTTTATCAAAGTTCAAATAATGAAAAAACTGAGAAGAATATTGACGAGGTTAGTTTGTACTATGATTGTAGATACATTTCCTTATGTGAAGCTGCTTGGAGAATTTTTGGATTTGAGATACAGTATAAAGACCCACCAGTAGAGCGTTTAAGTTTTCATCTTCCAAATCAACAAAATGTTGTTTTCTCTGATTCAGATAAGATTGACTCTATCATGAATTGGGAATCAATCAATCAATGTACTCCCTCCGTCCCGAATAAATATTCCTAGTGGATAAAACACAGGAATTAAGAAACATAATTAATGATGTGATGTAAAATGTGTTCTGACCATAATACCCATGAACATTAATTGAGTTCAACTACTTTAAATAATTGAGTTGTTTGGGATGTGTTATATTAAATGAAGCTTTAAGGGTATATTAGGACGAATGGTAGAGAATAGGTAGATCAAAAGTCTTTAGGAACATTAGTTGGGACATCCCAAAATAGAAAGTAGAAACATTTATCTTGGATGGAGGGAGTATGTTTTTGGCATAGATGGAAGCGAATAAGAAATATGACCAAGCAAGAGAATTAACATATGCTCAATTTCCAACAAAATTTGTTTGGAAATCAGATGCACGTGAATGGACGCCAAGGAAAAGAGGTTTCACAATTGGACAAATTTTCTTGTTCCTCCAGCTTCTGGTGATTTCTACTATTTGAGACGCCTTCTGAACGTAGTACGTGGTCCGACGTGTTATGAGGATTTATGCTTAATTAATGGGGTGGAACATCCTTCGTTCCGGGATGCTTGCTACGCACTAGGACTGTTAAATAATGAGATGGAATATATCGATGGGATTATCGAGGCTAGCTATTGGGCATCAACTCAATCATTCAAAGTTCTTTTTGCTAGCCTATTATCGTCTGGATCTATCAGTAGACCTGAAGTAGTTTGAGATTCGTGTTGGTCTTATATGTCTGATGACATTCTATACAATCAACGAAATTTGCTTTAACATCAAGGTATGTATCAATTTGTTTTTTATTATTTTTTTGTTCAACGAAATAGATTACAGTGTAGGATTCTGTGAATAACGAAATTTGAATTTTAGAGATAGATAGAGAAAGTGCATTATATTTGAATTTTAGAGATTACAGTGTAGGATTCTGTTATAACCCTAGAATACTAAGCAATAGATTTTTATGAATTACCATCACTTAAGTAAATATGGTTTAATTTCAATTTTTAACCAAGTATTTACGTTTTTTAAAAAATAGTGTTTTTTATTACACCATGTGCATTGCACGGGTTAATGCCTAGTATTTAGAAAAGTAACTAAACTAGCTAGTTGTTTTGAGGCCACTGGAATTGTTAGCATAATCTTGTTAGTTGTTTTGCCCATTGTTTCCGAAGCATAAGTCCAAATCACTTGTTGACCAAGTCAAGTCTCGGGATTAGTTTCTTGTGAAATGAACAATTTGAACCTACCATTTTTAAGTTTTCTTGTTGACCACACAAAAAATCAATTAATCTCCATAAATAATAAATTCAAACTCAAATTACTTAACTGCCCAATCATATTATTACAGTAAAAATATAAACATACTAAAAATGATAATTTTAGTCAAACTACAGAGAAAAATGCGGTCGCAGTGTACTAACAGGATGTAGACTTAATTTATTATTATTATTATTATTTAATTTAATTGAGGGTTTTATGGTACACTTGGCAATTTAGAGGCGGTGGAGTGTGGCACTTTGTGGCGGTGGTTACTTGCTATAAATCCAACCACTTCATCATTCGCAGTTCACTCACTGTGCTTTTAATAAAATCAAAATCATCATAATCATATACAGGAGAGGAGAGCAGAGGGGAGAGAAGAATGTCAGCTGGTCAGGTTATTCGTTGCAAAGGTATGATCTTCTGTGTTTCTGATGTGGGTTTTGTTAGATTTTCTTGGATTTTGGTTTTTGAGTGTATCATTTGTGAAAGATCAATAATTTTCTTTGCTAGAGTTAATTGTGGCCTTGTGGGAAATTTTTATGTCGATTTTTCCTGTTCCTTGTTCTCCTCTGTTTGTATATCGTTGAATTTGGTATTTTTATCTACGACAAAAGCTAATGTATGTCTGAATCATCATCCTTGGGGTGGTATCATCCTTGGGGTGGTCTAGTGACAGAGTTGGACCTTCACACCTGAGATCTCAGTTCGATCTCATTTCAAAAGCTAATCTGTATCTGAATCATAATCCTTTCTTTGATATATATATATATATATATATATATATATATATAGTCTTATTCAGTCCCTTCCTTCTTCTTCGAAAAGAGTCCATTATATTATTTTAGGACGGTTTACTTAAATAATCACTTTAAAATAATTATGGTTATAATTTTTATAATCTTTTATTTTTACCTTCTACTTGGTCGTAATCATTTTAGTTATGCTTAAGTATTTTTGTAATTATAACCAACCCCAATGACACTAATATATTTCAAAATAATTAGATTTTTCAAATATAGACTATTTGGGTGGAACGGAAAGAGTATTTTTCAAGGACCATTATTTACTTGGATGATTGTCTAGAGAGAAGTTTTTGTTGGTTCCCGGAGGAAAGATTCATAAATCCCTTACCAGAAACAAAAAAAACAAAAAAAAGAAATAGAAAATGTGTCCCTCTTTTGTTAATGTAAATTTAGCTTATTTTTTGCAGCGGAAATTTTTTGAAAAAAAGAAAAATCATAAATCATAGGGAGTTAGTGTTCACATACAGTTGGATCATTGCGTATGAACTGATGGCCAAAATTTACATGCATATATTTATTGTCTAATTATGTCCATCAATACCCTTTGATAAAGCTCCGCCTGGCTTTATTAATCGAGTTGCCACATAAACAGCTCCTTGAATAGTTGAATGTGTGGGATCATTCTCAACTTTTGATTTTGATTTTGATTATTTTTTTTGACTGCTTAATCAATTATAACCAAATAAGGTTAATTTCTTATTTATTCGATATATATGTATATGCATTAAAGATTTTTCCATGTATTGTAGCTGCGGTGGCATATGAAGCAGGGAAGCCATTGGTGATAGATGAAGTCGAAGTTGCACCACCACAGAAGCATGAAGTTCGTTTGAAGATCCTCTTCACCTCCCTATGTCACACTGACGTCTATTTCTGGGAGGCAAAAGTATGTATCCTAGTAACTCACTACCATATCACAATAACACTATCATATGCACTTGACTTATTGCAATCAAGTGGTAAAGCCATGGAAGATATTTGCATCAATGATCTTATGACTAATAACGCGCCTAAATTTTCCTTTCTTATTCATACTGATATTAAAACATCCGGAATGTATTATCCATGGAGAAAGCCATTGAATCACAATAGCGCTGCCGAAAAAGAAATAAGCATTAGCCATTCTCTATAATTCAGTAATATTGGTTTAAGTTTAGTTTGCCAATTTCCGCTCTGAAGAAAATTAAAATTGCTCACATTGTTGCAGGGACAAAATCCCTTGTTTCCTCGCATTTTAGGCCATGAGGCTGGAGGGTATGAATGCCTACATCTCTCCTCTTTTTTTTTTTTTTTTACAACTTTGTTCAGTATGTAGGTGTTTCGAATGATTATATCCCTTTTTGGTTTTATTTTCTGGATTTACAGAGTTGTAGAGAGCGTAGGAGAGGGGGTTACTGAGCTGAAACCAGGGGACCATGTCCTTCCTATTTTTACAGGGGAGTGTGGGGATTGCCGCCACTGTAAATCAGAAGAGAGCAATATGTGTGATCTTCTTCGGATTAATACTGATAGGGGAGTTATGCTTAGTGATGGCAAATCAAGGTTCTCCAAAAATGGGCAGCCTATTTACCATTTCCTTGGCACCTCCACCTTTAGCGAGTACACGGTTGTTCATGTTGGCTGTGTCGCCAAGATCAACCCTGCTGCTCCACTTGACAAAGTGTGTGTTCTGAGCTGTGGAATTTCCACAGGTAGGGAATACTTTTGGCTGATAATTAATTATAAATGTCAACAATACTTTCTGGATTTTGATGTGTTCTGTTTTTGGGGGTAATTAAGGTATGGGTGCAACCCTGAATGTTGCCAAACCGAAGAAGGGTATGAGTGTTGCTGTATTTGGATTGGGAGCTGTAGGCCTTGCTGTGAGTTTTTCTCTTCATTTACTGAATTCAGTCACTTGAAAGGATTATGCTTGGATTTTCTTTTTGTATCACTATTTGTATTACAAAAATCGAGAATATCAGGCTGCGGAGGGTGCTCGAATTGCTGGTGCCTTGAGGATTATTGGTGTTGATCTGAATCCCAGTAGATTCAATGATGGTAAGTATGTTCATAATTTAGCCAATTTGGTACCATGCTTTGGCTGGTACGCATCGGCATATCCTCTGTTTGGTCAGGTGATTTCTCAGTTAAACATCACTGTGAAGATGATTCTTTACTTACTCTTTGAAACAGCCAAGAAGTTTGGTGTTACTGACTTTGTTAACCCAAAAGATCATAACAAGCCTGTTCATGAGGTTGGTTACTTTACATATGGATTTTTTGCTTTTTCTGTTTTCATCACGAGTGTTTCTTGCTTCAGAATCATGCTATGAGTGCACTGTATTTAATTTCTTCCTCCCCCTCCACCCACAACCCCCACCATACATAAACATGCGTGTTGTACTCTCTAAAGTAATGAAATATGTCTGGTGATCTTTTATTTAGTAAATTTGTAGAAACTCAAGACTTTTACTTGATTACTAGGTGATTGCTGAGATGACCGATGGAGGAGTTGACCGGAGCGTGGAGTGTACCGGAAACGTCAATGCGATGATATCCGCCTTCGAATGTGTTCATGACGTACTTCCTTTGCTTTTCTGTCTCTCCAATTCTTGGAATTTTAGTTGGTTACCCTTAAGATGCCAGTTTGTAATATTTGATCATCATATTTGCAGGGTTGGGGTGTCGCGGTACTTGTTGGTGTCCCAAACAAAGACGACTCGTTCAAAACTCATCCTATGAATCTGTTGAATGAGAGGACTCTCAAAGGCACCTTCTTTGGCAACTACAAGCCCCGAACTGACATTCCAGGGGTGGTAGAAAAGTACATGAACAAGGTAACCTGCCTATGCATAATTCGTCCGGCCTTGTACTTTACTAATTTAAAATTTTTCGATCCTACTTCTGAATTTGATGTTGTTTTGTGGCAGGAGCTTGAAGTAGAGAAATTCATAACCCACCAAGTTAGTTTCTCGGAGATTAACAAAGCATTCGATTATATGCTCAAGGGGGAAGGTCTTCGATGTGTCATCCGTATGGATGCTTAGGAAGTCATCAACATGGTGTTGTGTTGATGTGGTAATTGGTTTCTAGTTAGATGGTTAGAAAGAGCTCAAAAAATAAATTCTGTGAGGCCTGTGCTTAGTTGACGAGCAAGTCTTCCATGATTTCGAATATAAATCAATGCATGGTTTAATTTTTCTCACTTGTTTGCACCCCTTCTCCTTCTCCTTGATTTCTGCTTCTTTGCACGATTTTTATCTGAAACTGCACAATACATGTTTGATGCAAAAACACATGTGGAATAAGGGGTTTGCTTGAAGTTGTAAGGAATTGGGCACGACATTTTGCTCAACATTCTACGTTTAAGAAAGGCAGATTGTGTTTAAAATTTTCAATCTATGAGATTGACATTAAGGTAGGATGTCAGACACAATATGATATGACCCAAGTTTGGCGCATGCAGAATGTTGAACAAACACAAAAACCCAGTTCTTCCAGGAGGGGCTAAATTTTTTTAGTTTTAATTTGATCTTTGGAAGAATGATATAAGTCATAAGGCAATCTTAATCAAATTTACAGTGATACTGTCTTGTAAAGGCCGGAGGTCTTGCAAGCTTCAAGACTAATGATTACGATTTTATCTTGCCTTGATTAGATGAAGCACCTCCATTTCCAGGATAACATCTTAAAGCCCGTCTCTGTTAGGCCATTTGCCAGCCAGCACGTGAAAGTTTATGAAAGAGAAAGAGAATGGCCATGTAGTCTGTTGACGTTGACGTCATTTCCAGATTAAACCTAGCTATAGGCCATTGAAGGAACTTGTTTATAAATTTTGAATTTAGGGTTGAGTCAATTTCAAGTGCCGGCCTGAGATTTTGGAGGCCTATGTGAACTTAAAAAATGGGTTCCGACCTAAATAAACAAAATTTAAAAACTAAACTATTGATTAATCAAAAAAATAATCATTCATTGCAAATGTGATATGCAAAACCGAAATAATTAATTTTTAAAATCTAAGTACTTAGATATACATCTTGCAACAGATTTTACATAAAACAAAAAATAAAATAATATTTTAAATTAGTTAAAAAGAAAGAGGGTTAGAGTTAGAAATTTCTTTTTCCCCATTTTTTTCTTCTAAATTACTTTAATTGCTTTTTAATTGCCTAATCTCAACTCTCAAATCTCAATTCTCCCTCCTCACCTCATGCAAATAATAAATTAACAAAAAATTGTTTTTCTTTTAGTTAAGTCTTAAGTATTAGATGTGGGCTTTAAAATGAGATATGAGTAGTGGACTTCATTTAGAATAGAGATAAAAGGATTAATATATAATTTGGTCCCTAAACTTTACCATAACTTTTAATTGGGATTATTATATTTTTGACCAACGTACTAATTGGGGATTCTTGATTTTACCAACGTACTTTCATTAACCCAAATGTGACCAACGTACTATCAATTTTGTTGCAATGTTGACCCTGCCGTTAAACCTCCATCCAAAAAATTAACGGCTAACGGTAAAAAAAATTACATTAACGGTAAAGGGTCCAAAATGATACTTGTAAAAATGGGGTCCACCGCTCATCCTCTCCGTCACCACCACCGGCTTCCTCATTTCAAAAATCAATTCATCTCTCGAATCACAAATCGCAACCCCAACCCCAGCCAAAGTGACTGTCTGTACAGAACCACAGCCAACACTTTCCTCTCCAATCAATCCCTTGAAATAAACCCTAAACACATCGTCATCATTCACGCTCTTAGACGAGATGGTAGGGTTTTCATTCAATCCAACCGCCATTGAAGAACCTCAAGAACAGGATCAAGAAAGCTTCAAGAAATCGAAAGACAACCCGCTACTGCTCGACCACTCTTTACCAGAATCGGAAGACCTTTTTTGTCATTCATTGACTCATTTCTTAATTTTGACGATTGGGTTGAAGAAAAACCAGACCCGCCATTTTTCGATCATTCTATGGCTGATTTTGGGCTCAATTCAGTAGAGGGAGAAGTTGTTGAGAAATCATTGGAAATTGGCGGTGATGGGTTTGATTCATTAAAGGTTGAAGTTGTTGAGAAATCTTTGGAAGCTAGGGGTGATGGGCTTGATTTAGTACAAGTTGAAGTTGTTGTGAAATCCTTTGAAGTTGCTGAGAAATCTTCCGAAGTTCGGGGTGATGGGGCTTGCGTAGGGAGTGAAATTGGAGATGGGGTTGGGAAGAAAATTGGGGATTTGGGTTTGTTGATTGAAGAAGAGATGGGGAAGGTTAGTTTGGGAGGGGAAATTGTTGGAAGTGTTGAGTGTGAAACTGAGAAGGGTAATAGGGTCGAAAATGGTGAGACATTGCTTGTTGATGAAGATGATATTGGATCCAAGAATGAGGTTCAGGTACTTATAAATTTTTGTTGGATTCTTAAATTTTTTAGTTCTGTATTATCAGATAGGAATCATAATCGCCTGCATTTCAACACTATTTTTTCATTCTCAATAAACATTGATATGATTCTCCATATACATACATATATATATATATATATATATATATTTTTAACCAACACTGTTTGGAGAGGAAGGAGGGGGGTTTGGTGGGCCCCCCATTTTTCACAAGTATCATTTTGGACCCTTTACCGTTAATGTAATTTTTTTTACCATTAGCCGTTAATTTTTTGGATGGAGGTTTAACGGCAGGGTCAACATTGCAACAAAATTGATAGTACGTTGGTCACATTTGGGTTAATGAAAGTACGTTGGTAAAATCAGGAATCCCCAATTAGTACGTTGGTCAAAAATATAATAATCCCCTTTTAATTTGGTTATAGATGTTTCAATTTTCTTACAGTAGTCCTTGTACTCATTTTTTGTTGCCTTATTAGTCCCTCACTTCGTTAAGTCAAATAAAATCGTTAAACAAAACTTCAACCGACGAAAATACCCTCAACTAAATCTGAGGTAGAATAAATTATGGGGATAATAATCTTTCTCTATATACTACTATTATTTATTAATATCTCTTTCTCTCACTCTCATCCTTATTTTTCTCTCATTCTCGTCACAAATGCAAATGTAAATGTGAAAAAATTGGGTGTCATCTAAGATTTACACATTTTGAAAAAAAAACTCTTCAATGCAATTGTAAAATATGATGTATCAACTAAATTATTTCCTATTGGTTATTAGATAATTGATTTTTTGACTTCCAATGCTTATTCACATCTTCCTTCACAATGTGCATTAGAAATTAAAAAATTAATTATCTAATTAATAACCAATAGAAAATAATTTAGTTGACACATCATATTTGCATTCTTTCTCTATAATTGCATTGAAGAGTTTTTTTTTTTGAAAAATGTATAAATTTGATACCCAATTTTTTCACATTGATTTGCATCAGTGATGCTCTTATTTCTCTCTCTCTCTCTCTCTCTCTCTCTCTCTCTCTCTCTCTCTCTTCCTTATTTCTCTCTCTTTATATCTCCCTCTCCCCTCTCTCTCTCACTCCACCCACTATTTCGTTGTTAACCACCTCACTATTGCAGAAAAGTGTGAATTCACTCTTTCCTCTTTCTCTCTCACATACAAGCACACACACACGCGGGCTCTATGACAATCACATGTAGACCAATTTGGCGAGGCAAGAAGACACCAGGTGCCAGTACATTCGCGTTTGGCTCCTGGGTTTCCTAGGAAAACAACCCTCATATATGCTTGAACCAGGTGGATGTAGCTAGGAATATGTAGATAATCAGAGTACCAACGACGCCAACAGATTCCTTCGACTCGTGACCATCTATCAAAACAGAATTGTTAGTTTATATATTGCTTTTACCTGAACTGATCTCACTGAAAAATAGCAAAGATCTGCAAACATAGCCTCAGAACCTGAGTTGCATCAGCAAGAAATCACGACAAAGAAAAAAAATACAAGTAGTTCATTTCTACAATTTTTAAAATTTTTAAATTTTTTTATTTTGACCTTTATTATTCCTTTTTTTGGGGGAGGGGGGTGTACTGTAAACAAGTTTTACAGTTCAAAACACAAGCCCAATTCAAGCCATCATAAAGCATTTATCCAACAGCGCTAATTAGCGCTAATTTGCTTACTGTCTAAAGCAGGGCAAAAGAGAGACAATGATACGGATAATAAAGAGATAATGATACTGTTGAAAATTGATTTCATAATTGGTGTTTGATCAATATTTGACCAAGTTTCTAATTTGGCACCGTTTATTAAAAATGAAAATAAGTTACAAAATTGAAATCTACGTTTCGAGTAGATTAAGTTAGTATATTTATTATCTCAAAACTAATTTCGGGTGAATGAGATATTAATGATTAAAGTATGCAACTTAACATTGGTAATTGAAGAGTTATGGTAATATGAAAAGTCATATCCCACATTGAATAAAAAAGGTGATTAAATGCACCTTATTAATTGGCCCACTCTAGAAGGAAGCATTCAAGTGATCTCCTCCAAGGTCCAACTTGGTGATGTCTCTTGGGCTAGCCTTTGACTAGCACAAGCTCCTGCGAGGATAGTGAGACCCACCATCCGAGTGGGTGTAGTTAGGGGCGGTTGCGCAGGAGTCCACCATCCAAGTGGGTGCAGTTAAGGGCGGTTGCGCAGGAGTCCACCATCCGAGTGGGTGCATTTAGGGGCGGTTACTCAGGAGTTAGAGTGCGAATCGGTCCACTGGATCGCGTTCACACGATCAGGTGTGATTCGACAAAATGTGTCTATTTGTAGAAAGACACCACAACTCGAGTGGGTGCATTTAGGGGCGGTTACTCAGGAGTTAGAGTGCGAATCGGTCCACTGGATCGCGTTCACACGATCAGGTGTGATCCGACAAAATGTATCTATTAGTAGAAAGACACCACAACTCGAGTGGGTGCATTTAGGGGCGGTTACTCAGGAGTTAGAGTGCCGATAAAGTTCGTCGGAATCTGCGTATTGAAGTGTTGCCTATGCTGATTGAATAGTCATTGCATCGAGGATGGTGGGACCCACCATTCGAGTGGGTGCAGTTAGGGGCGGTTGTGCAGGAGTTAGAGTGCGAATTGGTCCACTGGATCGCGCTCACACGATCAGGTGTGATCCGATAAAATGTGTCTATTCGTAGAAAGGCACCATAACTCTTTAGTAAATATAAATAGACCCCCCGGATTGACAGTTCCTAACACCGAAATCCTAAGGAAGTTTTGAAACACCGATCAAGTTCGCCAGAATCTACGTATTAAAGTGCTGCCTACGCTGATTGAAAAGTCGTTGCATCTTAGGGACGATTACCAAGAACCGTTAGCACTTGTACGGGGCAATTTCGTCTTATGGAGATTGTGTCAAACACAAGTCTCGACTTCAATTAAAGTAAATTGTAATTTAATTCTGTTTCATCTTCTTTCTTCCATTGTAATTTTTTATTTCCGAGAAAACCAAAGTAAAGTATCCCTACAGATACGGATAATACCTCCTGGTAAAAGTGTTATTGGGGGCACAAAAGCTCATGAAATCTCTAAGACACCCAGTTGCACAAAGAAGCAGTGGTGGATCCATGTGGTGAGGTGGGGGAGGGGAAATGGGGGCAAATGACCCCACTGAAAATAATTTTTATTCTTTTTTACCTTATAAAAATGGTGTAGTTTTTAAAGGACTCTTTTGTATATTTTATTTAAAAATAATATACGTAGAAAACAATTGTGACTTTTAAGTTTTTTATGGAATAGTTAAAATTTGTGACCCACTGAAAAAAATTCTGGATTCGCTACTGCAAGGAAGACAACTCTCATGCTTGTAAAAGCAACGATATGACAATCTAAAAGTTTCAAATCTGCATAAGCATTTACCAGTTGCACAGAGAAGACATCCTCCCAGGGAGTACCACGCCTTGGTCGACTTCCTTTTTGAAAAAGTAACAGATGTGAACAGGATTGAATACCCTCAAAACACTGCTGTCATATTTCACAAGGTTGGAGATGTCGATCCCTCCCAGGGAACAAAACCATATGAACAAGGCTGGACCAATAGCAAGCCCTACTTTACTTGTGCCATATTTTTGTACACTGAACAAAACAAAAAGATATGCAACCGAAAGAGAATTGGGTGAACTGAAAGAGCTTTATCATTGTGTTTAATTGGGTTTTGATTCTTTTGATTTTTCATTATAGATTTCTTTTGTGTGTTTATGTTTGTATGTGTGTGTGTGTGTGTGTGAGAGAGAGAGAGAGAGAGAGAGAGAGAGAGAGAGAGAGAGAGAGAGAGAGAAAGAGGTATGCGGTGAGAGAGAGAAAAAGTTTTTTTTTTTTTAAAGAGAGAAATGAGGATGAGAAGAGAGAGAGGTATAGATAAATACTATAGAGGGGGAAATATTTTTCTCCATTCCCGCCAGAAATAAATCCACTTAGGCATCCCACTCAATCACAAGTGAGGGTAAACTTGGTATTTTAAATTTTTTTAACGGTTCTGTTAGAAATAACGGTAAAAGGGACTAATACAGCATCAAATGTTAAGTTCAAGGATCAATTTAGGAAAATTGAAACATCTATAACTAAATTAGGAGTAATGTTAAAGTTCAGGGACCAAATTATATACTAATCAGAGATAAAACTTTAATAGATAGACTAATTATTCTGGCTTCTACTATTAAGTGAGATTACGGGGCCCATTTTGGTGTAAAATATCGGGGACCCTAGGCGGCCGCCTAGTTGGCCTATACCCAGGGCCGGCCCTGTCAATTTCTATAACTATTAAAATTGTTCGTGGAGGAAACGTCTGCACATATTAGGGTTCAACGTTCTTGTCAATTCTAGGTAAGAAATTGATTTAGTTTAATGATTTACACAGTGTTATATATGTAAATCTATGTTTAGTATGTTATGAACCCTTGATTGGAGTTTTTAAATCATTTCTTTTGCGAAATTAAGTTTGAATCAAGATTTTTGAAAGTGCTTGTGAGCATATAGGCGAGATTATATGAGCGTTTTAGACCTCTTTCTTAAGTGGGTTTGAATAAAAAAAAAAAAAAATTCACTGATATATTCGTGTGTTAGGTTAAATCGTGCTTTGGTTTCAGCCAAAAACAATTTTTCTAAAATTTATTAAAAATCTCGCACCAAGACTGGTCTAGTTTCGGACCAGTTGTGTTAAAATGGTCGATTATACCCCTAGAAAGAGGACTCAAAAAGCTTTAATTTGGAATAATATTAGAATTTTTCTGATCTATAGAACGTTAGATATTAACAGTCGAAGTGGACTATTCTGCAGGGGCAGATTATGTTTTTCGGATGTTCAAGTGTTTTTGTTAGTTGATAGGATTATTATCGTGCTCGAGGTAAGGGATTACACTTATATTTAGGTTATTTTGTAATATACTTTGATGATAGGTTTCCTCGTACGTGTTTTTGATAATACTGTTATAATTTGTTGTCATGCCCGACCTTGTGTCGGTATTTGTATTTGACTCCGTTAGTATGCACTTTTTGTATTTTCATAATAATTCATTTTTTATAAATCTCATGTGTTAGTTTTAGAAATTCGTGGAATACCTTCCAATTTGAAAATTTGGTTTTGATTGTGTTAGATGTACCGTGTGGTACCACTTTTGTTTTTAAATTTTGTATGATCACTAAGTACGAACAACCCTATCACTGGGATTAAAGTGACATTTCGACTTTATTAGAAAACTTGCATCATTGAGAATGTGTATGCAATAATCCAGATTTCCCTTTCGAATTTAGAACCCCGTTAAGGGCCAAATGTTAGAATATTAGATTGTTAGAACCTTCTTCTATGATCATGATTCCCGTGAATAGTGTGTCGTGACCGACTGGTATGGGACGGTCGATGACAATTGGATTATTTTGTTTATTTGGTTGCCTGTTATCGTGTTTTAGAATTCCTTATTTGAAAGCTATTTGTAAATTGTTCACTTTTGACTTTGGAAAGTTATTCTAAAAATTTTAATGGTGTATATCCGATATCTTCAATCGTTTGATATTTTAGTTTGAATTTTTGTGGGTCCACCCCTTCTTAGAAACTGGAGGGGTGACGTTTGAACTTACCGAGCATTGTTCGCTTACCTTTTCATATTATTCTTCTCTCTAGGTCACAAGTGAGAGTTAAGACTTTTAGTTGGAAGTCTTGCTTTCGAAGATGGAATTAGATTGGAACTTGTTTAAGTTTTATTGTAATAAATCATTTCGAAGGTTTTGAGGATTGTAATAATTTCGGTGGTCTTGCGAGACAATTCTATTATGGTTTAGAAATTGAAGGTCATAAGACTTGGGTTTAAACTTCCGTTATGCGTTGTGTATGAACTAAGCTTTCGATGAGATGTTTTGTATTCTTTAGTTAATAAGTTGGATTTTTTAATGACATGGCTGGGCTTGGGTCTATGTGGTCGGGCCAAGTTAATTTGGGGCGTTACACCTCTAATAAAATGTGACTTGCGGGTATCACTTGTCTTTGCTGTAATTTACGTTTTAAGTCTTTTGTGGTTACAAAGGAATTTCAGTATTTAGCTTAAACGACTACATTGCAAATATTGACAAAGGACATCAACAAAGTATTTCACTAATAAGTCACTAAAACGTCAAAAGTTTACAAGGATAAGATTTTCAGGAATTGAGAATTTACTAGGCAACTATATGAGGCCTGGCTGGTAATGCTATAGGCCAATGGGTGCATGGATTTTCAGGGCATAGGTGCTAAATACAACCCCGCCCCTAAGAAATGACCATATTGCCCTTAATGAAAGTGACACTTTTCCCCCTCTCATATTTTAGTTATTAAAATGTTGCATTTACCAACCCTGAGATTTTGTAAAAATCAAACGAATTTCAATATTTTTTCCTATGAAGACAATTGATTTTATTCCAGTAAGTTCGTTACATTTTGCTCACTAATTTAACAAAAGTTGACTAACTCAAGGGGTGAAAGTGTAAATGCTATAAAGTGAAAAAATTCAAAAAAAAAAATTTCTGAAGGGGAAGGGGTGGTCGCGCTAACATGGTTGCCTCTCTCCAAAGAGTGGCGCCAACATGGCTTGTCTGTCTCAAAGAGTGTCGCCGACATGGGCTACCTTTCTTCAAAGGGTGCTAACTTAAGGGGGAAAGTGTAAATGCTATAAAATGAAGAAAAATTTTTAAATTTTTTTGGGGGGTTGGCGCTAACATGGGTTGCCTCTCTCCAAATAGTTGCGCCAACATGGGTTGCCCTTGTAATTTTAATTAAATTTTTTTTTGTTAAACGTCCGCTGCAGAAGAGAAAAAAATTCAATTGTTTTGTGAAGGGGGCGGGTGGCGCCAATCCTAGCCACCTATCTTTGGAGGGTGGCACCAGCCCTAGCCACTTGTCTCCGGAGGTTGGTGCCAACCCTAGGTGCCTGTCTATGTTTTGTAATTTTTTATTTTTGTGCTAAATACGAGAGAATGTAAAAAAATATAAGTGAAGGGTTGAATTTGAAAATTTTATATAAAAAAATTAGGGGAAAAATTGTCATTTCGCTGGGGAAGGGGGGGTTTGTATTTAGCATTTTGGGTAGGTTTTATTTAGCACCACTTCTGGGAAGAAGGAATTTGCATGTTCCATCTATTAGACAATGAATATTATATTGTAAAATGTATTTGTTTAGTTTAGCCCACATGATAAAATGTATTTGTTTATTTGTTTGACTAGAAAATATAGTCACTGAATAGATTAGATTGCTTAGGGTGATGTATCTAGCTAGATTCCTTGTATCCTATGGATCCTCATGTAGTATATATATAGGTGTTGAATGTTACCTAATTAAGTTGGGTTCTCCAAAGATAGTGTTCTTATCTCTCTCTCTCTCTCTCTCTCTCTCTCTCTCTCTCTCTCTCTCGGTTTATCCTCTCTCTCTTTCTATTATTTTATATTCTAGTTCTTCGGTTATTCAAAATTCTTCATGGTATCAGAGCGGGTCGATGTGAACCACGCTGAAATTCTTCCGCTACTTCGATCTCTAAAATTCATTATTCTGTTCTTCTTCGTTCTCAAATCCTTCATTCTTGTTTCATTGTTCTTGCAAAGATAGGAGAATTCCTTCAAAGGTTTGCACCATCTCGTGTGTTATGTGAGTACAACTCTTCTTCCTTTTCAATTATTTTACCCTATTTGACCTTCACAAGCAACAACCTCACTCTCCCAGGATTTTACTAAATATTTTTAAAGTTAATTTTTAATTTTTCTCCTTCTTATATATACATTAATAAAAAAATAAAATAAAAAAAAAACCAAGGCCATAATATTTACTTTCACATGGAAAATTCTTCTCTTCTCACTACGGGTTACAAACTCGCTTCTCTCTCTTCTTTCCCTCCAATTTCAATGGTACATTAAAGATCTTTTTGATCAGCTCTTCTCGATTCAAAAGCTTCCTAATCAATCTTTAGCAAATTATTTTTCTGAAATAAAATCTCTTTCCTATGCACTTGACGTGGCTGACAATTCAATTTCTGAGAGCGTACTTATTGAATTTCTGGTCGATGGACTTGATTCTTTATATAACAAATTTGTCAAATATTATCATTTTCGAAAACCACAACTCTTTTTGGGTTTCCTCTTTGATTACCTTCTTGATGAAGAAAAACGGTCTCTCGAGTCTTAGTCCCTTCTTCCTACTCCTCCTCTTTCTCCAACCAAAATCAAACCTATTCTTCAAGACATGGGTTCTAACATTACCAACATTAGTGGCCATATTATGGACAAAGATCGAACTCAAAATTTTCCCTGCTCCCCTTCACTTTCTTCAACTGAAACAGTCATATGTCCTACTTTTGATGGATTTAATTCGTCTTGCAATTCCTTCTTATCTCCATATTCATTCTTCCATTACAAAGACAGAGCTCCTAAATCACTGCTTCTCTTCTTCCTACTCCGACATTATTCCCAATTCATACTTGGTTAGTTCTCAATCGTCAACTCCACTTTCTAGTTTGATTCCTCTTTCTGCACATTATCCACAGTGCCCATTTGTTGGCGTTCATGACTTTGTTACGAATCCGTGGTCATCTCACCAAATGGTAAACTTAGGTATATCTTATCTATTACTCCTTGGCAAGCCTTCAGATTTGGTTTTCGGGGAGTCATTTCGTTTTATACACTGATTAATTTTAACCAACTACAAGTGTTGGTTTGGCATCAATCACTTGTTGTTAATGTTACTTTTCAATCTCAATCAATTGATGTGCCTATTTTGCATGCTTTGTGGATTTATCATCTCACTAATGTTACAATTGAGAGGGCACTCCAATAAAAGTTCAAGCTCAAGCTGCACTTCATCCCTTTCTCTTGAGGGGGCGTATTAGACAATGAATATTATACTATAAAATGTATTTGTTTAATTTAGCCCACATGATAAAATGTATTTGTTTATTTGTTTGACTAGAAAATATAGTCACTGAATAGATTAGATTGCTTAGGGTAATGTATCTAGCTAGATGCTTTGTATCCTATGGATCCTCATGTAGTATATATAGGTGTTGAATGTTACCTAATTAAATTGGGTTCTCCAAAGACAGTGTTCTTATTCTCTCTCCCTCTCTCGGCTTATTCTCTCGTCGAATTGATATCACGTAGGACGAATATCAATTACAATTCCACGCCGCAAATCCAAGTCTCTCGATGGTTAGACTTAGAGAGAGTATTTTGGTGAGATGTAATTTCTTGAGATAGGAAAAATATTGCACAACTCGTGTAGTGTGGTCTAGTATATTTTTTCCTTTGGTGGCTTGCCCTATTTATATTATTCCCACAAGAATCCTATTTCTTGTAGGATTGGTAAAGTCAATTCCAAATCCCGTTGGATTAGGACACTACTTACCAAACATAATATAACTAGGACTCTATGAGCCTTTATGGGCGGATACGTTGAATCGGGCACAAGCACGTTTCCCAACATCTCCCGCTCGCACATATGGGCTCACCTTTCTCACTATATAAAAACCCGTTAAACACTATCTCTTAATTCATACTGGAAGTGAGGCGTGCGACCTGACGAGAAACATAAAGGGTAGGAGCGCTATACCAAATCGCCATCTGACCAGCATATAACTTCCTTGTTAGTAAAGACCTCGTCTATGCCCCAGACCGTATATATATACACCAATTCAAGCATCCTTAATCCCTCGATCGCGGTGCTTAAACCTCAATATGTTTATGTGCTCAAGATCAATCTTTTGAACCGTATGTTCAATATGATCGCCCGGGCATTAAGACACAAAACAGAGATGTATACTATACTATCTTCCTTAGACCCTCATGTTAATCACCCTTGGTTAACTGCTTTCCCAGCGATGCTCCGTGGGGCTGTATGAGCATAGCCCATTGGTCGGCATGCCAAAGTAGCAACATTAACGTCCAATTTCATAACATAGTTCTAAGTCACATAGGGCATAAATATGATCACAAAGTGATCACTAGAACTCACACAATGATGAAGCAGTGATCATTCAATCACTTTCTATGGTCGTTCATAGTCACATACAGTATGATGTGTATGCTGCGGCGGAACTCCCACACAAAGTAGGCATGTCATACTCTAACACCGTACGAATCTAGTCTAGTCGCCCTTCTGGCGTCTAACCTGAGTCCTCAAAAGCAGTCACTCTTCTAGTGCCTCTTTTAAGATCTCACATTTGGACTTTTCTTGGGACATATTAGGTCGACCTATGAAAAATAGGTCTCATCTTTGCCGTGTGCCAAGGCGATATATCATAACGTCATTTGCGCACCCCCCTTTGTAGGTGCCAAAGACTAATATCTCAACTTGCTCGCTCGCATAGCGACAAGGTGAATTACCCGTATGAGAAGGCCAATTCAATGTCTATGACATCTTTTTAACCAAAATGTATGCTACACAATTTTATAAAACATCCAATTAACGAATAATAGGAATGAAATAAAACTGCAATGTATTCAACCAATAATGAAAATAACAATGTCAACAAAAGTGTTCTCAGAAATAACAAGTCACATCCTACGAAGCCCTAGACCCAACATGTGATCTTGAAAGATCTCTCTAGCTAGAGGTTGTCATAGGATTAGCCAACATGCTTCTAGTAGGAACATATTCTAGAACAACTTTTCTTTCTGCAACCATGTCTTTAGTGAAATGATACTTGATCTCAATGTGTTTCGTCCTCCCATGCATGGTACTTGGGATCCTTAGCATATCCCAAAGCTGCCATGCTATCACAACCAATGACTACATGACGATCCACATTAGGTGTAACATCAAGATGTTGAAGAAACCTCCTCAACCATACAGCTTCTTGAACCGCAGACGAGCAAGCTATGTGTTCTGACTCTATTATGGATAGGGAGGTACTTTCCTGTCTTTTGCTACTCCAAGAGATAGCTCCACCACCAAGGAGGAAAGTGTAACCTGAAATAGATTTGCGCTCATCTACATCTCCCGCTCAATCCGCGTCAGTGAAACCTCTCAAGCTCAAATCCCCACCTTGATAACAAAGGGCTAAAGTTGTGGTTCCTACCAAAGAACGTAGAACTCTTTTCACCGCTACCCAGTGTGCGGGTCCAAGATTACTTTGGAATCGACTCAACATCCCAACTGCAAAACATAGGTCAGGCCAAGTACACACCATACCATACATCAAGCTCCCTACTGCATTTGCATATGAAGTTGCAGCCATCCTCTTCTTTTCTTCTTCATTCTTTGGGCATTGGGTTGTACTAAGGACACATCCTTTTTCCATTGGAGTGACAACGGGTTTTGAGTTAGTCATGCCGAATTGTTCTATAATTTTCTTAATGTAAGTCTCTTGAGACAAACTAAGAAATCTTTTAGAGCGATCCCTAACGACTTTTACTCCAAGCAAATAATTTGCTTTACCCAAGTCTTTCATATCGAAATGAGCAGACAACCACTCTTTAATTAGTGGCATTTATCATCTCCATGTCATTTCCAGCAAGTAGGATATCATCAACATATAATGATAAGATCAAGATCTTTTTCTTGGATCGTTTAACATACACACAATGGTCCTCCTCAATCATCACAAAGTCAATTGAGGTTATCGCTTGGTGGAAACGAATATACCATTGTCTAGATGATTGTTTGAGACCATAGATGGAACGTTTGAGTCGGCACACTTTGCGCTCTTGTCCCTTGACTTCAAAACCCTCTGGTTGAGTCATATAGATCTCTTCATCTAGTTTTCCATTGAGAAATACAGTTTTAACATCCATCTGAAAAAGTTCTAGATCCATGTGCACTGCTATTGCTAGGATGAGACGAACGGAGGAAAATCTCACCACTGGGGAAAATGTTTCATCATAGTCTAAACCCTCTCTTTGGGTATAGCCTTTCGCCACAAGACGTGCCTTATACTTGTCAATTGATCCATCCGCCTTTCGCTTGATTTTGAAAACCCATTTATTTCCAATAGTCTTGCGACCTTGCAGGAGATCAACTAACTCCCAAACTTGATTCTTCTTCATAGAGGAAATTTCGTCTTCCATTGCAGTTATCCATTCATTATTAGTAGGTAAAGAAACAGCTTCTTTGAACGAATTAGGCTCATTAGAATCAGAATCAGCACATAAGAAAGATTCCCCTTCGATCGCGAATCGACGATGAGGTATATTCCCACGTTTACTTCTTCGTTCTAGTACAGGACTCCCACTAGAATCCATACTCCCACTAGGATGAAGATCTTCTTGACTCTCATTGGTGATCATAGGCTCAACCTCATGTTGTACTATAGGATCAGGTTGAGGCAATTCCCCACCTTCGCCAAGAGACGTCAAATGTTCTTCTTCCATTTCAAAAAGTTCAAAGTCTTTTCTAACTTCACCTATCTGAGGGAAATCATTCTCAATGAAATCAATATCGCGCGACTCTATTTCAGTCATTCCTACTTCAGGTTTTCCACCATACATAACATAGCCTTTCGAGGTATTCGAATACCTAATGAAAACACATTTTTTTCCTCTTGGGCCTAGTTTTCCAAACTTATTGGATGTACTATGGACATAACCTGCACAACCCCAAGGGTAAAGATGCCCCAAGTTAGGCTTCTCACCTTTCCACAATTCATAAGGGGTTGTAGAAACTGACTTAGAAGGCACTCGGTTAAGTATATATGTGACAGTCATTAGCACACCCCCCCAAAACGAAATGGGGAGATTTGCCTGTGCCATCATCGACCTAACCATCTCTAACAGTGTACGATTCCTTCTTTCTGCAACACCATTTTGTTGCGGAGTGCCAGAAATTGTTAATTGCCTTTTTATTCCTTTTTTCTCACACAATTCTTTAAATCGATCATATAGATACTCGCGGCCCCGGTCTGTTCTAAAAGTTTTTAGGCTTTTATCCTTTTGATTCTCAACCTCAGCTAAGAAACACTCAAAACAAGCAAAAGCTTCATAACGGTGAGAAATAAGGTAAACATAACCATAGCGCGTATAATCATCGATAAAAGTAAGAAAATAGGAGGCACCATGTCGTGCCTTAACATTCATAGGTCCGCAAATATCTGAATGGACTAACTCCAACGGTTGTATGGCCCTTTTTTCCTTACCAAAAGGCTTTCGGCAAGCTTTTCCTGCCAAACAAGGTTCACAAATAGGTAGGTTGACTCTAGTGAGAGACCAATAGGCCTTTTCTAGCCAATCTAGTCATCCTATCTTTTCCAATATGTCCAAGTCTAGCATGCCATAACTTAGGATTAGAATCATCGTAAGCCACATAAGAAGAAGAATTAATAGAAGAATTAAAAGAATCCAACAAATCTAATTTAAAGAAATTATCTGACAAAAAACCATGTCCCAAAACCTCATCATCAAAACAAATATCCATGTGGCTACCACTAAAATTAAAATAATATCCCAATTTTAGCAATTGTACTACAGATAATAGATTATGTCGAATTTCAGGCACGTAAAGCACTTCATCAAGAATCAGAATGCGTCCGTTCCGCAAAAGAAGTTGATATGAACCAACCCCTTCGACTTCCACAGTCGAACTGTTTCCCATGAAAATACTTCTTGTACCAGCAGAAACCTTTCAATAATCTATAAATCCTTCTCGATCCCTCGTCACATGTTTTGTGGATCCTGAGTCTTCTTGGGCTCAGGACAAGTCCGAGCAAAATGACCCAAGGTACCGCAGTTGAAGCACTTTTGCTTAGCCATATTCTTTTTGCCTCTACGGCGTTTAGCGATCTTGCCACCATTAGGTCCCAGATTTTGAGCTTGCTTTCCTTTAGTTTGTTTCTTTCCCTGCCCATTTTTCTTGCGCGAACCCTCAAGGGAAACAAAAGCAAGGTCATGAGTCACACCACCCATTGCACGACTCGCATCATGGCGCTCGGCTTCAAGCTCAACATGACGACACACATCCGTAAAAGTCTGAATAGAGTTTGTATGAGTAAGAATCTGCCTCAAATTACTCCAAGAATTAGGCAGCGAACGAATCACCGCTTGAATTTGTTGTTCATCAGATAAGATACTACTAGCAGCCTTAAACTCACGAATCATACCCGACATCTGACGAAGTTGATCGGGGATGGATCGTTTTTGGTCAATCTTATAGCTTTCAAACTTATAAGTTAGGGTCCTCAACCCTGTAGCAGATGTGTTCCTAAAAGCAGTCCTTATCTGGTCCCACATATCCTTAGCAGTTGGGCAAGTTTCAAACTGCCTAATAAGATCATTATGCATGCTACTCAACATGGTAAAGCGTGCACATCGATCTTTCTTTACCCATGACTGGTAATTCTGCACGTTAAGACGATGTTGGGCTATGGTAGAATTACCCATTTCTGGTTCAGTCATCACAGTATCAAGGTTCTCAAGAACCTCCTGCTCGTTTAGCAAGTAAGTGATTTTCCTTTGCCAAATACTATAGTTTTTGTCATCCAATTTCTCACCCTTGTTCAAGTCAGCGATTACACTCTTTGAATCCATTTCACTACAATATGGTTGCAAACATAGACATTTTTAGTATACCTTTTGATTCACTTTTGTTCCAAAAATTAATTAAGAATATTATAACATTATACAAATAAGGAGGGAAAATCCGTGAGGCTTGTAATCACAACCAAAGTATGCACAATGTAAAAATATTCACAAATTAATACTTTGAACAAAAGAAATAAGACAGAACAAATCTATCTATGTACAAAACATGTACAAAAAGATTTTCACTACTGAAAATAATATTATTGGGTCTCGTGTAGTCCGAATATTAATTTTAGAGCCCAAAACAACTAAAGTATGCACAATGTAAAAATATTCACAAATTAATACTTTGAACAAAAGAAATAAGACAGAACAAATCTATCTAGGTACAAAACATGTACAAAAAGATTTTCACTACTGAAAATAATATTATTGAGTCTCATGTAGTCCCAATATTAATTTTAGAGCCCGAAACAACAATTTTATATGCCAAATATAACTTAAAATTAGAGAAAAAAAATAATAAAAATTCTCAAAAATTTTTAAAATTTACAAAACAGTATCAAACACCAATATATAGCCCTCGAATCATATTTATGCCACTGGAAATTTATTTCATATTTTTAATAATTTTAAAATAATTTTTAAGGTACTAAAAATGCAAAAACACCTATTTTCGGGCATAATTTCAGAAAACAGAGAGTAGTATTAGACTCAGAAGGCCCAAAAACGTTACGACTCGCCGGAGGTGAGAACAAACGGCAGCTGAAAACCACCGCATGCACCACCACTCTCCGCCACGAGAGTGGGCATCGTCTGTCAGCACTGTTCATCATCTTCAACCTCCAGATTCGCGAACGTGTTTCGCGAGCCGACTTTTCGAGGCCGTAGAACGCTCAAGGCATATAATATGTCGTTGGAAAGCCCTCGCGGAGTAGAGCAATTATATATATCATAAAATCACAGTTTTACAGATTATAACTTGTTCAAAAACGCATGCAGAGTTTTCGAAAAAACCATGTTTTAACAAAACTAGGGTTTGCAATATCTTGAGATTTACCCAACGAAATTCGATGAAAATTTAATATGTTGTTCCCCTCAACATAAGCTACGTGTACATATAAAATTTTCCCAAAACAAACAATGTTTTGATGACGAAATCGACAAACCCAGTTGGTCCATTTTTAGGCAAACAGTTTAAACAAACCCAAAACAAAAAACATGCGATTCATGGCATAATAATACGAGCAACAAGCATAATGGCTCTGATACCAATGAAGGGAACGAATTCGCTATACAATAATAGGGTATCACAGATTACCTCGTGCGAATTCGAACCCTAGAGCGAAGCGGAAGACTTTCGGCTTGTGCTACGAACTCACGAACACCACGAACAATTAATCTGCAATTCTTTCTCGTCAAATTGATATCACGTAGGACGAATATCAATTACAATTCCACGCCGCAAATCCAAGTCTCTCGATGGTTAGACTTAGAGAGAGTATTTTGGTGAGATGTAATTTCTTGAGAGAGGAAAAATATTGCACAACTCGTGTAGTGTGGTCTAGTATATTTTTCCTTTGGTAGCTTGCCCTATTTATATTATTCCCACAAGAATCCTATTTCTTGTAGGATTGGTAAAGTCAATCCCAAATCCCGTTGGAGTAGGATACTACTTACCAAACATAATATAACTAGGACTCTATAAACCTTTATGGGCGGATACGTTGAATCGTGTCACAAGCCCGTTTCCCAACAATTTTATATTCTAGTTCCTCGGTTATTCAAAATTCTTCACCATCAGTATTGAGGGCCTAAACTTTGCTTGGTAAAGAAAAGCAAATAGTTGTGGAAGCATACTCCTGAAGCAGCACCGGCCTGCTAACAATTAACGTAGACACCATTCCAGCGGAAAAGGCTGGTGAAGGATTGCAGTATTCTGACCAAATCAATCATGTGATTACAAGACTCTTAAGCATGTGGTTATGGAAGGAAATGCTGATGCAGATTGCTTAGCAGCTATCTTCGAACAATGTCTCCCACTTTTAACGTAGATGGAATGAGCTCCTACCTGCTACTAACGACTTTAGGAGTTATCCTCCGTCTAGTGAGATCTCTGGGGATCTTTCGCACCCAAGGAAGAGAAGGAAGAAGAAAAAAAAAAAAGCCAAAACAAAAATTTTATGCTTTTGTTCTTGGCAGATTGATTAGCAAATCATTTCTGAGGTAATGGATTTTGATTCGATTTTGAAAAGAAAAAAGGAAACTTGTTAGATCAATTATTAACCAGTCACCTCGCTTTCTCCGGAGGTTTTGTAGGTTTCTACGTGTCTTTTTCTCCACTGATATGGCGTTTAACCACACAATACACAGTAGTGGTACACGAAAACAGAATCTATACACAGTTCTAACTAATCTAGTTATGTGCCGAAGCAATAAATGGTAGGTTCTCCATCAATGTCTCTCTCTCTCTTTCTCTCCTTTTAAAATGGAGGAAAATTGTCCTTCACTTCTTTTATCTACATCTCGTTCATAGGATTCAGGGCAGCCACCACCACCACCACCACCTTTCCCCCCTTGCGGCACCAATACTAACAAACCTCTAATTGTCTTCAATCTTCCTTCTCTCCAAATTGCTCTTCTTCTTTCCTTGCAATATACAAACATATTACGTATTAACGTTTTTCACATCTTTGAAGTATGTAAACATCCTCTTGATCATCAAAGCAGGGTGGTGCGAAAAAGTAAAAAGAAAAAAAAGAAAAAGAAAAGAAGGTATATAGTCGTCGGTTTGATTGGTGATCGTGTATTGAGAGCAAGGATATGGAGTATCGTCCGTTGGACATTACGGTGATGTCCGCGGAAGGTCTCAAGAATGTGAACATGTTCATGAAGATGGGTGTCTTTGTGGTGGTTTCCCTCAACGATGATTCCATATCAAAGAAGAAGACTCATGTCTCCAATGGCGGTTCCAACCCAAAGTGGAACCACCGCATCAAGATGACCCTTGAAGAGTCTTCTATCTCCCAAAAAACCCTGCTTTTCCTAATCAAGTGCAGTCGCGTCTTTGGCGACAAGGACATTGGTGAGGTCTTGATTCCTGTTCAAGAGCTTCTTGATGGCGTTGGCACCACTGACAGTGCCGGTGAAAAAGTTGTCACGTATACAGTTCGTACCTTAACGGGGAAATCCAAGGGCAACCTAAAGTTTTCGTACAAGTTTGGCGAGACTTTCGTTCAAGGAGGAGAAACGGTGGATGACAGGAAGAATAAGGGTGAGGGATCCGTGAAGAACAAAGGTGAAGGATCCGTGAAGGCCTATGCGGCATCCAATATGGCTTATCAACCACAACCAGGCATGATTTATGCTTTACCCCAAAAGGGGGCTCAATACCCACAGGCAGGATACCCTGCTCCTCAAGGGTATCCTGCATACCCACAGCAACCGCAACAATATGGTGGTGGATACGGCAACGGCTACACCCCCGCTCCGGCAGGAGGTGGATATAGTGGTGAGTTCCAACGTGGTCCCCAGGTGGGTATGTATACCAACCTCAACAAATGGGGTATGGGTATAGCGGTGAATACCCTCGGCAACAATTGCCACAGCCTACGCATCAAAAGATGGGCACTGCTACTAAGCTTGGGCTGGGATTGGGAGCAGGGCTGATTGGAGGCCTGTTGGTGGGAGACATGATTTCTGATATTGCAGACATGGCTGCCGCCGGGTGCAATGCTGGGCTTGAGGACGCGGTAGCGGTTGCAATGGACTGACATCTTTCCCTACGATTTAGCTGGTTGGCCAGATATGTGTTTCATTTTAAAACTGCTCCATTTACCCATTTAGGCCATCCAGGCATTCATCTATACAAATGGATTAAACTTTAAAATGAGAAGTATTATTGCTTCTAGTTCATACAAGATATAACTTTATGACTAAATTAATGTTGTTGGTTTGACATTTTCTTTGATTTTACAAATTTGTTATCTCTTTGATTGTTAGATCTCAATATGTTGATATTATATGTAGTGGAATTTTCTGAGATTATGATCAATGGGTTTTGATTTCTAATGAGTTTCTAGATCTATATCACTATTTATTCTGAAATTCTACAATAGATATAAGTAGTAATGAAGTCAAGTACTCGACGAATTTATTTGTATCACTGCCTAAATATATCTGCAGTAGTAGTAGTAGTATTGCCCCCTCAATTCACCAAAATACGAGGACTCACGGGAAGGAGAGGGAGCTTAACTTCTACTTGGCCGTTTCCTTCA
Source organism: Platycodon grandiflorus (assembly GCA_016624345.1). Classification (NCBI taxonomy): domain Eukaryota; kingdom Viridiplantae; phylum Streptophyta; class Magnoliopsida; order Asterales; family Campanulaceae; genus Platycodon; species Platycodon grandiflorus. Next base: position 18,316,559 of record CM028364.1, on the reverse strand, counting down.
AACAAATACTCCCTCCTTCGAATAAAAGTCGTAATTGACAAGTCAATTTTTTTAATTAATACAGAGTATCATACTTTGGATTCTCTATATTTCCTTTAATTGTACTAAAGTTATATCTATCTTTCTATATTAGACGATAGATAAATGTCATATCTTCGAAAAGAAAAAAAAAATTTGTTGAAAAAATTGGAAATTTTAAGCTTAAATTTTAGAAATGTGACAACTTAATGTGTGAGTCTTTTCCTGGAACAGTTAGTATGTTTCATGTAAAACATTTCAGTACAACGATTTCACGATGAAAAGTTCTTAATAGTATCAAAGAAAGTACAATGTTAATGGAGGCAGTTTTCCTTACTTTTCTATGCTTTTGATCAAATTTACTTTTCTTTTTTTTTCTTTTTTATCAATTTACTTGGGGCATGTTTAGAGCTGCGTTTTGAGCCAAAGCACCGTTCAAAATGCAACTTTTTCTCCACCAGTATCAATGGAGCATTTTCAACAGCTCCATTTTCCAAACGTCTGGAGCGTTTTCAACGCTACATTATGTACGAAAACGCAACAGTCAAAACACTCATGGAAAAAATTGGCCCTAACCTAAGTACTCCTTCCCATTATAAACCTATTATCTATATAATTATTTCTTAAATTGAAAAGGATTGAGATGAAGAGACAGAGAAGAGATAAAAGGAGGTCGCTAGTGGGAGAAAGAGGAGATCGTGATTTATTACATGCAGTGACATAGATTGGAGACGATATGAAGGAGGAAGGAAGCGGACTGATATGATGCTGATCTAAGGTTTAATAAGAAGAATTAAAGTGAAGAGATATTTTCCAGACTACAAAACATGAAAGGCAAAAAATTAGAAAATTTGGTGAATTACAGGCCGATCCCTTTTGTACATTTGTAATTTATTAGAAACTGGAGCGATTTCACCCTATTTGAAAGGCAAAACATGAAAGGCATAATCGTCTTTTATTCACCCTATTTTCTAATTTCATTTGTAATCGTTGCATCGTGATTCAAAGTCGATGCATCGGAATGCACAGTTAGTCTACATCGCGATTCAAAGTCGATGCATCGGGATGCATCATTTAGTTTGCATCGCGATTCAAAGTCGATGCATCGGGATGCATCAGTTAACGATATTACTTTTCAAATTAATTTTTGACGAGGTTTTCAACTTGCAAAATGGAGCATGATTTTTGCATCTTCTATTTGGGAAGAAAGCATTTGACAACAAGCAGCATCCATCTCTTTCTTTCTCCTCTTCCGCTAAAGAGCTCGTCTTGCTTTAGTCCCCTTCTTAGGACTAGAAGAAAGGACTGGCAAATTGATAGAAGTGTCTAAGCCCCTGTCTTTATTGGTAATTGATAGAAGTCAGAAGCAGTAGTTGAAGCAAAAGGATCTCACCTGTCCAGTCTCAACAGCTATTGTTGACCTTTCTTGTTCTCGCCCTTCCAAGGAAGGAGAAAGCATCTTCTTGAATTGCGAAAGCGGAGTAGGGACAGAAAGGAAGAAGATAGCAATTGGGATGCATAAAAGAAAGTCTACATAAGAAAAGTCGATGCTCGCCCTAGCGTGGGAAGGGGTAAGAATGAAAAATTGAAGATTCTGGTGCTCGCCTCAGCGAGCTACTCCGGTGCTCGCCCTAGCGAGTGGGGGGCATCGCAATTCAAAAATCATTCATCGCAATGTAAACATAATTCAAAATCATGCATCGGGATGTATCAAATTGTACATCGGGTTGTATCAGTTTGTGCATCGGGATTCATCGGTGTCACCAGCCAAAATCAAATGAGCACCTTAAGGACCACCATGGATGAAAGGAACAGAGAATTTACGTTCTACCTCTAATGTGGATGTCTGCAATGAATAATGCATGAAAATGGTTAACAATTTCAAGGCTGCCTTCTCTTTTAAGCATAATTGTTCTTGATTATGTATAAGAATATCACAACTTTGAGCAAATGTTGACTTCGGAACTGCCGGAAGTTTTATAGCTGCAATTGCATGAAGCATAGCAACAAATTATCGAGAAGATTCATCGTAGAAATTTTAGGAAGAAGCTACTGTATATGTTATTGCGAGGCATTTAAGGAACAATTTTATAAAACTGCCTTTTAGCAGTTAAAAAAAAAAGGGTGGGCTGGAGAGAAAAAAACATTATGAAAGTGGACTGGTCAACAGTTTCCCATAGAAAATACGGTCTTATGGGTATTTTCTGTGAGACAGATCTTTCGCACCCGACTCATTGTGTGTTGGTGAGCTGAGTTGTGAGAGAGTGAATTTAGTCCTACGAATTAAGATCCATAAAACGGTCTCACAGTAGACCTTTTCAACATGAAAAACTATAAAAGATAAGGTTATGTGATACTTTTAATCTCAATCAACACGTGTCATATTTCCAAAAATATTGTTATGTTTGACTTTTTTTAGTTGAACGGATTGTTTTCAAATGAAAATTTGACGTATATTTTTATTTCATTTTTCAAAATCATAAAATACGTAATTTATAGTTCCAAAAAGTATTTCAAATTACTTGTTTTATGATTTTAATTTGAAAAATATGTCAAAATTTTATTAAAAAATAGTTAAACTTAAAAAAATCCAACAAGACGATCATTTAGGAATGGAGGGAGTATAATTTTGACTATTTGACTTGTAAAATAAGATTATATTTTTATGTGTGGTTAAATATATACTACTGTAATATATATGAGTATGTAGTATTAAAATGACCAAATAAGTACACAAAAGGGTAAAATTGTCATTGTTGACAAATACTCGATCACAAAATCTACATTTTAAAACTCTACAGTACCAAATTCATTTATAAGAAAAAAATTTGGGTTTCAAAAATATTACGTTTAAAAAAACTTGGGTTTTAAAACGCGGCACAAAACAGGCTTTTATTCATTGTTAGTAGCAACCTTTCAGGTGGAGGAACCCTAACTGTGACCTTCAAGCCAAAAGCGGAAGTCTCAGTGAGGCTCTTCAAGCATCAAGTGGGAAAATATTACAGCTCGCTGCGTATTTGAAGTAGTGAGAATGGACTGACCATAACTCAATCTCGTCCGGTTTTGGGGCAGAATCACCCACAAAACAGAACCCTGCTCCATTAATGGAAATTTTCAACTAAACCAGACCATAAGTATATATACTTTTGCTCAACTGTTGGGTGAGATGGACCACTGTATACTTCAAAATAAAAGAGGTGCTGCAATATAAATGCAAAATCCTACTAAATTTTATAAACTTAACAATCCAAGTATACTTAAAAATCCATATCTTAAACTAAAAACTCACAATACAAAACCAATATGCCATAGTTTAGAAATTACACACAAGATTCTAGAAAACGAAACTTTGGTAACATCACAATACAACACCAATGCCAAGTTTAAAAAACAAGCCTTTACCTTGAGACCTATGTCTTCACTTGAAGTGATTCGCAGGACGAAGTTCAGCAATATCAAGTTACAACATTCAACACGGATGAGAGACCATTGATATGAGAGACAACAGCGAGAGGAACAACGCTATCTGCTGGCTCGATCATAACACAGAAGGTGATTTGACTGTTCACAAATCAGAAAAAATTAGGGTCAGAAAGTCTTATAATAGGAAAATAGAATTATACCATGGTGATCAACCATGAATTATTTATTTATTGTCATGTGGTGTTTTGGGTGAAAACTTACCAAAAGAGAACAGGAGACGGAACTGTTGTGGCTGCTTCTTGAGCAAAAGTTAGACTTCTTCCTCACAGGGATCTAAGAAAATTACTTGTGCTTTTGGCGAGGATCTTTGGAACCGTACCAACTGTTTCGCCATATTCAGCTTTGCTTTATCACACATTCGATCATGATGCTGTACGACCATATTCTCGAGCAATGGAGAGTTAGCTAGTAGGAACTTAATCAGATCCATCTCAGCCCGAACACCCCTGATTGAGATAATCTCAATTTCAAGCAGTTCCCGTAGAATGCTCTCTTCCCAAAATTTTGGATCAACTTCGTGAATCTCTTGCCAAAACATATGATCAGTTTCTGTTACCATCTCTGGCATCTCAGGGGCCTACGGTACTCAGTATATCAATCAGCAAAAATTTTAAAAATGGAGATGAAATTTTTCTAAACAGTTAGCCAATAAAAATTGTAAACATATTAAACTCTCTCGATATACTCACCCAAATATCTAGTCTAGACAAGTTAGGAGCGCTACGAATCAAGCAAAGCGTACAACAAGCATCGTCCAATTGATTGAAATCTAAGTTATACAGACGAAGATGCTTTAGATTTTCAAGCTCCGATGGGAGCTTCAATGGAACACCACCTGAAGCCAAGAGCTTCAAAGACAAAGTTGTATCAAGAATGTTAGATCTTTGTGCAAATGAATACTTACTTTTTTCATGTATGTGACATATATAGTACAAAACGACACTTATCCATCAACGTACCTTAAAAACATGTTCCCCAAGAGATAGATTCACAAGTTTAGTCAGACAAGTAAGAACATTGTCCATGACAGAGATTCGTGTATACTCCACTCTCGTCACCATATTGAACAAGTTAATTGATACATCAGTGAGATTTGTTGCATGAACGAGACCAACGGTTTTGAGATAACCACATACATCCAAGTATGTGAGATTAGGAGCACATAGGTTAAGATCTTCAATCCCAACGCACTTATATAAGAGCAGTCTCTTAAGCAGCGGACAAGCAGAGATGAAGCTTAAAAAATTCTCTGACAGCATTGAGTTGTAAAGATGAAGGCTAGTTAAGTTACCGAAGCCCTTCAATGAAGACGAAGGAGTGAATATACATCTACTGAGCTTTAAATAGGTCAATTGCACCCTAGATAAAATATGTAACGGCACTTTATAGGGCATAATTTTGCGGTTCTCCAGAATGAGTTTTTGAATACCCTTTCTTGATAGGAAAGCAATCCATGCATCTACATCAGGAAACATATTGTTGTTGGGAATTGTGAGGCAGACTTTGATTATAGGGCCATTATGCAGCAGGAAGATTTTGTTCACTACGCTCACATATCGATCAGGCCCAACAGAATTGATGAATCGAGTATCGAGGATAAGTATCGGAAGTGTAGTCCATGCATACCTCCACTCACTAGACAAAGTACACGTCCTCACTGCATCCGGTAATGGCAGCTTCTCAAGAATCCTTTCTATTAAAATCTGCGGGATGTTACTGATAATGTCTGTAGAGGTACCACAAACTGTCTTTCTTTGACGAGCATCCATTTCAGTTCCTCTGCCGGCCGTTCTACTTTTTCTTTCAACTCAGGTACCTGTAAATAGATGGAAGCAATCATTCAGTCTTCAGATATTTTTCACACTAGCGAGTTATCTTATCTAGACAGAATAACGCAGCTATATTTGAGAACCGATCGACTTGTTGCCCTTCTTTCAATTGACTATCACATGATCACTTAGAATTAGTTAATGTTGATTTTGATCAGTATGGCTATTATGCATTTATACTTCCATACAGTCATATGTATAAGATATAATGCTGTATGGTTACCAACAAAGGTACCAAAAAGTTTTGCATTGATGCAGAATATGCCTATATATATATATATATATATATATGTATTGGACTACCAACAAAACTAACAAAAAAGAAGTCTATTTAATCAAAAGAAACTGCTCTATATGAACAATCATATCAAATGAAGATTGCACATCCAAAGTGCCCTTGAAAGATACATGGTCATCATATAATGAGTGACTTCTGGTATAGGGGTGAATTCAAAGAAATGGACAATTTGCAATGATAAACCATTTTAATGAATCAAAATGGAATACATCAAAATTCATTCTGGAACAGAATGAACTAGAAAGCAACCCTAGTTCTTGGTTTGGATAGATACGATTCCTTATGGCAAACGGACGGAAATGTAGCAGAATCCACGTTGCATTTTCATTTAGATCACGCTCATTTTATTTAATAACTATAAGCGACAACAGTAGTAGGTTTTGTACGTTCGCTTCTAGTTTTCTCATGGATCCATGGTAGCATTTTTCATTTTGGTCACACTCATTTAGGGTATTATGGAATAATCATGATTAGATATTAAGAAAACAATAGTCAAAGATCTACCAAGGTAAAAATTTTCTGGGGTGTGTTCACTATATAAATTTACTGAATAGTTACTAGATTTTCACGAATTTATTGTTATTTTAGAGTTATAAAATTTAAGGTAGGCATTTAATAGAAAAGTAGTCACTACAAAACTATTAAAACTGCTAGTCTTACATTTGCCAAAATTTGAACCATAAATGGTTTTCAAGATTAGTCTGCGTGTGTGTATTTAACTCATCTTTTACTTGCTTGAACGGGAACCCAATCCATCCCGTCTCTCCCCATTTATCTTTCCCTCTGTCCATAAGCTTTAGGGAGTGTGTGTGTGTGTGTAGGTGCGCATAATTTCTACCTTGCATTTTACTTGCTTGAACCCACCCCAACCCAATCCCGTCCGTCCCCAATCCATCCGTCCCTCTCTCCATTCCCTCTGCACTACGATCTCCCATAAATGAACCATGAGCCAACTCCACATTCACAAAATCATCGCACAAGTTGCTTCAAAAAAGGCTTTAGTTGATCTTATGACAATGATACAATTAAATCCACAACATTCCGTCATTAGAAAATTAAAGAAGCAAGGCCTTTTACATCCATCATCACCATGCAATTCTTTAATCCCAAGAAACCCTATGCAAGTTCATCTTCTTTAACGATATATGTGAAAGAAAAAATATTCTCGTATGACCTCTCATTATTTTAACCCCTCCCTCCCTCCCCCCATGAGTCTCTTATAACCAAAATTAATGAATTGATTTATAGCCCAATGACAGCAGATCCATAAGTGCATATATAAATCTATATTGCAACAACTGGAAAACTCTTAGATCTCACACAGCTCCCCTTTACATTCTCCCCAAATTATGATCTAGATCAAATCTAATCAGAAAATCCCATCTAACATATTTATATCCATGTAGCGTGCGCAGATCAGATAAAACACAATTGATTTACATTGTTCCTGACCTTGAAATAATAAAAATAATATTAATAGAGCCGACAACAAATAAAATAGAAGATGATCTTTCTGCATGCATCACTTAAAATCCACTTTCTTTAAATAAAATTATATATCTGGTTATTCTCTAGAATTTAGATATGATTGATCTAGGCCAGTGAAAAAATAAAATAAATAAATAAACAGGAAAGAGAGTTGGATAGAGGTGGTAACCTATATATATATATATATAGCTGATCATAGCTCTCTAACAGTTAAAAGCTAGAGAGAGAGAGAGAGAGGGATGCCGATCGATTTCTTCGGAAATGGAGAAGGTTTCCGTTTGGAGAGGCGTAATGAGCGACGGATTTGCCCTGATACGGCGTCTCACTTGTTTTGCGGCTATCCCTACATACCTTAATTATAATTAGTGTCAAGTCTTTCTGCCTCCCTCTTAAATACTCGGTACTTGCCTGTCTTTTTTTTTTTTTTTGGGACATTATTACATTTAAAATAAAATAAAAAATCTAACCCTAACAAGTAGAAATTATGGCATACCCACAAAGACAAAAACATCACATAACAAGTGGAAATTAAAAATAAGCTCCACATACTTTCTTATTCATAGTACTTAACAACCCTAGATTGTTCACATTTCCTCCACTAAAATTAAAATCAAAAAAATAAACTAATTCACTCCTAACCCTAACAATTATTTTAAGCCTCAATATATAATCAAAATCTAAATCTAAGCTTGATTAGAAGGTGTTGCTTCCATGTAGCCGAATGCTTGAAATGAATGATGAATATTCTTCTTAGTGTTGGGTTTGTGGTGGCTTAAAGTGGTGCCACCACGGTGGAAGTTTGCCAGCAGGAAGTGGTGGGGGTACCCAAGGGCTGTGTGGGTGCATCCAAGGAGGCAAGTGAACGCCGGCTGGAAGAGGTGGCGGTGCAATCGGAAAGTGTGGGAGTGGGAATGGGAATGGATGTGGGTGAATCCAAGGTCCCCATGGATGAGGAAAGTATGGAAAGAAAAATTCAGGATGTTCCCCATGACTAGCTAATGTGGCTGATGAGGCACCATCCTTGGATGTGTCATGACTAGCAAAAACCAAGTTTAAGCAAAGGAAAAGTGGGATGAGTGTGAGCAAGATGTTCTTCATTATGAACACTCAAAAAACAGAATGAATTTTGATAAAACTTTTTAAGGGTTGTGGGAGTATTTATAGTACTAATGGCCAACTGAGAGTTTGATTTCAAATAGGAAACAAATACCATGAACTGATATGAAAGATCCCACATGCATCATTATCACTACTTGTGGTATTGTTATCCCTTCAATTATCAAGTATTTTTTCAATTGCTCCTAAGAAAATGCATGAATAAAGAGATACCTATATACATAATGCATTAATTCCCTGGTAATAAGAGCAAAATGTGTTGCTTGTAATTACATGGGCACCGCAAAAAGATTTATTAACTAACGAAAAACAAAATTCATGGACATAATCAAATTAAGTAGTTGATGAGAGTGTTGATGAGGGACTGATCGATCGCGAATATGTACCGAAGGTGTAATAAATAAATATATATATATATATATATATGTTGATCAAATATTAATAATTAAATCAAATATCTAATAAACCAATCCAATTTCTTATGTTAAGCAAATACTGTACAAAAAATTTCCTTGTGAGTGATTCGGCATACATCAACTCTATAAAATGTTTACAAGGGAAATTTTGCATTGATATATATCATGGTGACATGTTTTGGACAGAGAATCTAGCTAGAATGAGTAAATGAAAGAAGAGTTTAGAACATCAAGTTGTAATGTAAATAGCTTTCTAAACAACTCTAGTTAGCAATCTATACTTCAAGAAAAATTACTCCACCACATTAAGGGTGACGCTATTAACACCCACAAATCTCATTAATACATCCCTTCATCTTTTATTACGAAAATGTCATCAATTAAAAAGACTAAATTGCTGTTAATTATTCTAAATACACACGACCAAATTTCCAAATTCAACCTCATCTTTTTAAACCTTATGATCTTCTTCCCTATCAATGCATCTCAGCTACCTCATTATCGAAGCTTCATTATTTAATGAGTAACCCTAGATACCTGACTGCCTTTTCAACTCTTCGACAGCTTACAACTTTTCCTTTGTTTTCTGTAACTCGGTTTGCAAATTAAAGCCTCTATTATTTGTTTTGCTTCATTATCAACCACTAAACTATTCACCATTCGCAGAACGTTCGTGCTTGGAGATGAAAAATCACCATGTCCAAACTGTGCAAAAGAAAATATCATTTGTTGGATTATTTCAAATAAAAGTGTCCCACATGACTTAGAGCCCGTTTGGTCGAGCGTTTTGGCCAAAACGCAGGGATAAACGCTGCTTATTTGCAAAAAATGTGTTTCAATATCGGTAAAACGCGTTTAAACGCGCGTTATAAACGCTGGAATTTCCAGCTTTTTTCCAAAATGCAGGTTTTAAAACGCTACTAGGAAAAAAAAAACTGCGTATTGAAGTGATATCCTGTTGGGATATTGGATGGCCCAAATGGGCAACCTGTTCCAAGCCCAAACTCCCGGCCCAACCTCCTTGGCAGCCCACCCGTTCCCTCCTTGCACAAAACCGGGAGCTTCCTTCCAACTCACTTCCAGCTTTGTTTTATCCCATGTGATGTTTTGACCAAAGCTTTGGTTTCCCCCCATAGTCAACAGTCTGGTGCAATTCCCCTTCCTTGGCTGGTACGCTCTCTCCAGCGCCCTTCTCCACTATAAATAGGCGTGCTCCCTCTTCACTCTTGGGCAGTGGACCGCAACATTGATGAACCATTGGACCCGATTGCTAACACAAGTTTGCTCTCTCTCTCTCTCTCTCTCTCTCTCTCTCTCTCTCTCCTCTTTACAAACTCAAATCAGAACCTCTCTCTCTCATCTCACTGTGCGTTGCTGTGTGAGTGTGTGCGTGTATAAGAGACGGGATTTAGTTTGGTGGATTATCGGAGTGGTTGTCTCCGGTGGTTGTGAGCGGAGCTGGGACTTGTGTTGGTGACTTTGTGTCGCCGGATATTGTCGGAGTTACCGGAGTTGTTGCCGGAGAAATTGGAGCTTTACCTTGGAAGTGTGTAGAGTGCACCTCGTGGATCACTTCGGTGGACATTGCTCAAAGTGGAATTCTGAGCCGTGTTGTCTTCAGTTAAAGCCGCGCCATTGAAGAAGCTTTGCTTCTTCAACTGTGTTATCTTCTCCGTTTCATTGTTCTTATTATTCTACTATTATTATTGATTGTCTTATATTTCTCCTATAATTGCACTATACTAACTAGTTTGGTATTTGCAGGTTTGTTGGAGATTATATAATAATAATATTAGAATTGTTCCCATAGGGTAGATAAATTGTTATCCCCACCCCTTTTGTAATCCTTGAGCGTCTCGGTGAGATCCTCTAGTGGGTTGTATAGGCTTTTGTTATTTAAAGCGTATTTGTACCTCCTTCACGCGTGCGAACGACGGAATACACAACAGTGGTATCAGAGCATCCGGGTTGACTTCGCGTACGGTACGGTAGTCCTCAAATCCAAAATTAGAAATCCTAGTCAAGGATTTCTGGGTGAGCAATTTCTAAAACCTCCTTAATTTATTTCGTTTAAATTTGGTGTTGAGGTTTTATTTTTAATTGCTTGCGTAAAATTATTATTCCGCTGTGATTGCTCTAATTTTTGATTTTTTTTGGATTTGTTGGTGATTTGCTTGTGACATTATTTTTTATTACTATTTTTGTTCCGTGTTGTCGTTAATAAAAAAAAAATTGACAAACTCAGCGTCTTATATTTTGAAACCTTTTAATGGAAAATCGGACTTTTCTATTTGGCAACAAAAAATGAAAGGGATTTTTAAAGAAAAGGTTTTCAAAGTTGTGACGTTTAATTTTGCCGAATCTGATACAGAAAAGATTAGGGCTGAAATGGATGAGTTCGGTAGACAACTGGAAAGGGACAATGGTCATAGTAATAAAATCATAACCAAAATCAGAATTCTGGAAATCACAAGCATCGAAGTCGTAGTAGGTCAAAATCTAGAACTAGAAGTAAAACCTGCTATAACTGTGGCGAGACGGGTCATTTTAGGAAAGATTGCACAAACCCAAGAAAGAAAAATCACAAGGAAAACAAAGAAGGGATCGTAATTTAGCCTCGAGTAATGATTCAGAGATGTTTTTATGGTTGTTGATGCATGTGAAAGTATTGTGAATTTTGTGCATTCGTGCTAAATTGCAAAAATGAATGGCTTGTTGATTCGCTTGTACTTTTCACATGACTCCTTTTAAAAACTATTTTACTTCTTATGAAGAAGTGCAAACTGGATCTGTGTCGATGGCTAATGAGAAAAAATGTGTCATTCTTGGGAATTGGTGATATATCTTTGAAACTTGATTCGGATATGTGTTAAATTTGAAAAATGTGAGACACGTCCTGATTTGTGCAATAATTTGATCTCGTGTGCCTCGTTAGAAGATGAGGGTTTTGAGGGTAAATGGGGAAAAGGCGTTATGAAAATACTAAAGGGTTCTTTAGTTGTTGCTAAGGCTGAAAACGCAATAACTTGTATGTATGTGTTGCTATTCCTATGTCTTTTGATGAAAATTGTGCTAATCTTGTTAAAGAAGATAGAACAATGTTATGGCATAAAAGACTAGGACACATGAGTAATAAAGGTCTAGAAATATTACACAAAAACGGATGCTTTGGTAATGAAAAATTTTCTAGTCTACCTTTTGTGATACATGTGTTAAAAGCAAACATCATAAAGTTAGTTTTCCACCCCTCCCTAAACAAATCTTCTAGTAAGAAAATCATTGAATATGTCCATGCGGATGTGTGGGGTCCTCGAGTGTCCCCACTCAAGGTGGAAACAGATATTTTCGTCTATCATTGATGATTTTTCGAGAAAAGTTTGGGTTTTCTTAATGAAACAAAAATCGATGTTTTTGAAAAATTCAAAATTGGAAAGTTTTGATTGAAAATCAAACCGGGAAGAAATTAAAAGTGCTTCGGATCGATAACGGGTTAGAATTGTAATCAAGAATTCGATGAGTTCTCCGAACATGGTATTCAAAGGCATAAAATCGTGCCTTACAATCCGCAACAAAATGGTGTCGCGAGCGCATGAACGAACCCGTTAGATAGAGTGAGAGCTATGCTCTTGACCTCTGGACTTTCGAAAAGGTTTTGGGGAGAAGCCATAATCGCTGCCTATATCATTAATAGGTCCCCTTCGTTCCTTTACATGGAAAGTGTCCCAAGTTTTCTTCGAAAAGAAATTGATTTCTCAAACTTAAAAGTTTTTGGTTGTGCTGCCTATATTCATCAAAAGAATGATAAACTTGAACCTAGGGCTACTAGGTGTGTTTTCTTAGGGTATTCGGGGGTGAAAGGGTATAGACGTGGTTGAAAGAAGAACATGGTTTTAAAGTTACCATTAACAAGGATGTAGTTTTTAATGAAACCAATTCCCTTGTTTGCTTCCCTGCTAATCCTATACCCGTAATAATGTCCCCTCCCCATGCTCCTAATGAGGTGGAGCATCCCTATGTGGTAGGTTCTTTTGATGCTAATACTAGTGCACAAACCGAAAATGGAATTGAGAATGATAACAACCAAGATAAAGTGCATCGAAATTGTGAATGATGAAACTAATGAAACCGGAAATGAGGAAGATGAAAGGATTGAAAATCACGAAGATCGGAATCTAGATGCTAGGGATAGACCTAGGCGTACTATTCGAAAACCATCTAGATTTGATGATATGGCCTCATATGTGTTTAGCGTGTTTGCATCAATTGACAATTGTAGTGAACCCAAAACTTACAAAGAAGCCTTGAAATCTGCTAATTCAGTGGAGTGGTTAAATGCTATGATGGATGAAATGAATTCCTTGCATGTTAATCAAACTTGGACACTTGTGCCCAAAAATGAATCTGAATTTGTGCATGATAAGGCTATGTTTGTTGTTAAAGGGTTCACTCAAAAAGAGGGGATAAATTATACGGAAATCTTTGTTCCGGTTGTCAAGTTCACTACTGTCAGAGTCATGCTTGCTTTGGTTGTGAAATTTGATTGGGAGGAGTTAAAACAAATGAATGTTGTTAAAACTGCGTTTTTACATGGTGAATTGGATGAAAGAATTTGTGAATTGGATAAAAGAATTTGCATGCGACAACCTGAAGGCTTTATTGACAAGAAAAATCCTGAACATGTGTGTTTATTAAAGAAATCTTTATATGGGCTGAAACAATCTCCTAGAATGTGGAACAAGAAACTGGATATGTGCATGGGAAGTTTGAACTTTAAATGTAGCTCTTATGATTATTGCTTGCATTCTAAAGTTAACTCTGCTACATATGTGTTCTTGTTAGTTTATATTGATGATATGCTGTTAAATGGTCCTTGCATTAAATCAATTGAGCATGTGCAAAAATGTCTTTGTGATAATTTTGACATGAAAGATCTAGGAGATGCCAAAAAGATTTTGGGTATGAACGTTGTTATGGATAGGAAAAATTCCATGATTTTTCTCAACCAGATTTCCTACATGGAAAAGTTTTTGAGTAAATTTAAGATGGAAAATATGAAATATGTCAATGTGCCTCTTAATTGTCATTTCATCCTGAGTAAAAGCCAGTCTCCCCAATCTAATTCAGAATTGAAAGAAATGAAAAATGTGTCATATTCAAATGTCATAGGATCCGTCATGTATCTAATGGTTAGTACTAAACCTGCTTTGGTTGTGAAATTTGATTGGGAGGAGTTAAAACAAATGAATGTTGTTAAAACTGCGTTTTTACATGGTGAATTGGATGAAAGAATTTGTGAATTGGATAAAAGAATTTGCATGCGACAACCTGAAGGCTTTATTGACAAGAAAATCCGAACATGTGTGTTTATTAAAGAAATCTTTATATGGGCTGAAACAATCTCCTAGAATGTGGAACAAGAAACTGGATATGTGCATGGGAAGTTTGAACTTTAAATGTAGCTCTTATGATTATTGCTTGCATTCTAAAGTTAACTCTGCTACATATGTGTTCTTGTTAGTTTATATTGATGATATGCTGTTAAATGGTCCTTGCATTAAATCAATTGAGCATGTGCAAAAATGTCTTTGTGATAATTTTGACATGAAAGATCTAGGAGATGCCAAAAAGATTTTGGGTATGAACGTTGTTATGGATAGGAAAAATTCCATGATTTTTCTCAACCGATTTCCTACATGGAAAAGTTTTTGAGTAAATTTAAGATGGAAAATATGAAATATGTCAATGTGCCTCTTAATTGTCATTTCATCCCGTAAAAGCTCTCCCAATCTAATTGAATTGAAAGAAATGAAAAATGTGTCATATTCAAATGTCATAGGATCCGTCATGTATCTAATGGTTAGTACTAAACCTGACTTAGCTTATGCCTTAAGCTGTTTAAGTAGATACATGTCTAATCCTGGAATGCCACATTGGCAAGGTGTTAAATGGCTGTTGAGATATTTAAAATATTCTCTGACGTATGACTTAAAATTTTCTAAATATTCTGAAGGTGTGAAGTTAAAAGGGTATATAGATTCAATTCGTGGACATGAGCACTAAATGTTTTGTTTCTAAATTTTAAACTTGTTTAAATATTTTGAAATTTGATGGTGATTGATACATGTGTGCTATTGTTACCCTTGAAACTTACTTAGTGTTTTTGTGGTGTTTATCTTGTTCTGCTTTGTGCGGTGGAGCAAGATAGATTGCTAAAATCCTTGCATACTTAGTGTTTCTTTGTGGTATCTATCTCGTTCTGCTTTGTGCGGTGGAGCCGGATAGTTTGGTTATTTCCTTGCATACTTTGTGTATGTTGTCCCGTGATTTGTTCTTTACTTAGTGTTGGAACAAGTCTATTTCGGTTTAAGGCGATGATGATTCCCATCTATTAAAAAGTCCGTGTATCCACGTGATGTGAACTAGCACTTGTTCCAAGGTGGAGATTGTTGGGATATTGGATGGCCCAAATGGGCAACCTGTTCCAAGCCCAAACTCCCGGCCCAACCTCCTTGGCAGCCCACCCGTTCCCTCCTTGCACAAAACCGGGAGCTTCCTTCCAGCTCACTTCCAGCTTTGTTTTATCCCATGTGATGTTTTGACCAAAGCTTTGGTTTCCCCCCATAGTCAACACTCTGGTGCAATTCCCCTTCCTTGGCTGGTGCGCTCTCTCCAGCGCCCTTCTCCACTATAAATAGGCGTGCTCTTCACTCTTGGGCGTGGACGCAACATTGATGAACCATTGGACCCGATTGCTAACACAAGTTTGCTCTCTCTCTCTCTCTCTCTCTCTCTCTCTCTCTCTCTCTCTTTACAAACTTAAATCAGAACCTCTCTCTCTCTCACCGTGCGTTGCTGTGTGAGTGTGTGTGTGTATAAGAGACGGGATTTAGTTTGGTGGATTATCGGAGTGGTTGTCTCCGGTGGTTGTGAGCGGAGCTGGGACTTGTGTTGGTGACTTTGTGTCGCCGGATATTGTCGGGGTTACCGGAGTTGCCGGAGAAATTGGAGCTTTACCTTGGAAGTGTGTAGAGTGCACCTCGTGGATCACTTCGGTGGACATTGCTCAAAGTGGAATTCGAGCCGTGTTGTCTTCTAAAGCCGCGCCATTGAAGAAGCTTTGCTTCTTCAACGTGTTATCTTCTCCGTTTCATTGTTCTTATTATTCTACTATTATTATTGATTGTCTTATATTTCTCCTATAATTGCACTATACTAACTAGTTTGGTATTTGCAGGTTTGTTGGAGATTATATAATAATAATATTAGAATTGTTCCCATAGGGTAGATAAATTGTTATCCCCACCCCTTTTGTAATCCTTGAGCGTCTCGGTGAGATCCTCTAGTGGGTTGTATAGGCTTTTGTTATTTAAAGTTGTATTTGTACCTCCTTCACGCGTGCGCGCAACGACGGAATACACAACATATCCCAAACGTATTTATAAGGAAAGACCTCCGTTTTTAAAACACTGGGTTTTTTAAAACGTTGCGTTTTTAAAACACTGCGTTTTGTAAACTCTGCACCAAACGGGCTCTTAATATCTAATTGGGCTTTAATATTAAGGGCCCACTTTGATGGTTTATTCAGAATAAAATATTATTAAAGCTTTTGGGAATTATATAATGAAAATGATTCTCTCTTCCTCTGCCTATAAAAAGACTTAAAGTTTCAAACCCTAAAAACACTTAAAAAGGTTTTCTTTTCACGTCTCTAAGAAAAGTCGTCCAGAGAGAAAAGAGAAAAGACCTAGGGTTAGAATTTTCTTCTCACTATCAAGAAGAGATTAAAGTAAAGGCAAGGAGGAAGAAAATCCCTACATCAAAGTATTCAACTTCAAGCAAAACATGGATCAAGATTAGTACTTAAATTCATGTTCCTAAAATTATATGTTTAGTGATTATTATGTGTTCCAAGATTTTAGGGTATTATAAATTATGAATTCATGAAATTAAAGCAGCGTGAATTTTCAATTAAAGTTTACATGTGGTATCAAAGCCAAGGATTATGGAACACATAATTTTCCTATTATGATTGAAAATTCAATTTGATAATTAAAGTTTATTCCGCCGTAAATTTTTGTTAAATTGAATTGTACATAAAACCAATTATGCTTTGTAAATAAGTTGTAAAGAAAATTTGATGGAGCTTTAGCTCGTGCTATGTGTGTGTGTGTGTGTGTGTGTGTGTTTTTTTGTTTTTGTAAAGAGCTCGCGGCAATGTACACGTTCTTACTTTCAAAGTGTGCATAATGATATTCCCCGATTTGTTATTTTCTGGATCAAGGCACGGTCCAAGGGGATTTCTCCTATTCATAACAAAAGGTAGTCTAGGAGCTCATTATGAGGCAAGTATTTTGTTGCTTCAATTATTTTGTGGGAATATTATATATGCAAAATAGTATTTAATGTCCTATCTCTCTAACGACCGAGGTATTGTGTTCGAGGCAATTGGAAGGTTGTTTATTTTTCATATTTTAGGAACGTTAAAGTTGAATAAATTGGATAGTATGTTATTTTCCAAATAAAATTTTATTTTGTTCAAGGCTTAAAATATGAAAAATAAAATAGAACGTGATGATATTAAATAGCTTGTTAGTCACCAAAGTGGCGTGCTGAATGGAATATCAGCACATTAAATTAATAAAATTACAATTGTTCATGAGTAAAGAGATGCCCTTAAAGAATGACAAGAACGGTTGATTGAACAATTGAGATTATAGATTATTTTGCTAGGAGATCATCCAAAGATGGACCCTTGCTCGTAATCTATAACATTAAAGGGATAAATTATTCATGCCTTAGTTAGATAGTCGTATATCCAAAGATAGAAAGCTTATTTAACTAATATATATAATGATTATCCATTAAAGTATTTTTCATTGGCATCAATTATGTTTATGTATTTAGGGATTGCCCAAAGGTGAACTTAAAGTTTTACCTAAAAGATATCTCGAATCTATTAAAGTTAACTCAAAGCACTAAAAGATAAGCATGTATGAATATTTGCGGTTTCCATGAATCTCTTCGCATCGGAAATTCATTTGTCAAGTTCAACGGGCTGAACTATGCTGATTGGTCCGAACAGATCCAGTTTACTCTGGGTGTTATGGACTTGGACCTAGCCATAATGACAGATGAGAAGCCCGCAGCCATTACTGAGGCTAGCTCGGAAGATGATCAAGTCGATCTATATGGCTTGGGAGCGGTCTAACAGTGAGTTCGAACCTTATGAGGATGACCATGACGAAAATATCAAGCCTTCGATGCCGAAGACGATGATGCTAGGTAGTTCCGCTGAAAATTAAAGAATATTCTCGGTCGAGACTTAGTCGATCAATCCATGTGGGTAGCCTTATGGGTGAGTTAACTACAAAGAAGTTTGATTGGTCTAAGTCAATTCATGATCACGTAATGTAAATGTCCAACTTAAAGAAAACGAAGACTTTGGGGATGGATGTGAATGACTCATTCCTTGTACAGTTTATCATGAATTCCCTTCCTACTGAATTTGGTCAGTTCCAGGTGAAACAACACCATTAAAGATAAATGGAACTCAAATGAACTTAAGGCCATGTTAGTGCAGGAGGAAAGGAGATTAAAAAAGATAAGGGATCACTCCATCAACCTCACAGTCTATGATGGAAATAACAACAGCAAGGCCAAACCAGGTATGAAGAACAAGAAAAAAGACAATGCCCCAATGAAGGTTAATGAGGGTCGAATCCAGAAAAAGGTTAAATGTTACTTCTCCAATAAGGAAGGGCACGTAAAGAAAGATTGCCCTAAAAGAAAGGAATGGTTCGAAAAGAAAGGTATGTATAATATTTATGTATATTTTGAATCAAACCTTATAGAAGTACCTAATAATACCTGGTGGTTAGATTCTGGTGCAACTACTCATGTGTCTCATGTTATACAGGGATTCCTTACGATCTAGCCCATAAACGGAACTGAGCAATACTTGTTTATGGGAAACAGGATGAAAGCACGGATATAAAGAATTGGGACGTATAGATTGATCTTGGACACCAACTGTCATGTAGATCTTGAAGGGTGTCTCTATGTTCCTGATTGTGCTAGAAATCTTGTTTCAGTATGGAAGCTGGATGTTTTAGGTTTTAATTTTAAGTTTGGAAACGGTGTTTTTTCATTATTTAAAAATAAGTACTATTATGGTTCTAGTACTTTGTGTGATTCTCTTTTCCGTTTTAATCTTAATAATGAATTTGCCGAATCCCTGTATCATGTTGATTATAGTGTAGGCATGAAATGTAGTGCATCTGATGAAAATTCTGCTTTCTTGTGGCATCAAAGATTAGGTCATATTTCCAAAGAAAGGTTAATGAGGTTGGTGAAAAGTGAGATCCTTCCTCAATTGGATTTTAGTGACTGGGTTATATGTGTGGATTGCATTAAGGGAAAGCAAACCAAAACCACATTAAAAAAGTCTGCCACAAGAAGCACTCAACTTCTTGAATTGATACACACTGATATTTGTGGTCCTTTTGATAAACCCTAGTTGGGGTTGTGAACAGTATTTTTTCACTTTTATTGATGATTACTCACGTTATGCTTATATTTATTTCTTGCATGAAAAGTCTCATCTTTGTGAACGTCCTTGAGGTGTTCATAAATGAGGTGGAAAGGCAATTAAATAAAAAAATAAAAATAGTGAGATCAGATAGAGGTGGTGAATATTATGGAAGGTTCACTGAGAAGGGACAATGTCCAGGTCCATTTGCAAAATTCATCGAAAGTCGTGGCATTTGTGCACAGTATACAATGTCAGGTACACCTCAGCAGAATGGTGTGGCTGAGAGACGAAATCGTACATTAATGGATATGGTTAGAAGTATGTTAAGTAATTGTTCTTTACCCTTATCTTTGTGGATGCATGCATTAAAGACCGCTGAATACCTTTTCAATCGGGTTCTTAGTAAGGCGTTCCTAAGACACCTTATGAATTGTGGACAGCGAGAAACCGAGTTTGAGACATCTTCATGTTTGGGGTTGCCCAAAGGTAAGGTTGTATAATCCACAAGAAAAGAAACTTGATGCTAGGACAGTCGGTGGTTATTTTATTGGCTATCCTGAAAAGTCAAATGGGTATAGATTTTACTGTCATAACCATAGTACGAGAATCGTTGAGTCAAGCAATGCTCGGTTCATTGAGAATGGCTGAGTCAGTGGGAGTGGGGAACCAAGAAAAGTTGAGATTAAGAAAATTCGGGTTGAAATGCCTGTACCTGATTTTCCTTCAGAAGTTGTTGTTCCTATTGTTGTATCACAGTCTGGCAACATACCAAACAACAAGTTAATGTTGAAACCCCACTGAATAAAAATATAATAGATGAACCGGTTACTGTCGAGCAAGAGATTATTGAGCCACGAGAGGAAATAGCTTTGAGACGGTCTATAAGGCAGAAGAGACTTGCTATTTCTGATGATTATGTGGTTTATAATCTTGAGCATGAATGTGACTTAAGCATTGACGATGATCCAACCTCATTTAGTTAAGCAGTGAATGGTAACAATTCAGAAAATTGGTTAGATGCTATGAAAGAAAAAATAAAATCAATGTATGACAATCAAGTTTGGGACTTAGTAGAGTTGCCTAAAGGTTTCAAAAGAGTCGATTGTAAATGAGTCTTTAAGACTAAACGTGACTCGAATGGAAACATTGAAAAGCATAAGGCCAGACTCGTTGCAAAGGGTTATACATAAAAGGATGGCATTGACTATAAAGAGACCTTCTCCCCGGTATCTAAGAAGGACTCTTTAAGAATTGTTATGGCTTTGGTGGCTCATTATGATTTGGAGTTTCACCAAATGGATGTTAAAACCGCTTTTCTAAATGGTGAATTGGAAGAGGAGGTTTATATGGATCAACCTAAAGGGTTCATGACCACAGATAAGGAAAGTTTAGTGTGTAATTGAAGAAGTCAATATATGGACTAAAACAAGCCTCCCGCCAATGGTATATTATGTTTAATGATACCATTACTTCTTATGGTTTCACAGAAAACACTCTTGATCGGTGTATCTATATGAAGGTCAGTGGGAGCAAGTTCATAATATTGGTCTTGTATGTTGATGATATTTTACTTGCTGCTAATGATGTTGGGATGTTACGTAATGTAAAAGAATTTCTCTCTAAGAACTTTGAAATGAAAGATTTAGGTGAGGCATCCTATGTGATAAGAATAGAAATATTCTGTGATAGGTCACATGGAATGTTGGGACCGTCTCAGAAAGCTTACATCAAGAAGGTCTTAGAGAGATTCAAAATGGAAAAATGTTCAGCAGGAATTGTTCCAATACAGAAAGGGGACAAGTTCAGTCAAATGCAATGTCCAAAGAATGATTTGGAACGAAAGAAAATGAATTTGATTCCCTATGCATCAATGGTTGGGAGCTTAATGTACGCACAAACTTGTACTCGGCACGATATCGGCTTTCTTTGTTAGAATGCTAGGCCGGTATCAATGTAATCTGGTATAGACCACTGGAAAGCTGCAAAGAAAGTCCTTCGGTATTTACAAGGCACCAAGGAACACATGCTCATGTATAGGAGGTCTAATCACCTCGAAGTTATAGGATATTCAGATTCAGATTATGCCGTATGTGTTGACTCGAGAAAGTCAACATTCGGTTATTTGTTTCTTCTTGGAGGAACGATATCATGGAGAAGTGGAAGCGATCGTCATTCGCTTCTACTATGGAGGCTGAATTTGTGGCATGCTTTGAGGCCACTTGTTCATGGATTGTGGTTGCGGAACTTTATTTCGGGCTTGGAATTGTTGACAGTATAGCCAAGTCGCGAGAATTTATTGTGACAATTCAGCAGCTCTTCTTCTCAAAGAACGACAAGTATTCTAAGGGTGCTAAGCATATGGAATTGAAGTACTGTCGATCAAAGAAGAAGTGCGAAACATAGAGTGTCTATTGAGCATATCGGCACCGATCTTATGGTAGCGGATCCGTTAACAAAAAGGTGCCACCTAAGACATTTTGTGGACATGTCGAAAGGATGAGTATCATGGATAAGTCCTTGTTAGCATGATAGTTTGTATGTGTACACGTATGCATAACAGTTATTTGCTCATTATCTTATGACACTTTGATATCATTTATGGATATGTTTTTTGCTTAGTTACATTGCATTGATTTAATGTATTATGATTTAGTCTTCTTAGGAAGACTGTATGGTTGAGGCTTATGGTTCACCTCATTATAGTTAAAGTTTAAGTTAAATTGATCTTGTGATACATGGAAGGGATCATGTCGATTGAATGATGTGTGACCGCCATGATCCAAGTCAACTTTAACTTATTTAGAAAAGTCCAAATTGATATTATGAAGGGTATAATAACATTGCGCACTTAAAGTTGTTATTAAATTCTCAAGTCGTCATATGGGCCAAGTGGGAGAATGTTGGATTATTTCAAATAAAAGTGTCCACATGACTTAATATCTAATTGGGCTTTAATATTAATGGCCCACTTTGATGGTTTAGTGGGAATAAAATATTATTAAAGCTTTTGGGAATTATGTAAGGAAAAAGATTCCCTCTTCCTCTTCTATAAAAAGACTTAAAGTTTCAAACCCTAAAACACTTAAAAATGTTTTCTTTTCACGTATCTAAGAAAAGTCGAGAGAAAGAGAAAAGGCCTAGGGTTACGTTTTCTCACCATCAAAAAGAGATTAAAGTAAAGGAAAGGAGGAAGAAAATCCCTACATCAAAGTATTCAACTTCAAGTAAAACATGGATCAAAGTTAGTACTTAAATTCATGTTCCTAAAATTATATGTTCAATGATTATTATGTGTTCAAAATTTTAAGGCATTATAAATTATAAATTCATGAAATTAAAGTAGCGTGAATTAAAGTTTACTATCATTTTCTTGTGAAACTTGCTACTTGCTTTAACAACCTGCCACTCAAGTATTATCCATATTTCCTTGAGCAAGTCTAACAAAAGGCACCTGTCATGCATCATAATCACTAATATAAAACATCACCACATGTCAAGCAGGTCCAAAATTAACAATTATGAAATGGGATTGGGAATCGGAAATAAAACATCACCACATGTCAAGCAGGTCCAAAACTAGCTACTTGCTTCTCTTTCTCTCGATCCTCTCTACATCCCTATGCAGAACCCTCGAACAAGAGAGAGGGGGCTGTCGAACAAAGAGAGAGGAAATGGGAGAGAAAAAATTGGGAATCGGAGGAAAGAAATTTGTATACTTCCAAGAGTAAAGTAGAAAATACATGGGGATGCATTTAGTATTTGGAAGGGTTAAAAATTAAGATGGAGTGTGTACAAAAATCGGTGTATTAATAAGATTTGAGGGTGTTAAAGCATTCCTAGATTAAATAAGATTTGAGACTAAAGTCATCTCGAAGAAAAGAGAATTAAAAATCAAAATAAGAAGACTTCTTTCATATGATGATAAAAAAATTAAAAGATAGAGAGTCATCTTTCTAAACGTGTTCCAATGCAGAATCATTTTAAAACATCCTTTCGGACGTGACGGTTTTTATAATTAATTACAAAATACAAAAATTAAAAATTACTCCATATCATAACCGATTGAAAGTAAAAAAATTACGGTAAACCATAACTTATTACTCCATACCATTACGATTGAAAGTAGAAAATAAAAAAAATTTGACGGTAAACTATAATTGTTTGAGAGTAAAAAATAAAAGAAAAGTGACGTAAATGACGTGAATGGAAAGACATCCTCTGTTACCCTATGGAAATAGAGGATCATGGGCTGTTTGTTAACCAAATTAATAGTTTAATTAGGAAAATTTAAGTGATATTAAAAATAAGATTGTTTGATAATGCAATATTATATCACTTAATAAATTAAGTATCTCTTAAAAATAGCAAACAAATTAAGTCAAGAGGGTGTCTTAATATTTTAAGCTCTACTTTTCAAACATCTTTTCAAAACTTAATATTCGCTTTTAACAAATATCGTGACTTGTCTTCTCAACTAAATGTCATATCATCTCCACCAAAGATTAGAGGTTTGTGTTGGAGAAGATTTTTTTCTTTAATGTTATCATTAGAGATGTTAAAAGGGCCACTACCGGGGCCCGTTTAAACCGAAAAAATAGGGTTAGGGCTCAATATTTTTGACCCGTTTAAAATTATGGCTTTTTAGGGCTCAACATTTTAATCTAAAGTCAAACACATTTATCGTTTGCACTTTTGGAAAGAACTGCTACGTAGAGCTATTACATCGTTTATTTTGAGAAAAACAAGTTGAAAATTATAACACAGCGATGTAAAAAAATGTCCGTTTATATTTCTTTTGAAAAACATAAGAAACTATCAAAGTTATGAATAGTTTATTGATTCACTATTTTAAAATATTGTTATATTATATCTTTAATCGTGGCCCGATAGTGTCGTTTGAAACCCGCTAGGGTTAGGGTTAGGTTTGCAATATTAGTGGCCCAAAAAATTGGACCGTTTAACCCGCGACCGTTAGGGCCACAATCCGTTAGGGCTGACCGAAACCGCTAGGGCTAGCCCGTTTAACATCTCTAGTTATCATCTAGTTTTTTATGTAGCATGCTTAAACAAGAAGACATCTTTCATATGTGACAAAAATTTAAAAGATTGAGAGCCATCTTTCTTAACGTGCTACAATACGAGACTTCTTTTGGAACATTCTTTCGGGCGTGACGTTGTTTTATAATTAATTATAAAATTAAAAATTAAAATTACTCCTACTATAACTGATTGACGGTAAAAAATAAAAATAAAAACTGATGATAAATGACGTGAATGAAAAGACGTCATCTCGGTGACCCTCTAAAAGTACGGTATGTCTTCTCAACTAAATGTCACCTCATCTCCATCTCATCATAAGAGATTTGCATTGGAGAAATTTTTTTTAAAAAAAATCTATATTTCGTATCATAGCTAGGGAGGGCAAAACTTCATATAGTTGTGTTTGCGAACGTAGTCTACAAGCAGGAAATTGCTTTAGTTAAAGTACAACAATACAGCAAGAAACTATAAGAACTTTTAGATAGGTGTCTCTAAATACAAAAGAAAAATTTGCATCAAGGAAGCAATTGAACCCTACAAGTTTTAAAAGAAAAATTTTAATAAAAAAAAACCAAGGATATAGGGAATGTTATAGCTTGGAGGTTGGCCTGCCTTTTTTAAAGCCCCTTCTAGTTGCTATAATCACCTTAATCTATATATATATAATGACAGATGTAATTCTAACTCGGCTAAATAAGGCAATTTCCGCCTAAAACACTTTCTAAAAATGGAAACTCGAATCTAATTGATGAGCCATGCATTGGAAGACGAAAGAGTTCACATATTTTTGTTTCTTGTGTTTTTATACTACACATTTAATCATTTGGTTAAAAAATAATAAAATATTCAAGTTCTATGAACTTGAATTTTACAAACAGTGATGGAATTCACGAGATCATCCTTGATACATGCCCCTGAAGAATTCAATTAGTTTCAGATTACAATAGATTGAATATAAAATACAAATTGGCCCTTGAAATTCATCCATTACAAACATTATAAATAGAGACAACTGGGAAATAATAAATTTAACATTGTCTAAAGCCAACGGGTAAATAATACTCATAATAATTATGATAACGAGATGCCGAAAATCTTGGATGCGTGATCGTGGCGTCGATGGCAGCGAAGAGAGCATGAACGCCGCGATGGGCTCTCGACAACATCAAGCTCCGATCCACTCCTCCCTGGGGATCTTTGGTCATTCTCCACGTTCAATCTCCCCGTCGATCGCCCGGCCTTAATCCGGTGCCATCCCTTCGGTGGTCCCAGTTAAGTGCGTTTAATCCTTTTCTGTATGATCCAATTCCAAATTATACTTTTAAATTGCTCATTTCAATCCTTTGTTGATTGTCCGAGACCGGTTTTTGAGGTCCCGGCATTTACGGCCGCTATTGAGTCGCACCGGCGTCGTATCATCAATCAATCTCTCACGCCAAGACACGCTCCGAGAAGAATGTTTTGACCCCTATCTCCCTCTTTCTATTAAATTGATGTAGAATACTCCTGCACGGTATATTTAGATTTAAAGTCGGACACTTTCAAGATAGATTGCACTTTAACCGTTTGGAAGCTAAAAACAGATTATAGGTATGCAAAGCGGGACATGAAGTAGCTTATGTAAATTTTAAGCTTTTAAAAATGTTCTCAATAAGATCTCACAAACACAATTCTTGCTATATTATCTCTACTGTTTGTTATGAAACTTATGCTTAGATTGCCTCCACCATGTTTGGGATGTGTTGCTTTATTTTGTATGACAAGCTTAGATTCGGTTGAGGAACTTACTAGAGGACTTAAGTCATAGCTTGGACTATGCCAAAACACTCTCGCTTGCTTGTATTTAGTGCTTCTTCCGATCTTATTGGTGATCTTCCCTTAAAATACTCAGGCAAATGTTAAAACAAAGGTTGTGATTGGAGATCCAAAGGAAAAAATATGTGAAGTTATGAATTGCAGGCTGATTTGCTTGTGATGGAAAATCGCTCCTTTGGTCCTATTAAAAGGTAAGCTTCCTGGTGGAGTCGTATATAAAATGTGTTTTTCATTATTTCATTAAATTGAGTTTCTGTCCAGTAGAAAAAGTTGAGCCATGCTGAACATAGTTGTAGACAATCTCCAACAAGTTTCTGTCCAGTGTTACTTATTAATTAAATTTTGACTAAAAGTACACATAAATTTCCTCGGCTTCAAGAAAGAAATTTGGCTAAAAGAATAAATGTACATTCGATATATGCTCTTTTAAAGATAAAAGACTGACTATTCGAAAGGAACTGAGACAATTGAACTAGAGCATCTAGAAGAAACCCAACTAAATCACATTGCAACTAACAAACGGTCAATTAAATACTATTTAAAGATAGAAATAATTTGTGGGAGTGAATGAATAATACAGGATTACTAGCGACGAGCTTGGACATGCGATCGGCAACTTCAAAGGCATGGCGAGAACCAGCCCAAACAATGGCATCGACATCGAACTCCGCCTTCTTCCTCTCTTCAGCCAATTAATCCACTCCACCCTCCATTCTCAGTTGAAAATCCCAAAATTGAATTCAAAGCTAAAACAATGATCAAAGAAGAAATGGTGCTTGATTTTGGGGAAAGGCCGTCGATCAGAAATTGCGATGAAGTGACAGAAGCAGTACCTTTGCTATTTGGTTGTATAGCAACAGATCAATGGAAATGGAATATACAATGAAAAAGGAATTTGGAATTGGAAACTTAATAAAAGTCAAACCTTCCCCAATTAAATCTATTGACTGTTCTCCTTTCAATTTCTATCTACTCTTTGCAAGATAAATCACGCAAGCCCATTTTCACTTTCTAATAATGAGACTTTTCACTTCTTTAGGACTTAAAAAGCAATAGCCACAATGACAGCATTGTTGGATTTCATGATCTGCCCATAGGCACAAAGTTTAACTCTCATCATGAGGAATTGGGTTATATTAACGAAAAGCTAGATTGCATATGCAAATTATGAAAAAACTTAACAGAAAACATATATTAAACACCTATTTGTATTTATAAATTGCTATGTTTTTATGGAGTATTTATTTATTTAAAAGACAAGGAATGAGTTTACGAGAGGATCACTATATGGGCATTTTCTGGATTTTTGTTTTAGGCCCAGTTTATTTTGGTTTCATTTCGTTTGGGCCATTTGGATTTTATCTAATGAAATTATTTGGGTCATTATTCATTGGTTCGTAATTATGAATTCTAGCTATAGATATTATTAAATTTTTGGGCCATTATTTATTGGTCCGTAATTAATTAAATATGTAATATAATTTTTTATTCAATAAATGTGAGGTGGTTAAATATTATAAGTCAATATTTGGATTAAATAAATGTTTGGGCCATTATTCATTATCTCGAATCAATTTAATATATAATATAATTTTTAGCATTCAATAAATATAGTGGGTTAATACATGGTAGGATCATATAAGATTTTAAACATTCAAATGTTGAAATTAGATAATTAATTTTGATAAATTGACATATATTTTATTTTTCTTAATTTTTATTATATTATTTTGTTCTTTTTTGGTATTTTTTAATAGAACTGTCATATATAAATTATTTTGCAAAAAATGTTGCTTCTTAGCAATATCATGTTGAAGGTTCTATAAAAAGCGTGTTATATCCAAATTTATTTTCTCATTTATCGGATATCACAAACGATATGATATTTGACTATTCATTAAAGTAATTTTTATTTATTTATTTTTATTTGTATATATTTTCAATAATAAACATTTTTAAGAAAACACTTGATTACAGATTATATGAAATTGTCATTTGTCTCGATTTTGGTCCTTCATAGTCCCAAGTATCTCAACTTAATTATTGTTTTAACAAACGATCCGTTAGTGTCATGCCGAATGAGAGTATACATTTAAATAAATATACATCTCTTACTTAATGTAAAGTTTTTTTTGTTATATTTTTAATTTGTATTATTAAGTTGCATATGTTTTATTCATACTTTGTTTTTTTATTATTCATGATATTATTTTTAGTAAATAATCTTGAATTATATTTTCTTAAGCTAAAACAAATAAAACAATATATTATTTGTTATAATGTCAAATTTGTATTAATAAAATAATCTGTATTTATTATAGATTATATTTAAAAATAAACAATATTTTTTTCGTATGCATTAAACACATTAATACGGGCTAAACTATTACTTGCCTCGATTTTCATTATTTACAACCCCAATAATTATGGAGTTAAATTTTCATACATTGTCGTCATTAAATTTTTTTTTTGTATAGATAACACTTCAATATTACGGATTATAGGAAATTTGCATTTACTTCGATTGTCATCTTTTACTGCCCCCAAGTGTCTCAACAATTGTTGATTTAACAAATATTGAAAATTTATAACTCTTTCATTAGTGTCATGCATAACAACATTTTGATTATTTACTTGACAACTTTTAAAAGTTTAAATCAATCTACCTAATGAAAAAATTTCAGAATCTATATTGATTAGTCTTACAATGATATACTTCTATTTAAGTTGTTCTCCTTAATTTATTCTTTTAATTTTTCTTTTCCTCTTCATTTTGCTTATGTATAGTTTAATTGAAAAATATATATGTGTGCGCTTAACGCAGAGAAAAACTAGTTGTTCATAAACCATACATAAACCAAGAGAAGATGCTACTTCAATTCCCTCCCAGTTAATCATGAGTCTGATCGTTCTAACTTTTCAAAATAAATCTTTGACTTCTTTTCTTCAAAGAAAAACTTAGTGTGG